>JARYHS010011408.1:104304845-104473281 GCA_031002005.1 Vandiemenella viatica
CTCGGCGTAGTGATGTAATCACCGAGGGTGATGGGTGACGTTCATCCCTTGCATTCGGGAGGAAGTGGATTCGAATCCCCATCCGGGCTTCCAGATTTGGGTTTTTCATGGTTTTCTGAAATCACTCCAAGCAATGCCGGGATGCTTCCTTCACTACGCCAATGGCCAAATTCCTTCCCGTTCCTTGCCTCCAGTCCTTGCCCTCCTCTAATGATCTCGACGAGGCGTAAAGCCAAAATAATAATAAAAAAGAATGTGACATTCTCGGATAACAAACCGACTACTATTTTCTTTTTAGCACGATATGGCGACGGAGCATATAATCGCTGGAATATCGTGTTAAAACATCATGATTACCCGTTTAGTTAAGCGAGAATATTAGTGATAGTAATAGCTACAGGGTATCTGGTATGCTTACGCCGACCGACGTCTTCTTTGATCTCTCTGATCAAAAGGTAAGCTTCTCGCATTACCACGAACGGCTACATAAAGTACGCCAATACTTTCAAAAAGCTTCACAGGGAAGGAAAAATGCTGAAAAAACGAATATTTCTCAGTTGCTGTTTGGCAGAACCATCCGCAGCTGCACTGCTATCTCACACGCTCCCTTCTATGTTCGAACTTTCCGTATGGCAAGTTGCGAATAAACATGGTACTTAAAGCTTTCCGTAAAAAAAACGTTTTATTGGAAGAAAGCGGGAAGCTCTAAACTAGAGAATTCCTCAGCCTCCAAACTTGTGAATTAAAAATATTAACAAAAAATGAAATTGCTTTTTTATAGCGCTGTATTTTCCTCCGCTAGAGGTACGATAGGATACCGTCTGGGACCAGATGGATCTCACCTGGTAATTTCTGGTGTAAAAATGTGATTCGACTTAACATCATAGTATAATCTAGAACAACAGAAATATTCCAGTTTTCTGGGCTGGTGATCCATCCTTCACGGATCGCCAAACATGGACCATGAGAGTTAACATACTCTGAATCCTCTGTGTCACAGTCTTCTTAACTTCATTTTCCCATTTCGTCCCATTTACTGCCCTTTGACTGTTGCATAGTACAATCGGGCAAGTAATTCTGACAGTGATATAAACAACAGTTATTATTTGTAATATTTAAAGCGCGCTGCTGCTGTAATTTCACGCTATAAATATTTCTGAATGAAGAATTACCGAAATATTAGTGGAAATTCACTTCAGCACCCGTCGCCATTTTAGCACGCTACCTCGACGTACCCGTCCTTTTCCTAATTATGGACTATTGTCATTGTATGCAGTAAAAAAATCAGGAATTGTTTGATACTAGTAAATAGCCTACATTCATGTATAATTCTTCACACACAAAAGAGACTGTTGAATATTGCACGACATGTGACATCATATGTGGGCTGAATAGTTAAGCTCTTTGTAACTAAGGTTTGTTAAGTGTAATGTAATGAGAATTAAGTGTAAATATCTGTGTCACAGACATTGGTTAGATAAGATAGTAATTTAAAATACTACGCGTAAACTACATCAGCTATTCCTAATAATTTCATGGTTCACCCAGCTTGAAAACATAATTTCATAGTTTATTTAAATTTCATAGTTTATTTAAATTTCACAGTTTATTTAAATTTCATAGTTTATTTAATCAATAAACAAATAGTTATTTGTGTTCATGCCATTATTATCTAATCTCGACAATATTCTCTTCCAGCTTATTTATTCTTGATCTTGGACAATTTCTATCTACCGGACTGATCTCTCTGCTTCTAGCGATTGCTGCCGTTCCACTGGTCCCTATCTTTCTCCGCTTTCCATTTGTTCCTCGGTCTGGTTCACTTTCTCGTGCCCCATTGATTCATATGTTCCTTGGTCATCTCAAGACTTCTTTCTTTTGTAGCTACAAATTGCACATTTTCTTTGTAGTCAATCACTCGCACGCTTGAGAGGTCTGGGGGCTCCTCTGGCACAGCTTACTATGTACTGCGAAGTACGCCAGAACGCTTCCGAGTACGTCCCCTATATACCCGGTAGGACGACCGTGTTAGGCTAGTGCTGCAGCAACAAGACCCCGCATTGGCGGAAAATCGAAAAACTCTCGTCACTTGGCGGCCGTACTGTTCGGGGATATCCCCGCCAACAATGTCATGCGCGTTTAATTTTTTTTACTTATACTCTGCACGCTACTATATCACTAGTCTTTGGGCAAATGGTTGTATCGCGGGACTGCTACGGTCACTGCAAAGACGATAAGGAAACCCATAAAAATTATTTCCGACGGTCCCATGATGAAGCTACGGTAGGCACTGCAAAGCTGATGATGATAATAATGGTCGAAAGATGCCATGGAGGGAGTAGTGTATTGTTTACGATGTGAAGAAAGCGATTGGCCCATTTAAGTCTGTTCTTCCAAAAGCCAGCGGGAGACCCAAAGTTTAACGCCCCCATGCGAGGTGTGAATGATTATAGTGTCGTAATCTCTCACCAAAATATTTTTTTGTTTTTTTGATGACTGGGGAAAAACCACCTAAAATCCACAGTCAGGACAGGCCCCTAAGCGAGAGTTTGGGCTCGTGCCCGCCCCGTGTCCCCCCCCCACCCCCCACTTCAGCGCACGGAGCCACACTGGCTGGTTGCGCCCATCTTCATTTCAGTCGTAACGCTTCATACTGGCACTTCTTCCTAGGGGTGTTATCTGCCCGTGTTTACAGCCCGGGAGACACGTGTCCCATAGTATAGTACGAATCTCCGTTATTAAAATATATTCATAAAATATTGACTCTGCAGCTCACAGAAAAACGGGGGAAATGTGAGACTGTGAAAAGTCAAAAGTAGAAGTAACAGTCAATATATTGAATGGAGCCATGACGTCGCGTCAAACTGTAGAAAACCACAAAATAAGTTAAATGTAACCAAAAATTGGTTCATGAACCCATTGGTGAAAAAGGTCTTCCACACTGAGAATGAAATATTACTGTAATGGTAGATAGTAATGAAACTAGATTCAAAATGCTATTAGGTCTTGGTCTTCCTAGGATAACAATTGAAGACTGAATCAATAAATTCAAACCTATTTTTTAATACAATCGTCTTAAAGAGATTTAGTGTATTTATGTTACAACGCCATCATGCTGCCCGTACAGTGGTTTTATACGAATTGCCTCTACATTTCGGTGGGTTTCCAGAATTTCTCACTATAGTCTTGTATAAACTCCTTAATACGGAATGCAAAAGTGAAGCCCTTGACATCCAGAAGAAATTTTACGGTAATTCTGAGTTGATGGAAGGTGCATGATGCGTAAATGTCCCACGGTTGCAGGAGTGAAGCTGTATGGCACACGGAAAGATATAACCAGATATACGTATAAATTTCAAAGGCGAAACTATTGTTTTGTTATTTCTTATTACAGTCTCAGGTATCACTTCAGAAAAACTGCAGCTATAGCCCTTTAATCTTTAATAATCAGAAATAAAAAAAATCATCATGATTTGGTAACGTACTATCTGTTATTACATAAAAGAAATGGTTCCTTCACCGGCTCATTGTGATTCTGTGAGTAATAGAGGTAATAGCAGGCAAATAGGATAAACCACTGACCGTGTGTGTTTTACTAGTACATTGCATTTAACACATTGTGAAATGCAGATTTTTAAACGGGATGAAATTTAGTAGGTAAAATAGTCTACATGTAGATCTAATTTTTCGTGTATTCTGCTGAGACTACAAACCGAAAAACATTTCACATAATAGGAATACAGGAAATTTTATCAGAAGTGCCTAAATAAAACACGTTCACGAATATATTTTGTTTGCAGTAAATATTACGCAATATAAACAGAGACAACATCAATCATTTTTTCAGTTTTAATGCAACTATCAAAACAACGAGACTAGAATTATTTAAGAGTTCTTTATGAAAGGGGAAATATATGATTACCGTTGTTATTGCCATCACTAATAGGAATAGAGTTATAATTGCGATAGAGCCTGCATCAAAGTATTAATTTTAACTCACGCGTCCACGCGCTTTATGTGCACTTTTATTTTAAATCGATTTCCAGTTTTAAACGTACTGTTCAGAACTTCGAGCCCCTATTTAAAAGGAGGATAATATGAGATTTAATTAACACTATAGATTCTGCTGTGAACAGCGCAACGGGATTGGTATAACGAAACACATTTGATTTTTTATTAACTTGAGGCAAATTACTGAAAGCAAAACGTTTCTGAAAACATTTGTAGCCACAGTAATCTTCAGTTTGATATTCTGGAAAACATAGCCTATTTATTCAGCATGAGAGGAAAACAAGTAATGGTTGAGGAGGTATAATGTTTAGAAATAAACGTTTATTTTTTAAAGAAAAAACACGATAAACACGAAAACTTGTTCTTTGTTGTCCAAAAGTTATAGTTAAAAAAATAATCAGCTTCGTTTCATCGTCGTCCCTTGAATATCCACAACCTCTCGTGCAAAATGTCTCACGTGGTCCATTAACGTAAGAACGAAAAATCAACACAAGATAGGTAAATATCGTGTTGATGCTATATTCGTTGTAGAGTTCCTTCTGATCATTTTGACTATTTTTTTTTCCCTGTATTTAGGTCCTTCTAAATCTCTTATTTGGTGCAACAACCATGTTTAAAAAGACAATAATCTGCAAGTACCAATGGGCTTGCGTTTTATTACAAACAAGAAAATGCCAGTTTCTGTTACTTTTGCATCATGAAAACTGAGTTTCTTTAAACCAAAATTATTATAAAAATGAACACATTAGAGTGAATCTTTATATGTGGTAGATGAATGTAAATTTCTAAATTTATTTAGATTTTACTAAATATACTTTCATGATAATTGCAGCTTCCCTCTAAATGGATGTTTGTAAAGATTCAATTATTTTATTTAATTTTAAGTGAATGAAAGGGAATTACAGATAAATTGTCTTTCTTAGTCGTTACTAATACCGGTCCCAACAAGTTCCGATACATAAGCTTTGAAAAATTCATGTAAGGAAGTTTCTCTGATACTAGCTTTTCAATTTTGGTTTAGGCTTCAAGTTTACCGATCTTTAAATTCATACAATAATCCGTCAGTGCGTTGGTGCCACTGGGAATTGCTTTTATGCCTACATAAACTACTATTGAACTCGAAGTATGAATGTGTATCTCTATCTCAGTGAGCTGTGAGCAAGTGAGGAAATACTTCTCATAATTGAAGCATTGTATTCTTGATAGTTATCAGAGTACATTGATAATTGAGAGAATATTACGGCTTGATACAATTAGCCCGAGACTCATTCACACAGTTGGTATAAACCATTATACTCTTATTTTGAATATATTTAGAGCACTGCACAATCATGCCAGACAATACCTAAAAGTAGGAAGTAATGAGTCCTCAAACATGAAACGTGTAGAAGATCAGTGATCTAAATTATTAAAGGCCCTTTTGAAACATTCTCTTCAAAGTGCTTGGCACCCACAAACGTAAGAACATGAGACAGGAATTCTTACGCTACCAGAGTGATTGTTGCTCCATTACATTGAATTTGTGCTTTTTGAGAAAGCTACGATTTAACAGAATTCTCTGTTGAGTGGAAACATTGGCTTATGCGTTCAGTTGAATCCATGTCGGTCTTGTTTCGGTGCCCTGTGAAACAGCATAGCGTGATGAAAACAGCCACTAAATTCCCATGCGCGCAAGGATTAAACACGCCGTGTTATCTGATTCCCACAAAGGTTATACGCACGCCAGCGTCACAGCTGCAAAATCCAAACGAGGCGAACTGCACGCCCTCCAAGAGAATTACAAGCCACATTGCTGATATGAACAGTACCGTACACGAATTTCACATACGTCGGTTCGTCTCAGCAAAACCTCCTGTCGCATAGCTACACTGAATGCCTGTGATACGCGTCGCACTGTTACTTAGAACAAGTCTTTGTGATTCAGGGAATTAGCGTTAGAATGAAAGGCTTTCGGAAAGGAAACTCTATTGAGACTTATTAAATAACCGAATGTCTAGGGTGAGTGGTTAAGCTTTAACCTTGCAAACGGGAGGACGCAGATTCGAATTCCCATCCGACCATCCAGATTTCAGTTTTCTATCGTTTCCCGGAAATAACTCCAGGAAAATTTCGGGATAGTTCCTTCAAAAGGCCAAGGCCGAATTACTTCCCGATCCATGTCCTCAGTCCTCTCCCGCCTCTAATGACCTCGACGTCGACTACTACGAAGTCATAAGGAAAATATTAATGGAAACCTCGCTACTTCTTAAGAAAGTTAAGTTTTTAATCACCACGCCTACTTCAATGATGGATTAGTGACTTTACTCTAACGGGGAGAACTAAATAATTGGTGATACTATTGAAATGGGGGGAACTAAATAATTGGTGATTCTAATATGTGAGTGTAGGCTTTCCCGGCGAATAAATGACAATAAATCTTCTCGGGTTTGTAGCCGGATTTTATTAAAAACCGGCAAGCTTTCGGCAACTAGCTCAGCAGCCATCATCAGGTCAATTATGTACCGGCCATCTTGCCTGATATTCGTAACGGCAAGATCGTCGGTACATAATCGACCTGATGATGGCTGCTGAGCTAGTTGCCGAAAGGTTGTCACTTTTTATTAAAATCCGGCTGCAAACCCGAGAAGATTTGTTGTAATTCGTGATTCTATTCTAACGGGGGCGATTAATCATTGGTAACCCTATTCTACCATGAGGAAAAATAATTTGTGATACTATTCTGGGGGGGAACTAAATAATTGGTGATACTTTTCTGAGGGGGGGGGGGGAGGGGGAACTGAGAACCGAGCGTGCTGGGTGAGCGGTTAACGCTCTGGCCTCTCATTCGGGAGGACGCAGGTTCGAATCCCCTTCTGGGCATCCAGATTTGGGTTTTCCATGGTTTCCCCAAATCAGTCCATGCGAATGCTGGGATGCTTCCTCGACCCCAGCCCCATCCCGCCTCCAATGACCTCGATGTCGTAGCGGTGTAAAGCCATAAGTAAAAAAAAAAAGAACTAAGTAATAAATGATCCTGTTCTAATCGTAGGAGTTAAATTTTGTCTGCGAAACGTCTAGTTTTGTGTTCTAGATGATACGTGTTTTTCTTTTTATTTCTGAAGTATATGTATTATTGGGCAGAAGTTGGGACCTCCTCAGTATTCACCCCCTAAAAATTACCATCAGGAAGGTTGGTACGCGGGCCCGAGATTTTAACCTGGGTGCGTTGTTCCAGTTCAGTTCAGCGTAGTGGGGCTTTCATGTGAGGGTATAGTCGTTTACTTCTTTAGTCATCAGTTTCTCGTTGGTTTCGACATTCTCCTCGATATGAAGGTAAAGCTATTAAAACTGAAGTGAGATGAAGGAGTCTGTGCCGTTTCGGAAAAGTTTTCGTAGAAACCTCGTCAGTACGACCTTGTGGTGGGAATGTCAAAAACTCAGTCGGACAGATAAATGGATGCGGCGTCTTACACATCTCCATCTGTGTACTTTGCATCATTAGTGGTGTGATGATAGGTTTGAAATTAGGTGGCCATACAGCTTTTAAAAAATTATAAAAATTTTTAAAAATTTAAGTTCTTAGTAAAGCTGAAGTAAATATGGACCAATGTAAGGACATATTTCGATGTAAGCATGTTAATATGCGCTGAGCTCTGTTATCTTTCATTTTATTTAATTCTTAACCACAAATTCCGCCTGTTTATTTTCATTAGATTGTGGTATAACGTAATTCCTGTTAGAGTATTAGTACGCATTAACGGGTTACTCTGACGAAATTAATACTTCTTATCTTAGTTCCTTTTACAGCGACATGTTAGAGAGAATTAGAGAACGCATGAATGTCGAAACATTATTTCAACATGCGACTGAGTTGCGAAATATGTAGGGATGTCGTCCCATTAAGGAAGCCAAGAGATTTTTATTCAGCTCATTAATGCAGCGGTCTACTTTTCACTGTCCTGATGGCACGATTCATCATATCGAGTCATATGGCGAAACACATATGAAGCATGTTTCATGCTTATTTAGAGAATTATTATGTTTCAAACCTTGCATAAGAGTCGCCCGACTTGTTACGAACTTCTTTAGAGGTTTCTGTGAAACTGGTTTCGAGGTTACATGTTGGCGTCTTAACAATGGTTGTCCATACTTGTTCGGCACAATTCCACAGCCTGCATCGGCGAACCACTCAAGTTAGTTACGACTACTTATGAACGTATTGGTGGTTCCTGGAATGTTCTAGCTCCATTATGTCAGGGATAATACAAAATCAAATCATGGTATGACATTGTTAACAGGGCGATCCCTAAGGATTGTTCGGCCGCCGAGTTACAGAGTTTTCGACTGGTCGCGCAATGCCTCTCTTGTGGTAGCTAACTAACCTGACACGGTAATCCTGCCGGCTACAGGGATCTAGAGCTTTACGTGGAATCCGAGCCACGCAAGAGTTCCGCGCATTTCACTTTACACGGCAAACTTTGCCTGTGGTGATTGTCGGGTTAAGTGGCTTTGAAAATCCAAGCCAATATCGTATAAAAAAATAGCAAGACATTTTTACCAAAAAAGTGAGAAGAGGGACAACCACCTTATTCGCTCTCCAGCACAGTATGACATACACGAGGGTCCACATAGAAGACCACTCCAGCTACTGGCAGAAGAAAACTAGTGAGAAAACCACGAATACAGTGCGAAACGGATGCACTTACACTGTTAAATTAAATTAAATTACTTAAAAAAATACCAAAAAAAAAAATAAAAATAAAATAAATAATAAAAATAAAAAAAAAAATAAAAAAAATAAAAAAGGCTCAAGAGAAATGAAAAATATAAAAGTAAAACAAGCACTCTCACGGAAACAGCAAATAAAAGAAGGCAATGCCAAGACGGCAAGTACTTCTGACAAGAATTCCTTAACCTAAGGGCTAAGGGAGACTGAAAGAGCCTCTATGGAGACCAGTCACAAGCCTTAATCACTGAGCCACCAGAACGCTCATCGCTCTAGTGATAGGTATCTATCAAACTAACTCCATCCTCACACTGATATGATAGCAAAACTCTTTCAAGTAAAGTGTGCCTTACCATGTGGAGCAGAGACAGCGCTGGATGGGATTAGCAGATTCGATTCCCAGTGGAGGAAAACTTTGTATCATTCGTGAGTTGGCCAGCAGAGTAGCGGATCACTGTTGCTTATCAACAGACTATGTGCCAAGGCCTTGGGTTAAAATGACAAAACTCTCTACAGGGCGTATGAAATGAGGGCATACTGTACTGTTAATGAAGACTTTAGGCACAACAAACCACAAAGTGTCTTTCGGAAGAGTAGGCCTGAATGAGCTCACATCAGGTTTCAACCTCACCCTTATTCACAACACAAACATCTTACTACAGACATTATCAAAATCATCTGTGAATACAGCAGCACAAAAAATTTTTCTTTGGGAAGACAATGGAAAATCACTCCAGTGCCATGTCATGGAGAACTTCTACATAGGTAACCAACTATTCCGAGATATCTGGTACGGCGTGCAATTTATTAAATAACGCCGGTCAGCGGAAGCCGCGAGCCGGTTCGTCAAGCCACCCGCTGCGCTGTTGACAATAACAGCAGGGACAGCCAACCTACAGACAATAGTGACCCGCCACTCGGATATTCTTGTATCCTGTTACATGGAATGCTGCTCGGAGGGGGAATGGAGACGAGACACTTCTGGACTGTATGTCGAGGTGAGAGGAGGGACTGTGAGACCACCGCCATCCTCTGTGGGCCTGAGGTTCATCTCCCGTCGCCGGCAGTGAGCAGTGCGCGGACACGGTAATGTGCCTATAAAAGTGAGACTTAGTGCAACATATCAAGAGCCCGGAAAATACCCCTGAGAAACTACCCTGATTAGCTAGATACTTGTTTGAAATATTCAACTGAGCTAACCACCCGTAAAACTTCACATGTCAAAATTGTGTCTTTAATTTGTATAATAAATTCATGTCTTTTTTTACCCATTTTCATATGGTCTTGTAACCCCTGAGACATGTCATGTGCCAGGCAGATGAAGATGCTTTAGTTCATGGAAAACTATTGATGTGTTTAAACAAGTAGTTGGGCCCACTTTCTTCTGTCTCGTGGAAGCAGCACTGCCACCTTTTACAGTTTCAGCGTTCAGTCGATCCGAAGCGGTCACATCTCAGTGGCTATTATCGTTCACTGCGCCTCTTCGTTAGCTGATTTATTGGTTCACCTGTTGTAACAATGTTTTAAAAAACAGCTTTCATTCTTCCTACTCTGCGGATCGCGTGCGGTAACGCAACGATAAATCGGCAGCCAGTAAATCAGAATTAGCCACGATACGTTAAATATTGAGCTTAATACCGACAGAGTGTAGCCACAAATGCAACAGAATTACAGCGGCAGAACGGCACACGTTATATATTCCACATAGCCAGACGTATTGTACTCTGGTCCGCTTTTCTAAAAACAAAAACTGTAATCTGAGCATTGCCTGTCTATTCGTGCGAGTTAATGCAGCCGACACAATATTTCTTTTGACGTTAACATTTAACCCAGAGAAAACTTACACAGGCACTTCAGTACTTTTTTTGTATTAATATTGGACGAATGCTCCTTGTGTATAAATATTTTAAATCGGAAGGAGGTAGTCGATAGCAATTTTCCAGGAAGCACTTCCTCGCGATTAATATTTGAGGGCGTTGTGCATTATGCACATGAGAATCTCCAGATGAACATTACGTGAGCGTGCTTTATACCTGCAAGGTGGGCCAGAGGACAGTGTAATATCGCAAGCAGTCCACAGGAAGAATCACACCCACTGAAACTTTCATCGCACCCACGGAAACAAAGACATCTCTGCCGAATGTGGACCGCTCAGGAAATGGAGGAAGACATTACAGTACACTTACACACGCCTGTATAAGGAGTGTCTGGTTTAAAAACAAACATTTTTACAGCGAAACTAGGAGAAAGACCGAGACTGTACTCTCAGTAAGGTCACGGCTTTAGAATAGTCGTAATACATAAAACTAAAACAGAAAATTACACTGAAGAAAATTCAGCAATAGTGAATATGCACAAAACATAGAAAGAAAATGTAGCGTAATACATAAAAATAGTTGCTCTGGGTTATAAGATGGACAAACAGATTAAAAAACAGACACAATAAAGAAATACATAAAAAACATAATGAAGAAATACATCTAATAACATAATGCCCCAGTTGCAGTGAATATGCATAAAGCGCCAAAAATATATAAAATCACACAGGTTTTTACTTTTAACACTGAAGTCTGCCATAACTTCAGTTCTGATGTCCAATGCAAATCCTCTTTAGTAAAAGTGCGTTGTTAAGAATGTGCGCTCACCTCAATAGCTCGGCAATATTCGGCCGGAAATTTCAAATAAATAAATGCATCTGATTTTATTTGCGCTTATTTTGGCAAGTTTAAATTTCAAACAAATAATCGAATTTTATTTTATTTACACTTACATTGTTAAAAGAAAGTGTACCTGTGATACTAGCTGAAATGCAATTGTTTACTCTCGGCCACTGACGTCAGATGAATCAGAATTGATCAGCGGCATGGGGATAAAGAAGGCGACGGGAAGCCACTGGATTAAAGGACCAAACGGTCTCCCGAACACATGCAATCCTCTGAAATTACCTATAGAATGGTGGGTTCCTCCTGCATAAAATATTCTGGAAGTAAAATAGTCCCCCAATCGGATCTTCGGGTGAGGACTGCTCAGGGAGGTGTCATCAGAATGGGCAAAAATTCTCCGAATCGCAGCTTCAAAGCAAGTAGATTGGGAAACTTAAAATGGGGATGGCACGACTTAAGTTAGATGGTACTGAGATCACTGAGAGTAAGTGGAAGGGTGCACAGGGTTTCTGGTCTGCGTAACACAGGATAATTAGGACACAAAGTGTCAAAGAAGTTACTGGTGAACCATTTATAATGAATAAGAGAGTAGGGAAACGAGTGAGTTATTAGGAACAACTCAGTGACAGGATTATTTTGATGAGGTCCCAACCACATTAACATTAGTACAAGTGTACACGCCAACGTCACAGGAAGATGACGAACAAATAGAGAAAATATACGCCGAAGTTGAAGAATTAATCCAATATGTGAAAGGAGAAGAAAATCTAATAATCGTGGAATGCGATAGTGGCAGAAGGTAAAGAGGGTAATTCTGTGGGAAATTTTGTTCTATGAGAGTGGTATGAGCGAGGAAGCAGGTAGTTCAAATTTTGTGAAAAGTATTAACTAGTCGTGGCGATCACACTACTTAAAGAACCATGCACGACGGATATACACCTGGAAACACCCAGCTGATACAGATAGATATGGCGAACACACTCTGTAAGAACCATCCACGAAGTATATACATCTGTAAACGTCCAGGGAGACAGCGAGATATCAGGTAGGTTATATCATGACCAAACAGAGATTCAAGAAACAAATTATAGACTGTAAAACATGCACAGGAGCCGACATTGACTCTGACTACAATGTGATAGTTGTGAAGCGCAGGCTGAAATTCAAGTGTATAAAGAAGCAGCTCAAGCAGAAAAGACTGGAAGTGTAGAAATTGTAACAATCTAATATGAGAGAAAAAATTACAGAAAAGATTATAGATGTTTGCCTCAGAAGTAGCTCTGAAAGAAGTTCAACTGAGGACGAAATGAATGCATTGAAGAAAGAAATAATCAAAGCAGGTTAAAAAATAGCCTTTGGGAAACAAGCCGTCCGAAAACATTCGATCATAGAAGAAATTCTGGAATTTATGGATCAGAGGAGAAGAAACAAAAATGCTTAGAATGAAGCTGGAAGAGAGCAGCACAGACATTTTAGAAATAAAATAAACAGAAAATCGGAAAAAGCAAATGAAAAGTGGCTGTAAGAAAAATGCGAAATGATCTGGCCTATAGGAAGATCAAACAAGATTTAGGAGAAATTAAGAAAAGATGTTTAAGCATTAAAGCTGCTGATGGGAAACCCCTTTTAAACTTATAAGAAAAGGCTAACCGATGGAAAGAATACATAGAGAATGTGTATGACGGGGATGATTTAAACGACAGTGTACTGGAAAAAGAAGGCGATATCGACATTGATGACTGTCTTAGAGGATCCTGTTTTAAGAACATGTTTTGACGGTGCTTTTGAAAGATCTGAAATAAAATAAGCGGTTGGAATTGATGAGATTCCTGCAGAACTTCAGTAATATCTAGGGGAAAAGTGAATCCATACATTATTCAAACTTATTTCAAAGAGTTAAGAAACAGGAGAGATTTCAGCTGATTTTAATAAAAGTATCATCTTCATACTTCGGAAGAAAACGCAAGCAGATAAATATGAGAATTATCGCTTAAAATCACATGCTTCAAAATTGCTGACCAGTATAATATACAGAAGAATAGAAAGGATAGTAGCAGAGACAGTAGGTGAAGATCAGTTTGCGTTTAGGAAAAACTGCAGTACAGGAAAGGCAATTCTGGCTTTAAGATTAATACTTTAAGGGCTGATCAAGATACTTCAAGTCATTTGTTGATTTTGAAAAGGTTTGGATAATGTTAAGTAGGACAATATGATTAAAATTTTAAAGAAGTCAGTTGTAAAATACAGAGGTAGAAGAATAGTTTGTACTTAATAATCTACACAAGAATCAAGTGGCTTTAGTAAAAGTAGAGAATCATGAGAGACACGCATCAGTCAAAAAGGTTGTGAGACAAGTTTGTAGACTATCTCAATTAATATTCAATTTGTACTGTATGTAGAGGAGGCAATAGAGGAAGTAAAACAAAAATTTGAGTGTGGAATAAGTGTTAAGAAGAAAAATTCACTATACTACGATTTGCTGATGACATTTTCTTGTGAGGAGAACAGACTGAGTATATTGAGAAGTTACTGAATTAATAAAATACTAAGGAAGATTTTGGATTAAATATCAACAAACGTTACAAAGTTACAAAAGTTATTAAATGTAGTAGAAATTTTGGCAGTAATAGTGGACTAAAAACAAAAATAGAATTGCATGTGATAGAAGTAAATGAATTTTGCTACTTAGGAAGGAAAATTACAACTGACCGCCGAAGCAGGAATGATGTTAAAAGCAGAATAACCCTAGTGAAAAAAGCCTTCATGAAAGAGAAAAATTGTTTAGTTTCAAATATTGATTTAAGAACTCTTTAAAACTGTGTGCTGAGCACAGCACTTTATTGCTGCGAAGCATGGGGCTTTTAGAAATACCAGAAAAAAGGAATATTGAAGTATTTGAAATGTAGTGCTACAGAAGGAGGCTGAAAATTAAATGGACAGATAAGGTACAAAATTTACGTGTTTTGTAAATTATGGATGAGAAAAGAAGCTTGTGGAAGAGTCTTACAGAGAGAACAGACAGGATGGTGGGTGACATTTTAAGACATCCGGAATTGGTAAATTTGTTTGTGGAGGGAACAGTAGAATAAGAGAACTGTAGTGGAATACAAGATTAGAATATCTTTAGTAGATAATTTAAGATGTAGGGCGTAAGTGATATGATGAAATGAAGGGGTTGTAGCAAAATAGGAAGGGATCTATGATTCCATCAAATCAGTTGAGAGACTGATGACAGCAAAAAAAAAAAAAAAGTAAAGATGAAGCACTAAAATGAGTTTCTGTAAGAGAATGTTTCAAATTAAAATGAGAACATAAAGCGTAATATGAACGAAGGGCGAAGAAAAGCCTCTGTGCAAGTTTATTTAAAAAAAAGGCAGAATTGCGAGTGAACGCTAATGACATGCAGAATTGTTTGGCTCACTTCTAGAGAGAATAGCGAAGGGAAGCAACTTTAAACGGAAACAGAGTTTAAGCTACTTTAAGTAGGTAATTCAAGATTTAGCCCGGGAGGGATGTGCGAGAGATAAAGAGAGTAGCTGAGGATGGAAAGAGATTCAATACTGCATAAAAAATTTAAAGAGGCTGACAAAAATAGCTTAAAAATAAATCGCTCTTTATAATCCTGTCAGGATATTTTACAAAAGACTCAGCGGAATTAACTCCTCTCTCAAATGTTACTCGTTTGTTTACATCCAGTGCGTTTCAGGCCCTGTAATTATTCACAGCAGGAAACAATCACGAAGAAGTAAATAAAAATAACTCTTATTCTCCGGTAAAGGAACAGTCATTACGTTTCCGTAGAAAACAAAGGGAAACAAGGAAAAACATGAGAAGCCGTGCATTGGTTTTAGAATTTTCCAAATGTGAAATATGCAACGCGACTTACGGTACAATTAATTTCTCATGTTCCATTTCTCAACTGTCAGTTGGTAAAAAGTGTGTAATTTTCTCACGTTCTACTAGTAGCACAATCACCATGCACCTTTACATCGATATGATAACCTCAAAGACTAAATTGACATTAAATGGAAATTAAAAAAGGTGTATCTGTAATAAACCTGTCAACTTTACAAGGATGAAAAGAATATCTAACGACAAATACAGCGATTTTTTATGTGTTTATTATTATTACTACTACAATTACTATTTTAAAGCCAGAATTAAGTAGCTCCAGTACATGTATTCCCACCAAGCGTGGTGGTGTAACGGATAGCGTTCTGGCCTCGCATTCTGGAGGACGGTGGTTCGAATCCCCGTCCGGGCATCCAGATTTGGGTTTTCCATGGTTTCCCAAATCACTCCAGGCAAATGCCGGGATGCTTCCTTCAAAAGGCCATGGCCGAATTCATTCCTATTCCTTGCCCCCCATCCTTTCCCGTCTCTAAAGACCTCACTGTTAGAGAGACGTAAAGCAGATTTAAAAAATTAAAAAAATAAAAAAATAAACTAAAAAAAAAATGTATTCCACTAGCTTGTTTGCTGGTATCTGGTAACAAATCTTGCAAAACTGTATTCAAAGAATTTTCTCTTTATCAAACAGCTAAAAAGTTTCTGAAAATTTGTATTGTGTGTGTCTCCACGTTTAACTTTGCTACTGTTTTCGTTTATTTGTTCCACGTCGCCGTTATGTCTATACAAATATTTGTAGTGAATGGCGAGGTAGGTATTATTTTGTATCTTTATTTTTCCTCATTGTCGAGGTCATTAGAAGCGGTAAGAGATTTGCAACAAAGAACGCAAAGGAGTGTGATCATGGTTCCTTGAAAGAACCATCCCGACATTCTCGAAACTATGGGAAGTCGAAAGCTGGCTCACCCGTCGGGGTTCTGAACAGGCGTCCTGCCGAATGCGAGGTCACCCGACGGGCGTAATGCTATTGTATACTGTCGTCCACATGGGAATTATTCACACTTTAAACCACCGAAATTATTGAACTACTGGAACGTGTCTGGAGGAAATCAGTTTCGACTTAATTTCAAATGCTGCAATTGATTTTCTAAAATTTGTTTCCTTTTTTTTATGTTACTAACTGTGTTTGGGAAGATGATGGAGATATCGTACACGAAAGCAAAGTGTTGATTCGTATCATGTGTTCAACGATTGTATTCAGAGACGTACAAAAAATTATAATTTAAAAGTTAAAGCTATAGTCTGGAAATTTTTGTGAGTCTCTAGAGAAACAACTGTATTTATCATTATTGTAATCTATGATTGTATTTATAAAGTTGTTATTTTCTTTCCAGGTAAGTCGCTGGTTGGGTGATTTATCGAGAGAAAGAGCATGTTCTGGCTGCTGAATGTGGTGAGTGCACGCTAAACAACAATTATTCGTCCCACTATTTTAAGTGTTCGGTGAGGTATGTGCTGTTTATCGCTTAAGTGCAGCAGCACCTCCAAATCGACGAAATATAACTCATCTACAGCTATAGCCAATTTTTTTCAATCATTTGAAGAAGATGATTTTGACAGCTGCAGCTAGAGTGAAATCGATTTGCAAATTCATTAACTCTCAGACCTAGCCGGTATCTACAGAGATGTTGCCATAAACCTTGGTATTACTTACTGTTTTATGCGATCTATTAAAAACACAAAGAACTTTATAGGAAACTACTTAGAGTTATCAGATATCAAGAGATTTGTAGCGTTAATAGCACATCGTGATTCTTGGCTACCATTTTATGCTGATTTTGAATTGCACTACGACCATCTCTATTCTTTTCTGTCATGTTCTTTGGGTAATGTTCTATCTCTTTCCTGTTAGTAAACTTACTTTATGAGCTCTGAGAATCAGTTGTTTATGGATTAATAGTTTTGATTCACTAACACTGGCCCCTCACAACTCTCTTAAGAGATTCATGAAGTATATTATTAATATACTTTCACCACAAAGAAACAACTACAACGTTTTAAAAGAACGCAATCTTTCTCGGCGTTGGCAATATAAATATTGTTCTCGGGTGACTAGCCGAGTTAAAAGTGTGTTGTAATAACACAATTGCACAATGTTTCGGCGATCAAAATCGTTTTCGCCATCTCCTGTCACCCGAGAACAATATTTATATAACTACAACGTTGCGTTACTGTTTCTTTCAAACAGGTTCCTCCATTATAATTCGAAAGCATTTTGGCAACAACTGATTCAGGTAAAATATTTGGTCAGAATGTAGTTAATAGTGGTGACAACGAAGATAAACAATAGTGCGACATTCCCTTAGTGCCTCCTTGTCGTCCCATAGTCGATCATGTAAAAATAGGAGAGAAAATCATCTCAGCTCATTAGAACCACAGAAACAATTACTAAATATCTGCCTCGTGTAACAATGAATACGAGGTACTTCAGTTTCAGAGAAAGTGAGTGGTTACGATCTGGCCTCACATTCGAGTGGATGCAGATTCGAATCCCCGTCCGGCTATCAAAATTTCGTTTCTGCATGTTATCCCGAAATCACTCCAAGAGAATGCCGGGATGGTTCTTTCAAAAGTTCATGGTTGAGTTCCTACCCATCCCTTGCTCCAATATTTTCCCGCCTCCAATCACCTCAACATCCGCGGTGGCATAAAGCCAGTGGGGGGATGGAATAGTTTCAGACGCATTTTACTTTCTATTAAAGAAACGCGTCATCGGTAAGGATAAATCCATAAAGGTGATGCATTGAATGTACATTTCACTTTTACTGTCAAATTTTTTAAGACCTTTATCCTGACTAATCTGACCTTGTCCCATTGGACAAATTACTGGTGTCTTTCGGAAGAGTAATCCTGAATGGGTCGTCAGAGGTCATCTTTCATCTCTGATCCATAACACAGTCAACAAGCTACACTGAACACATACACATTCACAGTCATCCAAACTTACAATGACATATACGAACACATTCACACTGGGGAAGACAACGGGCATCCACCAGAATTCGTCTCCCCGTGACGTCAATATGGAGATGTAACACCATTAAAAGTAGCCGTCCAAGTCCTGGCCCAGGCTGAATTTCAAATTTCGCTAACATTGCTCCTCGAAAATTAATGCTTCTGTCTTAAACATCTACGGAATATAACGAAAATATCCAAGTGGAATGAATAGAAATTAAATAAAGAGCAGCTAATGACTAATATGTTAATTTAAACTCAACGTACACTTTTCTTTCAGTGTTCTGGCAATTTATTCAGTAATTAAATAATACTCATAACATCGATTTTGAGTATCGTTTGATTAGTATCAGTGCTACATATTTACCACAGAAAACATGGTCGTGCAGGCTAAGTAATGATGATAATGATCTCCTTACCCGGTGACGAAGCGTTGGTGACTGCCACGATGAGACTTACTCCTCCAAGGCAGTTGTGAAACTACTCTGAACTGGTTTACGAAGATTTACAGGTAATTTTATCCGGTCGCCAGATGATTTAGACTTTCAAATGCACGTGTTTAAAACGTAAGAGGCAGGAGCTGTTCTATCTTTAACATTAACTAGTCATAAGTCAAGACACCAATAATTTTAATTTCAGTAATAACAGAAATATTACAAGTGTTTTACGGGGGAGCGGAGGGGAGAGGGGTGGAGGGCAGAGGTAGAGCTCCAAATAGACCCGCAGTAGAAATAATGTTGATATTCGTAGAGTTAAGGGTGCCTGCTGTTTGGGTTAAGAAAGACCAGTTTGCGACTGCATTCAGATCCACAGTCACTCAACCGACTGAGCGATACGGAGGACTAATATGTTCTTGGATGTGACGCAAAAACGGGTCGGTAGATAGCGTTAGGCATATTTTTTGCCGAAAAGCCATCACGTTACCTCTTGCTGAAAACACTGATAAATCAGAAAATATAAACTAAACGCCTAATCTCGGAACGAATACAAAGAGGCCAAATTTGAAACATGGGCAGTTTTGTTCAGACTGGGGAAGTGATTCATTATTGTACGGTCCACGCTGATATCGGTGTCTAAGACAGAAACAAGACTTGTTGAAAGAACCTGAGGAATTTCTTGAAATCTAGAAATGGAATTTCAACACCACTATGCGCATCCTGTTAACATAGGCAGATCAAGGTAACTCTGCTCTATCCCTTGCCCTACATTAGAAGGGACTCGCCTACCTGGCTTCAGCTTTCAGCTCGCAGGGGTAGGAAGGGAGGGGCTGTGAGGAGAAGGGCAGGACCAGCGGAAGAGCCACCAGTTAAGAACGAAGAAGGTATAGCAAGCGCTGGTATGTAACTACCTTGGTAAAGAAGTCACTAACAACGGGAGGCTGCCAATTGTAAAATTCAGATTTTATTCATACTGTGTGTAATAGAAGCTCGTGGCCAGAGGTGTTATGTGCAAAGTCGTAACATGCGCTTCTTCGCCGTTGTCGAGAAAGTCGGCATTGCATTGCTCCGATGTGTTCAAATACTTTCTACGTTATGTAATTTTCACGGGGCGCGTGGTGCAGGGAGCATATGCTCGTCGTCGCTGTATCGAATCTCGCTGCTGGCAATTTGTTTTATTTATTCAAATACGTATACAGATAATTCCTGGAAATCAGTTACAACAATTATGCAACATAATAGGTTTTCTAAACCCCTTTTGTTGTGAAAAATTGTCGGCGTATCGTTTCGACCTTCCCGTCCCCTGGCGAGGGAACGAAAATCACTCTTTCAACTGTAACGGTCGAGTAACTATATTTGTATCCCATACCTACCGCAGCAAATATTTCTTTTTTTAAATCTAACTTTGTTTGCGAACAACATTACGAATTTCGAAAGCGTCTGTTTTCTCGCAACAAACGGCATTTAAAAAACTTATTACATGGATAATTGTTGAAACTGATTGCCGGAAATCATCTGAATACACACTTGAATAAATTAAAAAAGTTGCCAGCAGCGAGATTCGATCCGGAGAGCTGGCTCGTTGCACAACGCGTAACATAGAAAGTAGTTGAACGCTACGGAATATTTTCAATGCCGATTTTCTGAGCAACGGCGAAGAAGCGCGTGTTATTGTTTTGTCACATTACACCTTTAGACATGAACTTTTATAACACACAGTACGAATCGAATCTGAATTTTACAGTTGGAGGCCTCCCCTTGTAAGACGAATTGACGATGCCTGGCATTTAACTTGGAGTTACCTCGTTCGCGTCCTCATGACGGTGAAGTAATTATCATGAAGGGCTCGGGCATCAGTTAGGAAAGACTACTGTGTATGCCATACCCAGTATCCGGACGTAGGTACGGATGATAGCCCCATATACTAACGCCCTGGGGTGATGTAACTGCCATGATTTCCCCTTACATTCCCCACAGTGAATGTGTTCGTCTGGACTACTTTGTGTGTGTTGATTATCGTATACTGTTGTTTATGTCATGACTGAGAAAAGAGATGTTTCAAAGCCCGGCGCTGATCCCTTCAGGCCAACTCTTCCAAATGAAACCTTTGTCCAACAAGATTTACAATTCCATCCGACGCGACTATAAAATCACCATCACCAGAGTGTCGTTATTCCTTCACTTCATACGCACGGTGCGAAAGCTGCGGACATAATCCAGGACTGGAGATTAGGAATTGTTCACTGCCACATTTCCTATCCTGCCAGCCAAGTCCCAATGGTGAAAATTTATTACACCACCGGGTCTTTCTAATGCTTTCAACGAGAAATTCTTCTTCCATGTATAGTCGCGTCCAAAATTTCTTTTTATATCTTTGTAGATAGCTATTTACACTTTGTGGTATTGCCTTCATACTCAATTAGAGATCCTGTCCAGCTCTCTCTGTCCACCTTATTTAGCAGCATTCTGACGTTTGCAAACCATCTAACTGTTAATAAACAAGAGACTCATCCATTAGAGTAATTAATAGCAAGGTCCCAGCACAGAGTCTTCTATTGATCACTGAGACCGCGCAGTGTTTGTGTATCAGGGAGACGGCTGCTGTGACTCCCGCCAGAGTCCACACGGGACTACTTTGTGCCGACAAAGGCGGGAGTTCTTTGACGAGTGCGGCGTACGGCGAGCTCGATCGATCCTAATTTGCTCGCTTTAATTTTCCGGGCCGTGAGGAAGCTGTGTACACACCTGCTCTCGCCAGTACAAACACGGCGGCCGCGCGCCGTAACGAGCCGCGCCGGAGACACGGGTCTCTCGCAAACGAGCGGAGTTTGTTCGCTGTGTTGTCTTCGTCGAAAAAGACTGCCAAGCGTTATTCGATAAAACACCAGTCGTGTTTAAGTTAGTGTGGCGCAGCGGTTCGAAGGTAAATCAGACTGTAGCACGTTCCACGAACGCGTCTGGATAGAGTAACCAAATTGGAATTCTGCTTTAAACTTATCTTCTCCGTATTCCTAGAAGAATTTTTTATAGTCGTCCTTTAAAATACGTGGTATATCGGTTCAGGCAGGGCTGCACGTAGAGCACCCAGGCAGCTAACAGAGATTTCTGTAATTTAACTCTTATTTTTATTTACTTACAATATTTCTATTTCACAAAATATGCAGTCGATTTAGAAATAAAATAGACAAATGTAAACTATACTTTCATGTATTGTTTTTTTTTTCATTTATAATTAGTAGTTTGAATTGCCACTCGAGGAATTTTCATGTCCGAAATAAACGTATAGTCCACAGACTACATTGCTTTTGTCTCTTCTTTTTTTCTGAGGTAGATAATAAATAGTTCTTTAGTTTATTTAGCGCAGAAAACTATCGTTTTAGCGAACAGTTTGTCCTCGCGCACATAACAACATACTTTTAAATTTGGATAAATGTGGTTGAATAGGTCTATACACATACAATATGTAAATATTTAGAAAGAACCTTAGACTATATTGCTGTACTTCGGCAGTATAATTTACTAGTCATTTCCGAAATATTTGAAGGATTCTTTTCTAAAAAGTTAAGACACTATACTGTAGAAAATGTTAGAGCCTGAACTTATGAGCAATTCAAAATGAATAAAATCAAATAACTTAAAACACACTGTAACTATTTAATGAGCTTGCGCACACTAAACTTATGTTGGCGATAATAGGTATGGTGGATAGTTTGCTTGATTAGGCTTGAATGTTCGATTTTGCTACTAAGTCAATTCACAAGTCGCTTTTAAGTTCGCATCTGATTTATTTACCAAGCACATACATCTATCCCATCCACCACCACTAATTACACTTATTTATCCTGACCGTGGATAAGGCTATACAGAACTTCATTTCCTCCGACTACAAGTTCTGACCACGCTTCTGTCTATCTAGTCTACACACTGTGTTACCACTTCTCACCACTGCTAGCTTGCCGTTCGTCACGAATCACTTCCCTAACGTGATTAGTGTACGAACGTTATTACTTTTAGGTCCACTATTCAGTTATACTAGGGAAGACTGGCCCGCTATACAATAATGCATGCCGCGCTTTAACTTCATACCGACTCTCTCGGCGGCTAGGCTCAGACTGACTGAACAATTACTTTTTGCCCCACGCGCCTCCGCTCACAACAATGCTACGAGGTGACTTCAGCTTTACAAATAATAAACCTGGCTTAATACTGTCTCGCCACAACACCATTGCCACTTGAATTCCTAATGCATTAATTAAGGCAAATTACTTTATACTTAGTTTGGAAAAATTGTCCTTAATGTGAACTATTTCATACCTACGGTGTAGTCCACCCTGGGGCTGTCTATTTTTGCCTGTGTACAAAATCCCGTATGGTTTGAGGACAGATTAAGGGAAATAGATACTGACAAAGTTCAAGTACAAACCACGTTGTACATAACAACTCCGAAAACGCTCAGTTTCTCAGGAAAAGCGTGGTTTTTCAAAATGCCGTTGCATTTTGCTGTTTGCTTACCAAAAATGTGATTACAGGCTACCTGAACCAACAGAAAATCAGCAAATAAGTACGGAGTGTTTACGAAAATACTTTTGCAGTTGTTTCACGTAGAGGTTTTCTATCATACACTATACTTCCATACAGAAAACAGTCAAGAGGTGTAAGGTTAGGTGATCGAAATGACCACACGGCACAATCTAGTCAGTTAGGATACGAATCACGAAATATGGAGGGATGGAGCACGTCGGCATGGCTGTTAGCAGGCTGAATTGGTCTATCCGCCTAACCGTTATGGCCACTCGGTTGCATAACCATTAGACAGCAAAAACAATTGGAACAAATTTGGACACTGAAAAGCATCCATACCGTGATATTCCGAGCTTGTGTCCCCTTGTGTAACGTGATCAGTTTTCTATATTGGGCAGCTGTTGTTTTGAATTACCATCTATATCGCGGTTATGTATGATTACTCAAACATTAAAACCACGAGTTTCATTTCAAAAATTCCATAATGGTTCTTTTAGTGCCTACGAACATAGATCCGACAATTTGACACACTCTTATAACTTATGTACCCTTGAATTTAATTATTTTGTAAATACGTATTACTTTAGTACTTATTAACAATGACATGATTGTAACACAAAATTTCCGAAAACCATGGAGGCAGAGTGAAAATAATTGTAAGCGCTTGGTGGAAAAGGGGAGGGGGAGGTTTGTACCGGTCTGGTGTCTCATTGTTTAAGGCGTCTCAATTAAGCTCGACAGGTCGCCGGCCGGTTCGAATCCCTGTCTCGGCGACCTTCACCTCTGGCACAGCTTGCTGTGTAATGTGAAGTACGCCAGAATGTTTCCGTGGTTCGGATTTCACGTTAAGCTGTAGGCCCCCTATACCCACTAGGATTAATGGGTTATGTTAATGCTGCTTTGACACAAGTTGATTGCTCAGTCGATAGTAACCATGGCACCATACCAATACGGCCTCAAGACGTTTACTTAGCAGGGCTGAAGAAAAGATTCCCATCAAGTAATCTTCATAGGTATAAATTTAAAGCTAGAAACCAACTCTAAGAATGTTTAAATTTTACATTATATTCCACGAAATTTAAAAGCTTTTGGCGTAAAAACATAAAAAATACCACTTATTTATTTCCGAAATTATCGACCTGAAAATTCTTTAAATATTTATAGCAATGTAGCCTGCTAAATGAGAAAAGCTACAGCAATTTTTCTGCAGTTTGTTTTTCAAAATAACTGAACGAATAATTTTATCAAATTTGATAATTCAGCACACTTTTTTTTTTAAAAAAAAAAAATACATATCAGTCAATGAAGAATTTCTTGAATCAGATACTAAATAAGTTGCGAAAAAAGTCTTTCTAGGAATTTTCCAGTATTATCTCAAGACCACAATAATTTTTTCAGTCGATTATTCTATGTTTGCTTTATCTTTGTAAACAATTTGAAAGACAATTTCTGAAAACATATATTAAACAGTAAAATTACTTGCTATTGGCTGTTTTTAAATAGTTTCGGTAAGTTTGTTTGTGAATTCAATTTAATACACAATCTATGAACAAAATCGATAGTAACACACTCTCGAAAGTGCTAATTTGTTATTTTTAATTACTTTTTAGTGATTTACTTGTATCGATTCTACTATATTTATTTTCAATGGTTTTTATATTAAGTTGTGCAACAGTTCTGATATATAAGGAATTTCTTTTGATACATATAAAAAAAAATATATAAATTTTAAGGTTTTATTTTGAAACTTACGTCCCTATTAATTCGAATTACGAGCTAGAAAACTTTCGTACATGCGAGACAACTTTAATTAGATGAACAGTCCAGCCACTGGTTTTCAGAGATCTTGAGCTCTGATCATGATGCATATACTATAGTAAACACCCAGGTACCGGGCTGTGTATTATGTCCGTCGATTCCAGCTGGTCACATGGAGCTTTTACCGTTTTAAAGCATAGGATAAGACTTTAATTGTTTGGCATATGTCATGTTTCAACGTTAAATGACGCCGGAGAAGTAAATAAAATTCTGAACGTATCGCGAGAAACACAAACAATGTAATACCAACTAGACGTTGCAACGCCATACTTCGGAAAAGAAATACGACAACCACCTTATTAAAATTTCGGTTATTCAGTCTTTAAAACCCGTAGATGGCCTATTTAATGTGAACGGTGTATAAAGAAACTATGTAAATTTATAATGTTATGGAAAAAATTGGCAGAGCTTCTTTGATTCTTGAAGCTACGATCTCTTGCCGCTTACTATCTCTGACGTTTTGAAGTTTAATTATATTCACTGATCACAATAAGTAATCCATATCAGACGGGTTTTAAGTCTTTGGTGTTGAAAATAAAACTAGTTTAAGAAAATAATTCTGGATGACTAATTGTTACTCAACTGAAGCTTTTGCATATCGCGCGACATCTACATTATACGCCGTCAGTTTCTTCTGTAATTCAGCATTTATTCATTTAACAATTAAATATATTAATCAGTAATCCATTTTAAGTAATTTTGTGGTTTATTGTTGAACGTTTTCTCTCTTCCACATTTCGTGAAAAAATTCATTATTCCTATTGTTGCAAGAAAGGCTGGGTTATTTTGATGAAACTTAGTACGCATGTTTCTGACTAGGCGACTAAAAATATTGTAGGAGAAAATAAGTCCCAACCCATCTCTTTTGAGCTGCACCGACTGTTAGGGATTGAAATACATATAGAAAATGGAGCGATTGGCATGAACATTGCTTCCCAGATGCAGAAAACTGTTTGAGATATTCACAGTTTATAGCCACATATTCTGACTTAGGAAATTTTAAAACTTTAAATCTGATTAATAATCTCCGGCATGTCTTACAATGTTACGTCCTGGTGCAGGAAACGAAAATATATAGGTAATCTCTTCATTTTAGTGTCATGGTTTACTGATTTATGTAAGACCACAGTGACCGAGCGTGGTGGGTGAGCGGTTAACGCTCTGGCGTCGCATTCTGGAGGACGCCGGCTAGATTTCGGTTTTCCATGGTTTTCCCAAATCACTTCAGGAGAATGCCGGAATGCTTCCTTCAAATTGTCATGGCCGAATTCTTTCCAGTTCCATGTTCCCAGTCCTTTCCCGCTTCTAATGACCTGGACGTCGACGAGGTGTAAAGCCATAAGCAAAAAAAAAAAAAAAAAAAAAAAAAAAAAAAAAACAGGCACAATGAGACATCTTCAATGTGGACTTGGAAATAGTGAGACACCTCACGTTTCTTGTCCTAAAGGTCTTTTGTTCATTAAAAAAGAGGATTAAACCCGCCTATTGGGATGCCTGTCACACTTTCTAAAAAGTTTTGTTATTTCCGGAAAGACTTGGAAGCCTTTCTGCTTCTTCATCTACATCCATACTCTGCAATTCACAAATATTGTGGTTGGCAGAGGGAGCTTTGCACCAAAGCTAACTTTGGGCATTCCAATCTCGAATAGTCCGAGTAAGGAAAGAATACATATAAACATTGTGACCTAAATAGGTTGCTGGACGAAGTATTTCATACACATGTGTATTTGATATACATGTTTCAAATTGTGTGATTAAATTAATGTATGGCAAATCAGCCTCAACCATATAAGAAAACTTGACTAATCTGCTAGTTAGAACCAGAAACTGACTGAATACAGTCCAATATTAGTCCTAAAAAATAAATTACAA
The DNA here is from genome assembly GCA_031002005.1 of Vandiemenella viatica. NCBI lineage: Eukaryota > Metazoa > Arthropoda > Insecta > Orthoptera > Morabidae > Vandiemenella > Vandiemenella viatica. The sequence goes on from JARYHS010011408.1 coordinate 104,331,737, forward strand.
ACTTTCTTTTCCGGCGTTGGTATCAGCGCCATCGTATTCTTCGTTGAAGCGGCACCGACCGTTGACTAGTAATGGAACGGCAGCGTCCGGTTAATGGAACCACTAAGTGTCTATTTAATTGTCTGTACGCCGACCGTGGCTGTCGCTGATGGACCTAATTTACTGCAGACCTGGTCCCCGAACAGAGCGTGGCCCGTATCCCACCGGGATAATACTTCCTTCCATTATGCCGCACAATTTATGGCTCCAACCAGTTCCGAGCCCCCTGCAGTCGCTCTCTATTGGTTCCTTAATACACGCGGGACGCTCCGGGCGATTCGGCAGGCCTTCCTACAACTCAAATAGAGACCAGCTACGTTTGTAAACTTCCATTGCTTTCTTGCACATAAACGCTAAGTTGTTCAAAAATAAATGTCATAATTTATGTTTTCTGGTTGACATACAACATATCGATACTTTTCGCGGTAACGAGTATACTCCCGTTTGTCATTTAATGATCATTGTATTTTTGTTTTCTCATTTGTGTTGCAAAATATTTTACATCGAAGTATTCGATGTTGTTTGCGAGGGCGTGTCAAGTTTCAAGTTGGCAACGCTGAAAAATAGATACCTGTTCCTCAGTTTTTGGAATAGCTGTCTAGCGTTGAGTAGAGCAAGGAGGTAAGAGAAATAACAGGATTAAGCCCAATATGGTGGCTGTTTATGATGAAGACTATATCTACAACTTACCGATACCGTAATAAATGAGCGTAGAATGGGATATGACAGCTACCTAAGATGGCAAAGTCGTTCCGTTTAATGTTTGTTTCCTGTTTGTTCGTGTGTGTGTCTGTGTGTGTGTGTGTGAGAGAGAGAGAGAGAGACGAAAAAGATAACGATATACCAGCACTTAAAGTCAATTATATTTTATAACAAGTTTCCAAAGCCGACATGTATATGTGAATACTTCGTGGCGTTTATAACTTATTTCTCACACACTATAGTAGGGCTATGTCAGAATTAAGTTTTTCTCGGCGTATGGCTGACAAGAATTCTTCCGGCAGAAAACCCGTGAAGAATTCTTATAGTAGGGCTAATTTGTGCGTTTGTGTAAAATTCTTGTAGCTAAGATATTTCGTTTCAAGGCGTATCCTGCGTTAGTAATTTAATCTGACGTGATAGCTGCGTAGTTAATTTGCAGTATCCTCAGCCCTGGGGATGTAGGCCAGTTTCCCTCTGCCACTTTTTCAAATGCAACTCAGAAGCAGAAAACTTAATTTTTTTTTTTCACATAGGGGTGAAGCCGGGAAACCGCATTAGCAGATGATGACCTGTACTTGACCGAAAAGTCAATTCTAGTAAATAAATGCCAAAGAACTGGCTTTTTTTATCTTTGGCTAGGAATTTAGTTTTCTTGCAGAATTACATCTGAACATTTATTTCTGGAACACTACTCTCCTACAAACGCTCTCTAGCTCCACAACTATTTAAAGTATTGCCAGTTTTAGTTTTATTTCTGTATAATTATCTCCCAGTATTTATCGTAGGAGAAGTATCAGTCTCGCTTCTGCAAATAAATAAGTGTAAACTAGCATGAAGGAAGAAATGTGGTTTACTCATTTCTTTTTCCAAGTAGTTATCCTTCCAAGATTTATTTCATAATACTATAATCTCAAAATTTGTAGTGAAAAGGTGGCGAGAAATGCTTCACTGTTAGTGTAGGAATTTATTTAGTCTTAAGCTTATAATTTCCGAATAACAGAAAAAAGCATTTGTATTCCATCGCACCTCCACTTGGATTACGAATTTTAATGCACAAACAAACTAGACTTATGTTCACCTGACCGCGTTAAGACATTTGTTTAGTCTACGCGCGTACATCGACATTATTTGTGAAAAGTTTATTGGCCAAATAACTGGCATAATTGTAGAATTTGTCTTTAAAATGAACATCCAGGCAACAAATAGACATAAATAAGTGATGTAGTACTGACTTTGCGTTTGTGAGGTTCAAATCGAATTGTTATTCTCTACTTAGTTTAGAACTTAGTTTAGAACATCTAGCATCAAGCTCACGTTGCGTGTTTCTATGAACTCTCTACGCGTTTAGTGTCACGCACCCAAAATTAAAATTTCAGTAGAAGTGTGGGTAGTCAGACGATAAAATGATCTTTTGATTTAATCCTTAACGAATGACCCGATTTCAGTTTTTGGTATATTGTCGCACATAATAAAGCCTTATCTTTACTGATGAATTCGAAATAATCATATAACACATGTGCTAAACAGAAAATACTAGAACAAAGGAATAGAACATTTCGTGAAGCATGTGGGGTTGTTTCAATCTTTAATGACATTTCCAAAAAATAAAGATAATGTTGTCGTATAAATAAACACGATGACGTGCCTCCAATATAACTTGATATTTCTCAAAAGGAGAGCAGTAGAATTAAGGCAAGTAACCGAGTTTCTGATGTGCTGAAACCGCGTCTAATAGCATTACGTTGCTTCTAACTTTAAAATCTGATTGACGGGAGAGGAAGGACAGTTCGTTATGATTGCCCTGGGTCCACTACCCTGTCGCTGATAATGATGATCTCAATGTTGGCAGCACTTAATACCGGTGTTCCTCTTTCCTTTCGTGAGAGCAATGCCTGTGATGTTACTCTCCCAGTACAGATCCAGAGCAAGTGCATATGAAGGTCTCTCAACTGAGGTCACCTGCTTTCTGATAAAATTAATATGGTTAAAATAGAACATATTAACATGCCAATCGTTAAGCTCTGTGAAAACACATGTTGCAAACTAGGGCTACTAGATTTGTCTGTAGAAATTACTACATCACACAATCGCTAACTGATATGATAAATGAGGAAATGGATTCATTGGAAGACAGGAGGATGGTGAAGAGAGTTGTGGGAATATACAAGGTGCATATTGGTGACGAGGCGTGGAAACAAATTGGTGAAATAATTAAGAGAGGTTCAGAGAAGAGAAAAAATAATCACGCCCACAAGCTGGCACTCAATTTCAGGCATAAGAGTGTGGGAAAATTTGCTATCGTAGGTAACGGATTGGAATAGATTACCAGGGTAAACGATGAAAAACTTACTAAAAAACGATGAAAGAAGGGCAAAGGTAGGAGACTTCAAGATAGACGAAAAATGCATACCCAGGGAAATAGCCACCGGGGCATGCTCTCGATTGCAATTAAATAATTTAAAAACTAAATATTGTGCTGTTTTTTGACTCATAGGTAGGCTAGATGAAGCTGATCATGTCTCTTAACTGTTGTGGAGATCCGTCTTTCGAATGCTAAGTTTCTGGACAAAGTCAAACACTGTAATTTTTTACTATTATTTCCCCCCTCCTTGATCCGGCCAACAAAAGACCATCAGACCCTTTTGTACACAGTTGGCCAGTGTGAATAATGAGAGGAGACGATGGACTTGTGTCCTGCCCTAATTAAAACCTGGTTTCTTAGACCCGGCGGAAGAAGAGGAACGTCTGTGCTGCCATCGATCTGCGAAACGTTTAACTTCTTGTGATCAGAGTATTTTAATGTGTGTGTGAAGTGTGGAGGTTGGGGACTTTCCCAGCATGTGCCTAAATGACTGCGGAAAACCTCCTAAATGCGCAAGCAGGACGGCAGGCACGCGGCGACCAGGGCTCGGACCTTGTCCCGTTGTACCTCCCCAATCCAGTGTGCAGTCCCTTAACGCACTGAACAACACTGGCGAAGCAGTGTTTTATTATTTTAGTTTTCAGTGCTTTTCTCAGACTTTTTTCCTTGGTCACGTTACATTCAAGTCTGTAGAACATCCTCAACGGTACATGGATTGCTCGCGCAAGCACAACTTATTTTTGATACTCTTTTTGTGTCATCACCGGATTTTCGTACCTGGCGCTTAAAATTTTCCAATAGAAACGTCTTCTATGAACGAAGATATTCTGGGTGAGAGAGCGTACGAATAACCGTCCGCCTATCAAGATTTCTGTTTTCCAAAGTTCCCTGATACCATTTCAGATGAAAATCAGGATCATTGTTACAACGCAAACTTCCGATTTTTATAATGCCGTTGAAAAAAAGGTGCAAAAACGCTCCACATACATGAATCAGATCGGGTATCCTACGTCTTCTAAAAATCGTAATATGAAGGACAAGGCGCCGTTGGTTTAGTGCACAAGAGTATGTCCCATCATCAAATCAGTTAAATGAAGCGAAGTGAAACGAGTCTGGCTGATGGCCCATTAACGTGTGGCCTGGCTTTTGGAAGGATACGGGTTCAAGTCTCCGTTCTACCATCAAAATTTTGGTTTCCATATTTTCCCGAAATAAATCTTGGCAAATTCCTGGACGGTTCCTCCGAAAGACGATGGCCTATTTCCTGAGCAATCCTTGCCCCCAATGATCTCTCAGTTCTGATACTCGAAGTAATATCATAACAAAATAATGTAATAAGTTGGAGACCTTTTCCGTTGCAACTCCATTTACTTTGAAGAAGAAAAGTTTTCGAACCATCCTCATAGATGGAACTTAATCATTTCATTCCATGGTATAATTCATTTTTAACAAACTTTTTTTTTTAGTGAAACGTCTTTGGAGACTATAGGAAAAAAATTGTTTTTATTACGCTTTAAGTGCGCAAGCACCACAACGTTCTGTACATGAGTACTTAACGATACTTTGATGGGAGCAGATACGACAGTGCCCGCTGTCACTTAAGCTGGTGTCAAACAGCGAGTATTCGCTACACCATAGGTGTCAAACTCAATTTTGCAGAGGGCCGTATATTAAATTTAGAATGTGTAGGCGGGCCAGATTCAAATAAAAAGAGAGGAATCGAGCCGTATCGTTGACATGCCTGCGCTACATCGTTTTGACGGTAGTTCGCGTTACCTTCACTATGCATTTAACTATAAGTGTGAATATATGTGTTTCATGATTATAAACTGTATCAAAAACGTTATCTTAAATAACTTTAACATTCACTGAAAATCACGTGACGACGTGATACATTGTGTTTACATCCGGAGGAGTCGTCATTATTACACGTACCAGTACTTCCAGGTGCTTTTTCTTTATTTATATTCGTTCGATGTAGATGGTTTCATCATAGTCTCTGATCGCTGTTATAATAAGAAAAGAAATATGGAAGCGTGTTATATCGCGTATCAGTGAATGTATTATTTCGCGTGCGATAAAAGCTTTATTTTTTTAAATACCAGTAAAAATTATGTATGACCAACAGAAGTTCCACTTCTTTTGCGTGTACAAACTGATACAAGCATCAGTTTTTTTATTTTTATTTTATTTTTGGAGTAACAAAAATAAGCTAAGACAAAATGGATTAACTAGACTCAGAATATCTGCAAATTATCCCGGTATATAAAGCCTCAGTGCATTTACTTTAGCAGCAAAATTACCTGTTCATTTCTCTCACAAAATGTTCCGTTTTTATCGTTGACCATACCAGAGGTCGTACCGAGATTATCCAAAAGGTTTTAATGGTTCCGCCGGCGGCAGTGCGCAGTTGAGATAATGCGCGCGTATTTATTCAGCCGACGTGTGTCTCAGTAAATTCTGTTTTCGCTCCGTCTGCGTGAGGCAGCTCGTGTGGAAGATGGCGCCGTGCCTCTCACGCTGGCTGCAGATGTTATCGACGTATTTAACCGCCAGATGGATAAGAACACCGCTGCCTCGTCACGTCATATTACCAGCTAATGGTTGTAAAAATAAGCCCCTCGATAACCTCGCGCTTACTTTCAAATCCATACTCACAAAAATAGTATGCTTTTTAAACACAATGTATCGCAGTAACAATGTTGATAATCGTGTCTTATAAACAGATATTATGTCAAAACATTAACAGACGATATGGGTGCTGATTTCTACCCGGTGATAGGGGCGCAATGTGTATGTGTCGGTCTGTATGATTAAGAGGAAGCAAGAAAAAGGGATACGCCTTCTCCTAACACATTTTGTTTCCATGGAATTTTTTAAATACCTTGTTACATTACAGCAATCGTAAGCCGTCCCGTTGGCTAAGTTGGTTACGGCGCTGACACGGTAATAGCTTGTTAGAATCCTGGAGGTGGAAAAAATTTTCATCATCAGGACTTGGCCATGAGGGTAGCAGTGGTGGTAGTTCACAGTTCCTAATCACCACATTGTGCATCAAAGTCTTGGGTTAAATTCAAAACCTTTCCGCAGTGTGTATGGGGTGAGGACATAGTTGCTGTACTAGTAATGGGTTTTCATCCGTATACTGCTGTTACCAAATAACTTGGTTTTGGTATATGCATTTCGGTTTATTTACAAAACGTGTTTTAGGGCACCGATGATGGTATAATAAACCGAAACGCGTATGCCAAAACCAAGTTTATTTTGTAGGTTTAATTGACGGATGAAAATCCATTTTTATTTATGGTGATTCGTCTGTCGGATGGGGAAGTTAAGCCTTAGGTGTCTTTCGGAAGAGTAGACCTGAATAGGCCGACAACGAGTTTCACCCACTCCTTCATTTCATGCAACACAATATACTGAACGCAACCGTCTACGCCTGGAATCGAGCATGACGTCATAGGATGAAGCAGAATGTATTTTAATTTGTGCAAATAAGACTGTGGATAAGGACTATATTCCAAAAACTTTTTCACCAATGAATCAAGATTCACAAAATAAGAGACTGACCGAGGATGTTACATCTATCAGAAACCATTGACTCTGATCCATTTATTGAACCAGCGAATTTTCGACGTAGATAACGTTATATCCGACAAAGTTTGCAAAGTATTCAAACTGTAGTGGGTGCCTTAGTGGGCAAACTACGTTACAATTATCTTTCATACCTTTATGATTAATAATTGTGGATTTTTAATTTTAATTTTTATGAAGGAGTGAAAATTTATTAATTTTGCAAGAATCTCGACGTTAGTTGGAATTTAGGAAAAATTGTCACAACATGACATTTATTTTCTTATAACTGGCGATTACAAGTTTGAGCGAATTTACCGTTAACATTAATACAAATTGGCAAAATCATAAAAGCAACGCTCAGAGGTACAATTAGCCGTCATGAGCAAGCAAACAATTGTATATTTACTTTTAAATATATCTCAGAAGCAAAATGCAAGAAATAATGACAACTGGAAACAATGAAAAATACAAGTTATGACTACCTCAGACAAAGGCATCATAATACTGTGACTTTACAGTTAAAAAGACAATCATGGGCGCCACGAATGAACAATATATAATTCGAAAATAACTAGTTCTGGCAAATTATACCGCTAGCTCAGGGGTTTTTACAATTACAAAGTGAGAACATGGACCTATCCTCTCAAAGTCGCTTACGGGTTCTGTTTCACGGAATGCACAATCAGATGGCTTGGTCGTAATAAATTACCATTGTAGTCCTGCGTCTGATGTCTGCAGTGACCGGAGATGACCCACGGTATGTGAGACTATCTCACAAGGCAGCTACAGGCATCTCTGGTCTGACAATGCGCGTCATCGCATTACCGACTGTGTTGCTGTGATAAGCTTGCTCCATCAAGCCGGCAGCCAGAAGTCGTATAGCAGCAGTTGGCGAAAGAAGTCAACTTTCCAAGTCAACCTCAGACTAGACTCGCATAGCATGGACTCGAAGATTGAATTGAAGCTCGTCGCTCTTCTCTCTCGCGAGGGAACTTCTCGCTCCGCCCCTTGTAGTCTCGAAGCTCACATATAACACAAATTCCCAGGATTTTAAGTTATACGCTCATTTGGATTGGATCTTCAGGTCGGCACCTAATGTCACGTGATATCCCCGATATCTGATTTGCCCAGCGTATCTAACAGAGGTCGGACATATTCGGCTGCGTTCTGGGACGACTGAGTGTTCGGGCGGCAGGCATTTCCCGGTGAGTGACCTTGTTGACCGCCCATCCCCAGGGAGCAGAGTGTGTGGTCCGGCAAACAGCAGATCTGCGACGTCCTGTCGCCTTCGTTCGGGAAGACCACGATTAGCTTTAAGCCTACGCAGCTTAATAATTCTTTAATATTCACTTTACCAAGATACACTGTATGTTCACCATATCATTACAGTCCTCACTTGGAATCTTGCGTACTTTATAAAATTACAACATAAATCTATTTCGGTGGTCGCCCAAGATTTATGTAAATTACTCTAACATTATGACATATATAATAAAAAGGCACCTTGTAACGTGGCGACAGCGCGTCATGTTACAAAACCGATTAAAAAAAAACTGTTTATTCCTCTGCCCTCGACAGAAGTCATAAACTCACATAATACAGCATTTCTTCTTCCTAGAAAGTTAACATTTTGAGAGATTTGGTTAAATAAGGTGGTGAAGCCCCATTTACAAATTTTTCCTGCTAAAAAAATATTGATTAAATACGACGACCTTGCTGAGCGAACTTTAGGCTGCAGTACATTGCACCACTGGAGCTGAATCTAGAGACTACGGTACAATGGTGGGTGAGATAAATCTTGTTCTTCGCCAGAAGCATCCTAGTTAACATGGAGCGAGTTGTCATGATTGAATATCCTGCGCTGTAGACGCCAGGCCTTCCTGTTTTCCCTCCTCACTGCTTCCCAAGTACTGTCCCATCACCTGCAGGTGAGCGGTATGCTACAATTTCAGTGGTTAAGGCGCTCTCCTGCAAAACTCAGGGTGCTGGGATCAAATCCTGGTGAGGCCAGGCATTGCTTTGATCATTACGTGGTCCAGATTCTGTGTTAAACCAGCCAAGACAGAGGTCGAATTATCATACGGAATGTGTTTTAACCGAAGATGATGTTCCTCGTATACTCTCCATCTTCTGGACACTTTCACAGTAAATTGCAGAGTTTCCATTTTATAGCGAAATTATATTTCTGGCCCTCGCTGAAGAATTTCTCATCTGCTTTTTTTTACTCTTTTAAGCATGTAATATTGCTGGCATGCCAACTATGTCAACTCATTAGTATTATTCCGTTGGAATAAAATCAGAAAACTCTGACTAAATCTGTGTTTCTGGGAATCGTGTGCTCAAGAATAGGAAATACTGCAGTTGGTCTAATTATAATACGGAATTTTCATAGTAGATGATTGTACGCATAAAGGAGACGATATCTGTTAGAACAACTGACGGGGGAGCAGAAAGACGTTTTATGCTTGATTTTTTTTTTATGAAAGTTGCTGAAAATAACTTTTGGAGCAAATATTGCTATAGGATGTACGTTGTGCTTTTTAGATAATTAAACTTAGTTGCTAGTTAAAATCATATTTAGTTTCCAGCTATTATTTGATTAGTATCGACGGTTTATTTTAAAAGAAGAAAAGCAATTTTTAGAAAAGGAATTAATATACTGAAGCATTAACAGATGGAGTTAGGAGATAATATAGTAGTATTATCTGCTGTAGGTTCTGCTGATTTTTGTCAACAATATTTTCTTGTTTTGTATTTTGCGAGCGGGAGTGAAGTTTCTTTTAGTGACAGGATGATTTGATAGCATGCACCACTGAATGTTAAGCAATTTGAAATAACAGGGAACTTCAAAACTGGCGTCGGACGTCGGATAACCGGCGACAATTTTTTTCAGTTTTTCGAAGAATTTTGAATAAATCCGTTTCAATTCAAAATAGCTCGTCGGGTGAAATCGCCGAATAAATCCAACAGCGGTAACAAAATTTCAGAACCAAATAAGTGACAACTACATGGGGCTATATACTTCAGAAGAGTGTACTCTGCTATCGAATACCTGACCTCGTTCACGTTTTAGTGGCGTCCCAGTCGTATAAATAAGATCAATATGCGTTTCACTACGAATAAAGTTCATCTTTTCCTTTAAATAAATACACCGATAGAAAATGAAATAAGAGCAAGAATAACTTTTAATGTTTCATGTAAGTTGGCTCTGCCATCAACAGCAGTTAGAAGAACGAAGATGACTCAAGGGCTACACTGGACTTAAAATAGCAGTTTCGAATTGTTACCCACAAGCATTAGAATCATTCCAAGTAGTTTGTAGAATTTTTATGGATGTGGAATGTTTGAGAGGCGAGAGTGAGGTATTTATTGTCCATTACCCTCAGTTGAACGAGGCATTGTATTATACACGCCGGAAGCTATATAGCAGTAGTACCAATCTTACGTCAACAAGAGGAGACTCGTTCAGATTTAATACAGTTTAATTGCGATGGAGCGCATCCCGGTGGCATTTCACATGTTCACGGACAGTATATACTGTTTTACCCCTTTCTTATTTTTATTAATGTTTATCTTCCCCATGTCCCATATGCTTTTGTCGTTAATGAATTATAATTTTAAATTCTTTCAGCACTTTTGGTAAATTATTCACTACTTTCCTTGGTTATTTATTCCAATCCCTGATTCCTTTTTCACGTCCTTATGCCTTAACTCAAGTACATCTTGTGACCATGGTCATCTTTCACTTCACTTCTAATCCTTCGGCCAATATCTTTCCAAGTGTCATCACCAACATACGCCATATACACTCCCAACACTCTCTTGATCCTCCTCGAGAGAGAAATTATTTGTTGTAAAAACTTCTTCTGGTCTTTGCAAGGAATTCCCGCTGTGAGTGTCTCGTCTCATTCACCTTTGGAGACAGTGTTCCGAATTTCATCTCAGCCTGGTGAGCTTGTAAAGACTCTCATAAGACGTCAGATGAACATCGTGGGGATTGAGCGTACTGGGTGATCGGTTAACTTTGTGGCCTCGCATTCGGGAGAACGTAAGTTCGAATCCCCGTCCTGCTATCCAGATTTAAGTTTTCCATGGTTTTCCCAAATCACTCCAGGCGAATGCCGCGATGATTCCTTCAAAATACCATGGCCGAATTCCTTCCCATTCATAGCCTCAGTCACTTCTCGGGTCTAATGACCTCGACGTCGACAAGACATAAGCGAATTAAAAAAAAATCGTAAATTTTTGACACAACTGTTTCTGTTTCTTTGTTCGTTAATTTTTCCATATCAAACAGGGACAAGAAACGCCGTTTGAAAAAAAATTGAGGTATATTTTATAAATAGATGTTTCTCCTCGTTAACGATGTTTGCACTAACAACATAACAGCAATGAGCCGTGGCCGCGGCATCCCTTAACGACCGCACGTCGTGCTGAAAGACCACACCCAGCCGCCAATTAATAGATTACGCATTTAATTGCTCGCTCACATTCACATAAAGCGCTGTTGCTGCTGGTGCATTTCATTCCATGTTCTGTGAACACTACCGCAATAAGTGATACGAGAAATAAGGCGAAAGCCGGGACCGAGCGTCTTGGGTGAGCGGTAACGCTCTGGCCTTGCATTCGGGAGGACTAGGCTTCGAATCTCCTTCGGACCATTCAGATTTTGATTTTCATGGTTTCCCCAAATCACTCCAGGCGAATGCTGGGATGGTTCCTGCGAAAGGCCATTACATAATTCCTTCCCTTTCCATGCCACTACCCACAAAAAAAGAATGCCGGGATTACTCCTTCAAAAGGCCATACCTAAATTCCTTTCCCACTTCTAGTGACGTCGTCGAGGTGTAATACCATAGAAAAGCAGTAATGAAAGTTTTTCCGTATAACCTACAGATGATAAGTGTGGATCATAAGTATCTCCTTACCTGAAGTGCTATAAACAGTGACAATATACATATCTAAATTTATCTACGTACGATATTATTAATGAATATATTAATTATTAGCTAATTTAGTTTAATTACAATGGAGCATATTGAAATATCACAACATATCTACTTTTTAATTTCATGAAATTTTAGTTAAAATTCTTTTAATGTTTGAAATGGGCTTTTCAGAAAATCTCTCTCTTACTTAAAAACGCAAATTTTCTCATTCTCATGAAATCAAGTGCTGGTTAATTTTCCTGCTCGTCTCTTCGCTTCTAATTATTATTACTCTTAATTGTTCTGTCAGTATCTACCCAGGCGTCATCGCCAGTATGTGCCCAATACATCCCCAGCACTCTCTTCACCCGTGTCCTATGATTCAATGACTCCCAACCTAGCTGCTTCGGCAATATCCACAACTGAGTCTAGCTGCCCTTATTTGCACTTATCCAACTATTGTCCTACTAAAGTAACAGTTTGATCAAGATTTTTATCCAAGATTCCTCACTTCTCTACATCCTCTACAGTAGATGCAGGGCTTTGAAATCATTTTCTACCATTTGCTGAGTTTGTTGTCAAGTGCCCGTTATCGTGTATTGGGCGTGATCTAAGGTCTATAATGGTTCAAAATTTATAGCAATAAATTTGACCTGTATTACGTTTGAAGGTAGTATCACTAACAATTCTATTGGTTTGGTAAATAGATAAAAATTACAGTAAAAATATACTCAATAAAAAAAATTGAATAAATACGCGTGACAACATAATGACCCAGCTACAATCAACACGCACAAAACACAAAAAAAAAATGTAATAAAAGTACCATATCCATTTTTACTTTTAGCTGTCTTAACTTCACATCTTCAATTTTGAATTCCAACGTAAATATCTATACACCTAAAGATGGCCGAGTAGAACAACAGTAGGGACTGAAAAATAACATTGATGAGAAAGATTTAATTGATATTTAAAGTACAATTTTATTTCATTTTTTCAGTCGTAAAGTTTTATCATATGTTTTTAACTAAATTGATGTATTTAATTTAAAATTAAATGCTACAAACAGCGTATTCAATGAAAGCTAAGAGACGATGATACGTCTTACAATTTGATCGGCTCGCTTCGGCTCACATCGGGCGTCATCGGCGCAGTCTAGCCGAGCTCCAGCCAATAGCTATCATGGTGACGACGCCAAAGAAATTATGTAGTAGATGATACGTCAAGATATGTACTCTTAATGCGTTCATCAAACAATATCTTCGTTACCTTACAATCATATAAAACCTTAATTTCACATGGGATTCCTTTTTTAGTGTCATACTTAAAATGTAGACTAAAATTTGAATGTACGTCTGTCCTGTTATCGCCTCCATTCGAAATAACTATTTAGAATGGTATTCGATCTTTGCTATTAATCAGTCATCAGTAAAATATATTTTCATTATGCAAGCATCGTCGTCGTCGTCGGCCATACTCGTTTCCGAGTTTATGTTGCTCTCTTGCGTGTTTATTTGTGTGTGCGCTGGTGGCTGATCAGGCCGATTCTTGCATAGAACAGTCGTCCGCACACACTGCACCCAAATGTGGGTGGCTGGCGCGGTAGGGTTTGTCGGGCTTTCCGCCTTAAACGGGATTCAGCTGCCAGACTTCGCCGCTCCTCTTCGAAACGTGCGGAGGTAGTTTTGCGCCATAGAACGCGGTCTTTTGTGAGGCTGTCCCAGGTGGTAAGGTCTATATTAGTTTTCTTCAGGGTATTCTTGAACTGATCTTTGTAGCGTTTCTTAGGGGCACCGCGAGGTCTGCTGCCAGTGCTGAGCTCACCGTATAAAAGTTGGCGAGGGAGTCTACTGTTGCTCATACGTTGAACGTGTCCAACCCATCTAAGTTGGTGGCTGATGATGAGGGCTTCAATGCTATACATTTGAGCTCTTTCCAAGACTCTAATGTTGGACACATAGTCGTCCCATTTAATGTTCATTATAGAGCGAAGTTTTAGCTGGTGAAATCGCTCCATTTTCTTAATATCTCGCCGGTAGAGTGTCCATGTCTCACACCCATACAGCAACGTGGAGACAACTACAACTTGGTAGACCATCAGCTTGGTGCTTAAATTAAGATCTTTGTTTAGGAACACTCGCCGAGTAAGTTGTCCAAAGGCTATGTGTGCTGCACGAATTCTGTTTTCTACATCCTTCTCTGCTGTGCACTGTGTAGAGAGAATGCTTCCAAGGTATGAGAAGCTATCTACTTGCTCAAGGGCTGTGCCGGAGATGGTAACATCAAAGTCTGGGAGTGTAGCTCCAGGGGCAGGTTGCGCTAGCACTTTAGTTTTTCGGGTGTTGATGGTCAGGCCAAAACGGTCATATGCGTCCTTGAAGTAGTTTACGGACTGTTGTATCTGCTGAGGAGTATGTGCTGGAGAGGTGTTGTCATCTGCATACTGCAGTTCTGTTACCTGGGTGAGGAAAGTTAATCTTGATGAGCGGAGTCTTGCTGGATTGAATAGTCCTCCGTCAAACCGGTATCTGATCTCCAGCAATGCTCTACGAAACGTCATCTACCACCAACACAGGCGTGGAGATGCAAGCATAACAAAGTGAAAGAAACAGAAGCCAAATACTACCTTTCCCGAAAGCTGTCCTTTGGAAAGGTACTGTGGCGTGGTGGCCATTGTGATGGCGGGATCGGTGACAACCTGTTGAAAATCCGTAATGCCTGATGTTTGAGTTGTAAATGAATGAAAGAAGAGACAGGGTGAAACGTGGTGCCTGCCCAATCAGGTTAACTCCTCTGAAAGTCACCAAAGAGGCAGCCAAGCTTAACGTCCCTCACTACATACGCCCTGCCAACAGGTTGGGGATTTAACCCAGGACTTTAGTGCAGAATCCTGCAGTCGGGAACTGTGCATTATCACCTCTCTTATATTATTATCCGAGTCCTGATAGTGAAAATTTCTTCCACCTCCAAACCTCGAAGCGACTAAACATCATCACGGTGCCTAAACCTACTGAGACAATGGGAGGGTAGTTGTAGCATGAAATTCATGTAAATCTATCTAAGATTAGTGCAATTACAGAATAAATAAAAAATCAAAACTACTTAAAATAAGATAACAAGGCCCGTCATTGTGGCTGCGTCTTTTAAGCCAGCGTGATTGCGGTTTTATAGGAACGGTCTCCAATCTCCGCCTCATAAACTACAAGTTCCACTAACAAAAACACACTTATCATAGAGAACACAAGTTATGCTAATTTCAGACATATAGCAACACCTAAACTATCCCCATTGCTGTAGGAACCAGTAATGCCTCATTCTAACTACCCAGCGAAAACATTGAAAAAAACTTAATTACAAGCTCTGATGAGAATGCTTGGTCCGATAGGGACTATTCTCACGATTTAAAACCGGCGTTCACGTATTGAAATGTGCACAGTTACAGAATCAATAACGTGCTAGCTGAAAGTGGAGTTTGATGTAAACTGGAGAGTCATTAATGGACTTATCGTGTTCATAAATATGCAGCAGACACACACACAGTGTCGAAGTAACTGAGAGTGGGCTAGACAGAATTAAATTCCTATTGGAATATTGATATTTGGTAACGTAACACCCGCACAATATGCTATTTAAAAAAGTACAACTCTATTTGCTTTGAGGTTATATGTAATACAAGGATGGTATCAGTAGTATACAGCCGGTGTGGAGCTATATGTTTTTGCACAGATGCGGGCGGAGTCCATATCCGGCCCGCTGCCACCACTGGCTTGCGTGCTGCATACGTCACACATCGAGGCGCACTCCACGCTAATTACAGTCGACTGCGCTGATTTTTAAAATAGTTACTTAGTTGTATGTAATTAATGTACGACTCCAATTAATTTACGCAGTTTGTTTTTGTCGTCGACATCTGCCCTTCACAACAGTACACACTTCAATTATGTAATTGTTCAACAGAGAACATTGATACAAACGGGCTCGAGCGTCTCATTATCATAAAAACATTCTCAACGCACGACATAACTAAGAAACTTTAAATGAACTAGAAAACGCAGCGTAAACTTCACAATGATTCATGAAATTATTAAATTCACTGATACTTCCATTTCGTTGTGAATATTTTTTCCAGACAACGCGTAAATTTAATGTTCACGAAAGTGCAGCCAATAATAAAGATCCCAATTATGAAGGATGTTCGTGTAGTTTATTCTTTATTGAAAGGTTACCACTCAACAAGAAAAGTTCACAATTTCCAGCATTCGTTGTTACCTTACCGCCGTATTTCCAGAAGGTCACGTATTCACTGAAAAAAAAAATGTTTCTTCGCTTATGAAACAAGTTACTAAACAAATCCTGCAATGATCTAAAAGAACTCGACTTCTATTACCTGCAGCACCTCAGGAGAACTATTGTTTTTCAGGTAGTCATAAGCTTGCTAACGCGTATTTGCGACCCTTCTCCTTCTTGTACAAAGCATTTAGATAAAACACTTCACCACTTTCAGAATTAAAGTCACTCTCTGTCAAAGTGTCGTCCTTTAAGTAGACGCTTCATTTACAGAAAGAAGATTCAGCCACTCGAACTCTGATGTTCTAGGAAAAGGGGCAAGAATTCCAATAGAAAGAACCAGATCATCGAGCTGCTCTCCAAATTAATCTCAACTCTTATCCCCTAAAGGGAACCAAGATCACCAAAACAAGGACACTGTCCACAGAACCCCAAGACATTACGTCTGCAAAATACAAATCTAAACATTGTAATTCTTTACCCTAAAAATAAAAATAATTGTAATAAAATGAGTAAAATAAAATTAAATTAAAAATAAAATGTAACCCAAAGGCCGAAAAGAGCTTTCGCTCTCCAGCCCCTGGTCTTCAGCTGGAGGAATGAAAGATTTTAAAAAAATATATATTAAAATGAAATTTAAAAAAATGAAAATAAAAACAGTAAAAATCGAACTGCTTTCGGATTGGACTCTGTGACAGAATGAGCCCCGACGTTTTGCATCCAGTTCCTCAGTTAACGCACTCAAGAGACCACAATAATATTAGTCACTGGTGATCGTTTGTCTTTGTCGCAGGTCCTTGATCCTCTCAAATTTCCATAATATGGACAGTACCACCTTAGTGGTTGAGCTTTCCTGTTTCGTCTTTCTCTGGAGGCAACTGACTGTTTTTCCACTGCCAGTCCTTACTTTTGTTACAGGATCATAAGAAAAGACTCACCTTTTACCCGTTCTGAACGACGTATTGATAAGCATCGCCTTCTTCCAGCTTGTAACGGTGTAACATCTCTGTCTATGTTTCTTTAGTTCTCTCCTGAAAAAGCGGTGATAAACGCGGCACTGATGCCAACAGTTATGAAGGTGCGCGTGGTAATGCATTATATTTCAAGCGAAAGCACCACTCTTTTTACTTACTTTAGTTTCGCTTCCTGTCAATAAAATATTAAGAGCGGGTTTTTATTCTCAAGACAATAACATCGTTTTCATTTCTTACCCTCCCTCTTCATCACGTCATCCTGCATCAAACTTTCTCCATCACGGTAGTAACATCTGCACAGCAACGGCTTCCTTCCCTCATCCCATCGTAGTAATTGCCATCTTCGTTGACTACCATCTCATTATGTTGACTTACTGTGCGCAAATTATTTTAATCTCATTGGGAATTTGCTTCACTGATTTTCCCCAGGGATTCGGTATTTTCATGAAGCTACACACAGCTTCTTTTTTTACCTTCGAAAGAAAGAGGTCTCACAAAACATCCAGCAAATGAAAACTTACATACCTACCTAAGAACGTCCAAAACTAATCTGACAGCGGTTCAAACTCATTTTGCACTTTATGTATAAATTGCGTATTATCTATGTGAACGATACTAAACATTACCTATAACCAGGAAAAAAAGTTTTTGTTGCTTTTAAATCTACTATAAAGATCCTTCCATATATACAAATAAAGCTGATAATAGTGGAGGTTCCATTTATGAACAATGAATCTTTATGCTTGAATTACACATTAGAGTTTACTTTTACGTTATGTGAGTAATCTAAATTGTTCCATTCAGTATGTGTAAAATGGCTAAGATGAAAGAGTGAGCTGCTTAAAATTAGTAAATCAATTTTGGGATTGGGAGGGCTATAATTCTCACGTTAGTCCTAAAACTCATATATATTAACATTAATCTTACATATTGCGAGTGCTAATTATTGTATCTGTGTAACTGTCTTCTCTGACCGAGCGTGGTGGGTGAGTGGTTAACGCTCTGGCCTCGCATTCGGGAGGAGGTGGCTTTGAATCACCATCCGGATATCCAGATTTAAGTCTTCCATAGTTTCCGCAAATCACTCCAGACGAATGCCGGGATGGTTCCTTCAAAAATACCGTGACCGAATTCCTTCCCGCTCCTTACCCCTCCCCCCGTCATTTCCCGCCTCTAATGACCTCGACGTCGTCGTGTAAATCTACAAGTAAAAAAAAAAATGCTTATGATTCACTAGGATTTGGTTTCCAGTTAAAATTTGTCAACTCAATCAGATTTTGCTTTCGCTAACTATAAAATTCTTAATTAGCCCAGTTTTTCTGTAAAACGTTTTTTATATAACTGACAGATTGTTTGAACTTGTTGGTAAGTGGGAACAACAGACGTCAAGTGACCGTGTACTGGCCGGAATCCCATGCCCACCGCTATGAGCAAAAACACTGGAAGAGTTGCATGATGTCATTAACCGTAAAGCCGAGACGATGTGCCGAAGTTGTGGTGAGATAGTGACAACTTACGTTACAGTTATGCAGCGACGTGTCGTTTTCAATACCGAGGCCTTCATTCAAGTGAAGTTATTTCCCGCACCTAATAAACTTAAATCACATCACACAGTCTTTTTATCTCAATAAATAAACCTTGAACGAAAAATTTACGGAGTATTCTTCATTTATTAAACATGCTGCTCGTCTGAATCAATATTTAAGCCAATGCCATTCCCATCAATAATTGAAAATTAACTTTATTTTCGGAGAAGCCAGTGGCAATTGCCATACTCATTTTTACATTTCATGTTTGACGTAAATCGTTCAGCATATCCTTAGGTAACAGGTCTTCAAACAGGAGGGAGGAACTCTTATCACATAGAAAAGCCTGCTCCCTTCATCAACGATAATATACAAAATGCTTAAACTTTTATTTTTTGCTGTACGTTTGTAGAGGTATAATAAAGATTATAGACATTCACTATCCGCTGAAAAGACGTCCTATTTTATTTTTTGTTTAGGGCTTTACGCCGCGTCCATGTCGAGGTTATTAGGGTCAGGAAAATACTAAGGCCAAGGAACAGGTAGGAATTCGATCATGGTCTTCTGAAGGACTCAACCTAGCATTCGCCTCAATGACCTGACAATCACAGTAAAAGCAAATAACTTCATATAGCGACATCTGGCAGAATCCATTAATCCATCAGTTAAAACTTCAAGAACATTGTTTGAGTGGGGGCTCCTCATTCTCGTATTCATTTTGGAACTGCAGCCAGCTGGTGAATGCAGTTACCAGCTTACGACCACTACTTTGCTGTAATTATTGACTCGGCCGTCATGAGGAAGTGTGACTGGCCATGCAGGCTGCACAATCGCAGCGGAAGTGACGCGTTTGATCGCAGCCCGAGGCGGCCAGTTCCCACCAGGCAACTTTCCTTAAAGCGACTCACAACGGTACCCAATCCAGCCGACACTGCATTCGATTCTCTTCATCTCACTCTGTCTAAGAACCTAATCAGAGTCAGCGTTAACGAATACTGAAACAAGGCCTCAATTATGGTACCATCCCAACGTTCTCCTGATGTGGCGTGTGAAAATCATTCTGCAGTGGGAAGCCTGGACGTTTTGTACTGGCTCAGCGGTGATCTTACACCCCTAGATGCGTATGTCAGCAAAACAACAACACTTATCACTCTACGAAAATAGCATTTACTATGGTAAGGTATTATGTAGTTTAAAACACCAAAGTTAAATGTTCCTGGACGTAAATTCCATTCTTTTGTATAAGACGACGTATTTACATGGGATCCTGCTAGTGACCGAGGTTAGTAATTTGCTGGTGGAGCCAGCATATGGTAGATTGTATTTGCCACTGTGTGCAACAAGAATGTTTTCGCATCAAAAAATAAAAATCTATTTTTTGGTAATATGATTCTACATAGAGTAATATACAGAACATTCGTAAACCGTATTACACTACAGGGTAATTCAATGTTAACTGAATACACTCGCGTATATGATTTCTTGCTACTAAATGTGACAGAAGTGTCGAATAAATCGAAACTTGAAACAAGGTGTTTACCTTGGACTTTTTTTTATTTATTTTTTTACTTACGACTTTACACCTCGTCGACGTCGAGGTCATTAGAGACGGGATGGGACTAGGGACAAGGAACTGGAAGGTACTCGGTCATGACATTCGCCTGGAGTGATTTGGGGAAACCATGGAAAAGCCAAATCTGGATGTCCGGACTGGGATTCGAACCGACGTCCTCCCGAATGCGAAGCCAGAGGGTTAACCACTCATCCACCACGCTCGGTTTTACCTTGGAGATACGCTCAGTAATGCATCATAATCATGGTGATCATAACTTAATAGTCGGTAGCATTGATTGCAGCTAACATTCAGGTTTTAGCAAATGGAAGGTCGAAATGAATTTCACCAGGTTTTGTGCTTAACCTGTTATCGCGATGCTAATTTGTTACTTTCTAATGGAGTATCAACCCAGTTGTATCAGGTGATTGTATTCAGCTCGAATCTTCCTCAGGTACCGCCCCGTTCGGTGCGTTGGTTGGTGCACCGTGATAGTGTCCAGCACCGACACGGAGTTACCTGGTTCGTGTTCTGGAGTGGAAGCAATTCTCCTCATCAGCACTTAGTCGGCAGGGTAAGAGACGTGGTGGTGCGCCTAATCACTTTATTGTGCACCAAAGTCCTGGGTTGAATCCCAAACCTGTCCGCAGTGCGAATCTGACCATTGGTGTCTTTTGAAAGAGTAGGCCGGAACGGCATTGCACCCTTACTCATCTCTCATTTCATACAACACAAACAACACTATATACTGAACACAGACACTATCGCAGTCATCCACACCTAAAACCACTCTAGTTAATCTTCTGAAGAAGCTTTCCACGGAGGGGCACGTCCTCCGTGGTAACCGCCCAAGTCCGGAACCGGATATGGCATCGTAAGAAGAAGAATCTTCCTCCAAACGTTTTATAATTAATGTCTTGTGTGAATGGAGACTTTCCCGGCGCACTGATGCAATAAAATACTCCAGCCGGATAGTATAGTATAATCACGACGTTTCAACAGCTAACTCTGCTGTCTTCATGAGATGTCAGGTCCCCTCTACCTGTCGCAAGCTGATTGTCACCACCTAAACTGGATTACCCTCGTCGTCGTCGGAGGTTTGTGTCACCACGGCGGACCGCTATTGGGCATTTCCTGCCACTCCATCCCTGTAGCTTAGCCTCCAATCCATTTCCCTTTATACCTATAGGAATGGAGCGCAAAATCTTGGGCTCCATGCGCCGCCCGGATATACTGGCCGTTCGCGATGCTGGTTGGCGCCATTCATGAAGATATAAAGGGAGTTCGATAGGAGGTTAATCCTGTCCAGGCGGTGACAGTCGGCTTGCGACGGCTAGAATGGACCTGTCACCTGATGAAGACAGCAGAGCTAGCTGTCGAGGTAAAACTGTAGGTCCCCTATACCTGGTAGGATTACCAGGTTAGGTTAGGGTAGTCGCAACAGAGCCGCATGCGCGGCAAACAGAAACTCTGTCAACCGGCGGCCGCACTACCCTTCGGTCTCTCGGGGCATACGCCCCTTTTTTTGATAATCCGATGGTAGGTTGGAACCACTAGAAAGAGGCATACTAGGTCGGGGCATACGCCCCCTTTTTTGATAATCCGATGGTAGGTTGGAACCACTAGAAAGAGGCATACCAGGTCGGGGCATACGCCCCTTTTTTGATAATCGGATGGTAGGTTGGAACCACTAGAAAGAGGCATACCAGGTCGGGGCATACGCCCCCTTTTTTGATAATCCGATGGTAGGTTGGAACCACTAGAAAGAGGCATACCAGGTCGGGGCATACGCCCCTTTTTTGATAATCCGATGGTAGGTTGGAACCACTAGAAAGAGGCATACCAGGTCGGGGCATACGCCCCCTTTTTTGATAATCCGATGGTAGGTTGGAACCACTAGAAAGAGGCATACTAGGTCGGGGCATACGCCCCCTTTTTTGATAATCCGATGGTAGGTTGGAACCACTAGAAAGAGGCATACTAGGTCGGGGCATACGCCCCTTTTTTGATAATCCGATGGTAGGTTGGAACCACTAGAAAGAGGCATACCAGGGCTGGGCATACGCCCCTTTTTTTGATAATCCGATGGTAGGTTGGAACCACTAGAAAGAGGCATACCAGGTCGGGGCATACGCCCCTTTTTTTGATAATCCGATGGTAGGTTGGAACCACTAGAAAGAGACATACCAGGCTTGGTTAGGTTACCTCCGTGTGTTTAGTAATTGTTTGTGCGTACTTAACTATGGTGGATGTTGCCATGTATAGTTCTGTTTATGTATATACGTAAATATGAGGATGGGACGTGTTGCTCTTCCGAAAGACGCGAAGGAGTCATCCAAGTATACGACCCAAACTGATAGGCTATGCCCTTTCTATACACACTATGCAAAGGTTTGAGATTTAACGCAGCACTTAGGTAAAAAACATAATGGTTAATAATAGTACACCAACACATTTCCTACGATACCGGCACAGTGGGGATGATGAAAATTTCTTTCTCCCACCTCCGACTAGCTTGAACCATGTAACAGCAATTATCGTGCAGGAACGCCCTGAGCCAACGGGTCGGGTACTTTACATATACAACGGTATATTTCGTTGTCCAGGACTTGAGATCATTTGCTTTCTTTCGTGTGTGCGTGTATAGTAAATTATAGGCGTTTTTTTATTACTAGGGAAGATGGTAATTAATGATTGATGTGTGCAATGTACCCTGGGTGATAAAAATTCTTCCCGGGCATAAATTCTTTTGTCATACAGTAGCAACTCCGACTTTCAGGAAGCTGTCGAAACCTCGCGTACGGCAGAAGAACTTATCTGGGGAGAATTTTTATCAGTAGTAAGCGGGGAAAGTATCAGTATATTGATAGAATGCAACACTGGATTATATTCCTGTATACAGCTATCGAAGATTCCTATAACAATGCGTGGTTTATTGCAGCAACCAACGGAAATGTCAGTTCCATTTAGCCTATTGAAATGGTATGGATATATCGGTACTCAGTAGCTTGCCGAGTAAGGGTTGTGGAATGTATCTTTTTCTGTGAGAAGGTCGATTTAATGTTACGCAGCGGTTTTGAGTTTCTGTGTGACGACAGTGTTTGGCTGAAAACATCCACTTGAGAACCGGTGTAATTAGAACTAGCAGCGTATAATGCTGGGAGCGCGGAAGCGTCTATTTACAACTCTGTTTGGAGCGAGCACGCTGCCCTGCAGTTCCGATTCGTGTCTGAGTGTGACTCGCGGTGTTGTCAGAGGTGGCGCTGCTGGCTGAGGCGTCCAATTAAGTCAAGATCGGCGAGGCACGAGACGTGGCAACACCGCAGCGCCTGCCCAGTCACGCGCGCGGCGGTTCCGGGTTCGATCCCCTCGAGGAGTGGGGGGATCTGATCGGGCGCCAGCGGCGATCGCAGCAAAGTGGTGGGCAGCGTTGTCCAGGAGCGCCTCATGCCCGCCCAGGTAGCGGAACGGCAGAGTAGATAGCGATACCATCTGCTGCTGCCACACTATCATCAAAACCAACCTAGCGTTACACAAATCATAACCAATTACTTTCAAATTCACTTCGCTTTGCCATCTAGGCAAAATACAAGTAGTCTTTCACGATATCGTGCAAGGAATGTTAGTACTGCAGTTATTCAAAATTTCCTTCCTATATCTTCACTCTTCGCAATGTGATTCTGTAAATATAGCACAAGTTTGTAGATGCTGTGGCAAGGAGTGTATAATATTCTGTACCGACGTCCACTTGGCGGTATCTACTTTGGCATCATCTATTCGCAATTGACCTGTAACATAAATAAAACGAGGTTTTATTACCTTGTTTCATCGTCTTTCCCATCACATTAGTAATTAGATTTTGCAACCTTATTATCTTTCAGAGTGACTAATACGGGCTCACCTTATACTATTTGCACTTGTCTTCCTCCCGTAAGTAAAAAACAGTTTATCCTCTTGTTTCCTGTAATAACTTGTCCCCCTCAGTTACCAGTGAATATGTCTTAAATCGCCTGTAAACACCTTATTTATTTGTTCAACTTTAAATGTCTCAACACGTAACTCATAACTTTTTAATTGTAAAACTTTACAGTATTTCTTGGGCCCGATACTCCGTGCTAGTTTTATTTTACTGCAAGCAGAATATCCTCGGCTTTCTTCATGTTTTGAGTCCTTCCCCTCAACTGTTCTTCACATTTCGACATTTTATACATACTCCGCGCTGTTGGCCACGTTATTCTATGTCACTCGGTACCATTCCTGTAATAAAATTTGGTATTAATTATGTTTACGTTCGTTTTTTAGGTTACACCAATACCATTGGATTTTCTGTCTGTTATGAAGTATGCTTATTACAAGTGAAAAAACTTCTTTGAATCTTTGCAGTAGATGCCCCAGATAGCGTAGAGGTCAACTCATTGTCTTCAGTGTCGTGGTTTGAGTTCTCGGGCATGGTTGGTTATAATTGAGAGTTGTTTTAGTCTTGTGCTGTTTTCACTGATCTGTCCCACAATTACATGAACAAAGCCTGATATGATAGTTCGTACGTAAACAGTTGGAGGTGGCTAAATGTTCGGAAAGACGAAAAACCATATGTCCTCCTCGTTCTTTTGGACGGAGGAGGGATAAGTAGTAATCGCAAGTACTATCACAAGTGTTAACGTGACTACAACTCTCTTTACACAAATAGCCAGTGAAACAACACATGTTGTTTCTAACTGCACATTTTACTTAAATACACAAGAGAAACTAGTACTCAGAACCTAAATGCTACATCACATGTTTCAAAGGAAATTTACAAAAGGAGAAAAAAAAAAAAAAAAAAAAGCTAATCGTGTGTGGTATTGTATTTGTCTGAGCAGTCCACGTACTTCGGAGGCGGTTTCATAGCCGTAACTCTATCTCCCGCCAAGTTCGTGGACCCTACGTCCTTGTTTCATTTTGCTTTTCTTCCTTAAGCTGTAGATCTGACACCTCTCCACTTTGCCAAAGAGAATTGATTATTTTCTACTTGTAACTCATTAGTTATTCTTCCAATTTCTTCTACTTTGACGTTTTAACTTTTTCGAGATTTACGTTTATCAAGCTTGAAACGGTTTTAAATTGTCCATCGTAATGTATTCCATACGAAATGATATTATTGTACCTCAATTCAAATTACAAACGAGTGGAGTAAGTTATCTAAGACCATTCGCCGTGACTGAAACACCGTTTCATAACACGAAAATTCGTGTCCATTTCTTGCGTCGTGCGAACGGTGGGTTGTATAAAGCTAATCTTTTAACATTTTCACTTTCGAACACTTCTCACCACTCAGTCTTACGTTCAGTAGACTTCGAGTGCTAGCTATTGCGGATGCACATAATTCGCTGATATGCCACACAGTAGCGAAATTGGAAGACAAATACACATAAAAAAGAGCGGTGTATTCCCTCCTCGATATTGTTCTGGGGTACCACTCCTACGTAACGCTTCCCGCATGCCGTCTCTCTGAAATATAAATCACTTGTTATATACATCTTCCAATTTTGGAGTGGTTCAGATCAATGCTTCAAGGTGTTGCAATTTTCACAAACAGTAGGGTACAATAAATTTTGGCTGCGGATAGGACATGTTGTGAAATTCTTTGCTAAAAAGAATAGTTAGTGAGCCGAGTGTTTAAAGAAATGTTTAGGCCAAAATTCAAGAGTTTTTATGGCTTTACGCCTCGTCGACGTTGAGGTCATTAGAGGCGGAATGGGACTGGGGACAAGAAACAGGGAAAATACTAGGCCATTGCCGGTATTCGCATGGGGTGATTTGGGGAAACCATGGAAAACTCAAATCCTCCCAAATGTGAGGCCAGGTCGTTAACCGCTCACCCACCACGCTCGGTGAAATTCAATAAAGAGAAGTGGTAGGTAAAGTACGCGAACCTTGCGTTGCTGACTGACTACCAACAGGGTTCAAAATAAAACACTGATAAAGAGATTGTAAGTCTCAGACAGCATTTGTTAGCCGTGGATTCGCACAGCGTTGAAGAACCTGTTTACAAGTTCTCGTCTGAGATGATGTTAAGCGGTAACCACGCGCTGTTGTGTTGGTACTGATAACAGGTACCATTCCTCCGAGAGCAGTGCCTCTGGTGCTTCGGTTAAACGTTATTTACGGCCCTGCCACTACCAGTTCCCTGATAAATATAACTGTCCCCGATCGTTAGACGGTACGTGTGAGGCATTAATCAGGAATCCCGGCCGAATACCTCGGTAATTTCCATATTATGGAGGCTGAGCCTGTGTGACCAGTTTGTCATGCTGCGGCCCTAAACGAAAATCGTTAGTCCGGAACGGGCGCAGCGCAGCGCATCTGAGACCCGGAGTGTTGCAGCGGCAGCCATAAGACCAAGCTCTCGCAAGCAGCCACACCACGGCAAATCACAGATGCAAGCACATCTCACTACCACAGATAAACCCGCATCTAGGTATCTAGTTATCTTTGCTGTTAAGCTCTGTGGAATCTCTGATCTGTGGATGAAGTTACATTGCAGCTAAATGACTGGCGAGATGGGTATAAAACAAACGTATCAGAAAAAAAAATTCAGGGTGTATTACGTAAGCTAATACTAAAAATATCAAGGAAACGAAGGCTTAGAAAAACTGTTATAATTAAAAGTGAATTGATTTTAGGGGGAAACTAAAAATTTATTATTCTCGTTTTGTTTTGAGAAATTTTCAAGGTCAATATAATGTTTTTTAAATGTAAATCTTCTTCTTCTTTCCTTTTGAGTCCTGCTAGGACCATGTGCCAAGTTCAATTTTCATCCTTTGTTGTTGCTTTTTCTTCCATTCAGTCCAATATTCCTTCATAATTTCACCGCGTTTCTTCCTTCTCTCCTCAGACAACTTCAGACCGGATTTATTTCCTCTTCTGCCTTTGAATCCTCTCATACTTAATACCTTCTTTCTAAAAATCTCACTTTCTATAGTTTCTTCTTCCCTTACATTATTTCTTTCCATATCACTCATGACTCGTTGAATCGATATTGTAGTGGATTTGCTTCTTCCGAAGGCAGCGGAACATAATTTTTGTTAATATGTTATCATGTATTCTATATATATCTTCAAAAACGAACAAACTCCTTTATCGGATTGTTTCTATTATATGTTCTGATATATTTCCTTATTACTTCTTAATTTCCATAGTTCTATTGATTTCATTGGATCCAAGATATTTCTCATGATTCTTCTTTCTAATAATTCCAATTTACGAATTGTTCAATGTTAGGCATTCACTCGCGTATAGTCATTCCGTTTCATGGTCAAACTGTTGTGCCTTATTTTAAGATTTTTTAATAAGCCCTTTTTGTCATACAAATTCTTAGTATACCATACGCTCTTTTCATTTTGTGAATTTTTTCTTAATCTAAACCATTTTATTGAATTTTTTCTATGAGATATTTAAATTTCTTTACTTTAATCGTTCCGTATCTGTTGTTAAAAATTTGGTGCATTTTTATGTTTGTAATAAATTAGTATTTTTCCTACAAAAATTCTCAGACCTATTTTGTTGGCTATTTCTTCCAAAAGATTTATTTGTATTGTTGCATTTGTAAGGCTCTCTTAAACTGTGGCAAAATATCCCGAAAAAGCCATGAAAATAATGTCAACACCTTCCTTTGTGTTCTACCCAAAGTTGTTGGTGAAATTCAGTTTTTCATTACAAATCTTACAATTTTCACTAAGAAATAGTTCAACAGAATGGGCGACAAATCAAATGGAAATTTTGAATTGTTTGTTCTTATTCCTTGAACAATAGTAAGCTTTATGTTAAGTATTTTGCGTTTTAGCTCTTAATTTAGCAGTAATATGAACAATAATCTTCAACCAAACAACGTCCTGTCCTGGCAAGTAAAGATTTTTTAATGGTAGTTCCTTAAAGAAAAAGTTTATACCGATGAACCAACGACTTTAGAAATCACAAAAGACTTAATACTATATGCTTCCGCCAAGATTAAAAAAGAAGTAGTTCTGCGTACATACTAATCTTTCTTCAAAGAATTGCACTTTGAGTATCTATTGCGCTGATCTAATCGAATTGTCGATGATTCTGTTATGAAAGATTTTACAAGATGTCAGGATACGAATTCCTTGGATCGCTGATCGTTTATCGAATACCTGCCAAACTATGAGTCACATTTTAAAACAATGGATAAGGAAGTTGTATGATGTTGTACAAGGAGTAAGAATATACGATAAAAAACTATAGGTTTCCATTAAAAAAGTCTATGTTGGCCTTGAAATGACCTTGAAGTGACCTTGATAATATACTCAAAGTTACATGAGTATAATGTGTTTTCCTTTCCTCTTTAACATCAATTAACTTTTACTTTAAAAAGTTATTTTCTCAACTACTTCGTTTTCGAGATATTTAAAATATCAGTTTACATTTTCCACTCTGTATATCACTGATCAACGCGATAGTAGACTCCTGAAACGATGCAATCCACTTATTTGCAATTTTTTTAGCGTCACAGAATCTTTAAAAAGACATAAATACGTCAGAAAGACAGATTAAATTTAAAACAACGGCTAAGTTAAAACTGAGCCTCAACATCTCCAGTCAAATGACCCATGAACGAAATGTTGTATTGTTCTTTGATAGCCTCCATAGGAAAACTATGAGGTTGATGGTTTGAGATTCAGCTGGGCACTCATAGGCTTGCGACTCTCCATTCCCCACTCAAAGAGTGAACTATCACTTCGACCATAGTTTATTCGGAACCTATTTCACAAATTACAGATTTCTGAGGGATTAATGAAAATCTTTGGCGGAATGTTTGCATCATGTATTGAGTGTTACATATTTGGATGATGGTCTTTTCATTGCAGTTTTGTTACTGTATCCCTACTGCCGGCGAATAATGTAGGGATTTTAACCCGTAAGAGTTAATTCTTATTGTACCTAGATGAAAGGGTAGATCATTGTCCTGTAGAATGTTTTTGTTAATTCGCAATGGAGCATCCTGACAGTGAATGGAAGATAGGTGAAAGTAACCACTGAATCACTAAATCGGAGTATACTTTATGCACCCTTTATGATTAATTGTGATGTTAGTTTCTTGTGTGATGTTCAACCATACAGCGAATTATTATTTCCGCCGCAGGCTTTAGAAGACTTAATGCTGAGATACATAATTTATCGCATCAGTTCCTTAAGAATATCCTGTATCCTTGTGAATAGTGCTGTTTATAGATTTTTAGTTTCTGAGCTAAATTCGTCGGAAGTTTATTGACGGAGACACCCCCTGAGGGAGTTACTTCTAGATCCTACGGGGTTGCATTAAAACATAGTATCCAGACAGTCACGACGACACATCTTCGAACTGCATGAAATGATGGCAGAAATTTCGTTGGGTAAAATAAATAGTAACTAGAACTATAACATAAATCAGCCAAACAGAATATACCCTGCACATACATTTAGTGGTTTCTGGATTAACTCCAAGCTGTGGAAAAAAACACACAATATTAGGAGTCTTCAAAGCCTGTCACTTCATTTATATACCGATACTTCCAAAATTTCACACTCAGTTTTGTAATGACAATAAAAGTGAATAGACCGAGCGTGGTGGGTGAATGGTTAATGTTCTGGCCTCGCATTCGGGAGGACGCCGGTTCGAATCCCCGTCCGGGCATCCTGATTTGGGGTTTCCATGGTTTCCGCAAATCACTCCGGGCGAATGCCGGTATGCTTCCTTCAAAAAGTCCATGGCCGAATTCCTTCCAGTTCCTTGTCCCCAGTCCCATCCCACCTCTAATGACCTTAGCCGTCGACAAAGCGTAAATTAATAACTAAAAAAAAAAGTGAATAGCCTTCACCGTTTTCACACTTACTTTGGAGTATCTTGAAGCGCATAAAATTTACAATAAGAAAATCATTATCGACATATTGATAGTATCACAGTCTCAGTTAAACGGAACTTCGATGAAAGTCATTCAAGGCTATTCATTCACTTGTGGAGAATACACGATTAAGATGCTAATCTGGTAATCTAGATCTGCAGTTACCATACGATTTCTATGCCGTTACGAAAATCTTGTCCATTGTGAAAGATTCGGATTACATTATCATATTGTTTACATACAATAACACTGTAGGAAATATGCGTTAACGCCCTGCATTGAGGTAAAACTCCCGAGGGTAATTAAAACAAAACCTTCAACGTGTTACAGTATTTTATTTCGTGCTTTTTGTGCGGAGATAGAAAAAATGGATCCATTCTAAGAAAGAGAGGAGAAGGATTGCGCTTCAATGCAAAAATTTCCTTTCTGTTTATGATCTTATAGTGTTAAGCAAATTTGTATTTCCTGATTAGGAAGACCGATAGTACGCACCTAGTCGCCTATATAATTGATTTTCAACGTCTCTACCCTCCACTGATGGACGCTTCAAGCTAGCTTCCTCACCGGGGGCTGCCGGATTAGCCCACTACTATATTTGTTTACAAAATATCGTGAGCACTTAAATATTTCGAGAGTCTGACTTTTTAAAACAAAATTTTCACTTTTCTTCTGAATTCCATCCATAAGATTTTAGAGTAAATTGTAATTTACCGAGCACTTCTCAAGGTATACATGTGCACACAAGAGAAAATAACGAAGTTTAGGCTTATAGGCACCAGTGTACTGGGCATACTCGTAGCGTGGACAAACTTCACACTGACCATTACTCGATCTTCAGTCTAGGACAGTTGGTAGCAGCACGTGGTTAGTTTTTTGAAAATGATTACGCATCCATGGCACCTAAAGAGTTGTTAAATTGTGCCTGTTGCTCAACCTGATAAAAAAAAAGAAATATGCTTGTCGCCCTCAAGTTACGTTGCACTGGATTGTATGTTTTTTATGTAACAAGACGTTATCAGCTACAGCTATGTAGCGAAGTTGATTGTGAGATAAAGGTTGGGTTCAAGCAAACAACACCGAGTGTGGTGGGTGATCGATGGGACGCGGGATCAAATCCCCGTCCGGGCATCCAGATTTGGGTTTTCCATGGTTTCTCCAAATCAATCCAGGCGAATGTTTCCTTTAAAAGATTATGGCTGAATTCCTTCCCGTTCCTTGTCCCAATCTTTTTCTGTCTCTAATGACACGTCGGTGAGGCATAAAGCCATAAGAAATATTTTTTTTTCAAGGAAACGCAAAACGTGTATTAAGTTGCACTCTGTATCCACCTGTCTGGACCTGGCACAAGCCAATGACCACGCTATCAACATTGCCAAATTTTGGGCACATGCTGTCTAATTACTGTGTTAGTAGTAGCCTTAAATGTATGTAATTGTCACAGATAACTTTTTCCATTGTATGCTGGTGTCACGAATAAAGAAATACTAAATAAAGTGGTAAAGGTTCTTTCATTGCAGAAATTTTGACAACCCTTCGTCAAAGAATGTGTCTCAACAAATCGGGACTTTTTGGAATCCCTTGATAAACACGCCTAGAGAGTGCGTTTATAACTGATTTTGTCTAACATTGGAAGTGAAAAATATGAAGACGTTCCACTTAGGTCTGCTAGCAGATGCTGACGTTCGTCGCAACACATATTGCAGTGGCAGGAGTTGGGATTGTCGGAGATGAGCAACAGTCGGCGTCTGGATACCTTACCCAAGGCGATTCCGATCCTGCAGAGTCACTGCATGAGACAGCAGCTCGCAACCGTTGATTAACTCACAACGCCTTAGCAGCATTTCTCTTAAAGTAACGCCGCCATAAAGTATACGTTATTATAATCTGATTGCACACCCCTTTCTTGTCTTAACTACATCAGAAACCATTTTCTACCGGAAAGAATTTTCTGCTTGTAGTTATGTGATAGAAGAGAATTGAGAGAATAGTAAGTACATTGAGGAAAGGTGGTAAATTTATTCACAATCACGCACGTGGTGTATGTCCTCTTTAGTGTCATCAGTCTCTCGATTGGTTTGATGTAATCCTCCATCCTTCCTATCCTGCGCTAATATCTTCATTTCAACATTATCCTTACAACACACGTCCTCAATTATCTGCTTCATATATTCTAATCTCTGTCTTCCTCTACAGTTCTTACCTTATACTGTTCCCTCCATTAAGAAAAAAAAATCAATCCCGATGTCTTAAAATATGATCCACCATCCAGTATCTTCTTTCTATAAGCTACACGAACTTCATTGCTCATCTATTATTTTCAAAACGCGTTCATTTCATACTTTATCTGTCAAATTAATTTTCAGCATCCTTCTATAACACCACATTTTAAACGCTTCATTTTCCCCTCTTTCTGGTATTCCTACAGTCCATGCCTCGCTCCTATAAAGTGCTGTGCTCCACACACAGAGTTTTAAAAAGTTCTTTCTGAGTCCTAGATTAACATTTGAAACAAAAATATTTATATTTATTACTACTCTGCATTTAACATCATTCCCACTTTGGCCACCAGTTAAAATTTTACTTCCCAAGTAACAGAATTCACGCTTAGCGTGGTGGGTGAGCGGTAACACTCTGGTCTCGCATTCGAGAGGACGCGGGTTCGAATCCCCGTCCGGCCATCCAGACTTGAGTTTTCCATGGTTTCCCCAAATCACTCGAGGCGAATGCCAGCCGGGGTGGTTCTTCGATAGATCACAGCCGAATTCCTTTCCGTTCCTTGACCTTAGTTCTTCTCCTGCTCTAATGACGTTGAGGTCTACTAGGCATAAAGCCTGAAAGGAGGAAAGGCAGAAAACAGAATTCACTTACTTCTCCTATTGCATCCGATCATATTTTTATATTTAATCTACTATTATTATTATCATTTCTGCTTCATTTCATCAATTTTTCTTTCTTTTGCTGATATTTAGTCTAAAATCTTCCGTCAGTATTTTTTTCATGCCATTCAATAATTTTTCAAGATCCTCAGTAGGTTCTGTCAACAGGACAAAGTCAGCAGCAAATCGTGACTTGCTGATTTTTTCCCCTTGAACAGTTATTCCACATTACATTTTTCTTTGTTTTACTTCCGTTATTGCTTCCTCTACGTACAAACTGAATATTAACTGGGATCTACAATCTTGTCTCACACCATTTTTAACAGATGCATGTCTTTTGTGATTCTATACTTTTAGAGGGAGCTTTATTTTGGAATTAAATTGAAAAACTTATTCTTAAATTGCACAAATCACCTTGTGCTCAGTATTGGTTGCACAGTTGTTCTTTGCCCTCAAAACTACACTCCTCGATAAGAATAATGTGGCATTATTAAATGGCGGAAGTTGCTGAGAGGTCTGTTTACAGTATGAAATGCAAATAACTGGTTTTGACCAGACTACAAGTCTGAGATATTATCTCACGACAAAACGGGAGAGGGAACAAAATTCGGTAGCGCTGGATGGAGGCTGCTT
Organism: Vandiemenella viatica; assembly: GCA_031002005.1. Lineage (NCBI taxonomy): Eukaryota > Metazoa > Arthropoda > Insecta > Orthoptera > Morabidae > Vandiemenella > Vandiemenella viatica. The sequence goes on from JARYHS010011408.1 coordinate 104,365,070, forward strand.
GAGGTGACTCGTCGCATGAGGAAGACAAACAGGTGGTGAGGGCCTCTTGGAGAGGCTCGGCAAACACGGCGCGCCCAGCGGGACAGCCTCCGTCTGGCTACCGCTCACCAGCCACAGGTATCCGGCCAAGTCCCTATTCCACATACACCTCTTTTTTCGGTAGTATTTCTATGTAGGGATTTAAGGCTCGTTAGCAACGAGTTCATTAAATCGGGACTCCATACCTTGATAACGAATGGGAAACGTTAGAGCAGACCTTCAGCGTCCATCCACCGGATCTTTTTTCCTGCTGATCAAGATGGAGGTCATGAGAGACAGTAGAGGACGGAGAACAAAGCCCTATGAAGGAACAACTCCGACATGTTGAGAGACCATGGAAAACAAAATCTTCCTGGCCGAACAGGGAATCCAACTCCTCTCAACTTCAGCTATTAAAGTTGGTGTTACTGTTAGTGCTGTCATCTAAACAAACATTCTTCTTATGATATCGTACGTGGTAAACTACGCACTTCACATACAAAAAATAGACTTATCATACAGAACATAGAAAGTTACACGTTTCTTAGCAAAGTTGAGGGCTGTGACCAGTGAATAACACGTAAGACGGACACAAAAATGTATTACAAAACATTACTCATGCACTAGAGAATGAGCCATTTGGTTCCGGAGAAGTGCACACACTGAGGATGCATGAATAAGGTTTTATACTGCATTTTTCTGTACGTCTTACGTGTTATTCACTCGTCACAGTACTTAATTTTGATAAGTGATGGGTTAATTTTCATATTCTTTGTTATTTACATCACCTAAAAGCCGCTTCATTTTTCCTTAGTATCATTAAAGTTGCACGTTTAGTAGACAGATGGCAACACTAGGTTTGCCACCGTGATTATGTACTCTGGACCCAACAAGCCCGGTTGAACGTAGGACTGGGTTCTACTTCCTCGTCTCCTATCATACAGGCCTCGAGTGGAAGCCGATGTCCATGTGATCCTTGATTGTGAAATCGGAGGGGAAAAACTGTTATAACTTAAAAAGTGTCTTTGATAGAAACCAAGCTCATTATTGTTTCTTCACTGACACGTCTCGCAAGCATTTGCCTACTATTTGGTAAAAAATAAAGTAATTTGAATTTTTGTTTATGAACTGAATAAGACGTTTCAACATATCCGTAAGACCGTAGCCGCAATACCTGGAACCAGATACTTGTGTTGCACGACCAGTTAAACCACAAAGAACGCTAGGAAAGATCAATATTGGAATTGCAATATTCAGAAATGATGTAAACACTGGCGTCAATTCTGGACAGTTTCTAATTATCCATTATTACGTTTCATGTTAATGTCTGCAGTTTTCGTCTACTAAATATTACAATTCTTCGGTATGTTAAATTTCTGGCCAGTTGTTAAAGAAACATTTTAGACAAATAAACAACGATTTAACGGATTTAAAATAAGATATAAAGGCAAAAATAGAACTAGTTTACCGACGATAATAAACGTTTATCTTACATTTCGGGCGTAAATTATAAAATAATCCGCCACAGACAGAAATTACTTAAAGAAACCAGCGTGGAAAAAACTGAAACACGTTCTGAACTTACAGCATTCGATTAAATTATGCAATATGGAAAAAGTAATAATTAAGTAACATGTATTGTGTTTATTGAGTTGGAAACTGAATATAATCATATACAGAATGGCTGTGCGATTATACGAGCAATATTCCAGATTTGCTTCACTGCAACATGGACTGCTGGCGTATTAATAGAATGCCTGCAAGCCAGAGATATGAGGCGGATTACGGGGGTTTGCCAAGCCTGAACTATGCGCTGCCGGAGAAATTTCGTAATCCTCCGGTTGGCTTTAGAAAGTGCTGACAAAAATTAAAAATAAAACACCCCGGTATGTAGTCAACACCGAATAACCAGCCATAAAAATTACTTTCGTTTGAGAATCACGAAGCAAAATCTTCAATGAATTTAAAAATAACTTTATCTATGCTATTCATATGGAAATAACATTACTCGATAAATATAGTAGGGTCAACACCGTAATATAGTAAATGATTTATTTTATTATTATTATTATAATATATATATATATATTTTGCAACAGCATCTGTGATAACGTCAGTACCATACCTAACGTATTCGCTGCAGAACAATCTCAGGCTATCGTTGTTGAATCTTCTATTGCTTCTTGGTGTGCTTCTTGGTGTCAGTTTTCCTGTATAATTCGATGTAAAATGTACAAGTCTTCGATATGATGGCAACAAAACCCAATCTTGTTTCAAAATGATTCTGTTCAATTACGAGCATTCATTGTTATTAAGATAAAAAAAACTTCTTTCACGAAACCAAAAAAAAAAAAAGAGCGTTTCGCAATAATTTTGTGCCAAATCCAAGAAAAGGGCTGTGCGCGATTGGAGGGTGGAAATGATATTATTGTTTCGAATAGCTGAGCTGTGACCTTCGAGCCAGAGTCAGCGTACACGATTCAGTAAGTACGTCCTACGGTTTCAGGTCCAGTGTGATGTAGAGTTTTGTAAATTGAAAAACACAGTTCTTCAGTTTGGAGACATTATTCATGTAAATTTTAGTTATTGAATGATCATCATCATCATCATTATCCGTCTCCAGTCTCCCGGGTGCTGGTCATGAGCATTCTCCACTTCTTCCTGTCCATGAGTAGCTGATGTTCATGAATAGTCCTCCAATCAAGCCCTAAGTCTTCCAGGTCCTTTAAAATTTGGTCTATCTATTTATTTTTTGGCCTTCTCACGCGTCTTTTCTCTTGGATATTCAGATTGAAGTAGGCCAGAGTATTGCCAAGTTATTTGAATTGGTCAAAATTGTGGAGTTGTTGATTGTTTAGAAGTCCCTGTACCTGTTGCCATGTCCTCCGTCTTAGTCTGGCTGATTTTCGGTCCATGCTCCTCAAACAGCTTGTTCCAAGCCTCCTGCTTCTCTTGCATCTCTTCTGCACTTTCACCCCAAATCATAACATCGTCAGCAAAGACTATGGGTTTTGTTTCCTTTCCATGCACTTCATTGAAATTCTTCAAGATGTCATCCATCACAGCAGTGAAGAGTAGGGGTGACAGAGCACTGCCCTGTTCTACTCCTCTTCTTGTCTCAAACCACTTGCTCTCTCCATTGCCTAATCACACACAGGCTTTTGTGCTTTCATACAGCATTTTAATTTTACTGATTAAGGTTCCTGATACCTTTCTTCTTTCTAGGCAATCAAAAAATTTTGACATTGCAATGCTATCATAGGCCTTTTCGACATAAAGGAAGATCATGATGATTCCTTTACCCTTTTTTATATATATTTTAATGAGCATTCTTATGCAAAGATCAGTCTGTAGTACTTCTTCCTGGTCTGAAACCATATTGCTCATCCTCTAGTATACGTGGAAGATATTTCAGATGAAATATAAAATGGAGTAATGAGTTGAAAACGCAGCAAAAGACATCTTCAAAGCACACTGCCAAGGATTGAAACATGGCCTATTGACTGAAGAAATTATTAAGAGATAGGAAGAGTAGAGTGGTGATGTGAAACCAAGTATCTAAAAAGATAGAAATGAGATCAGGTGTATCACAACTAGTGTTGCAAACTGAAAAAAAAAGTTTTTTTTCAGCTTTGTGAAAAAAAAACATGAAAAAAAACCTAGCACCCGTGTTTTTTTCTAAATTTTTTTTTTTTTCAGAAAACAATATATTTGATAAATTATAGTTTTATTTAAGGAACTTCCATTTTACAAGTGTGTTTTAAGTCTTACTGAATCATATAATGTCTCACATAATGATTCATAAGTGTATCTATATAGGTAACATAATTTTATTCATCCTCTATGTCAGTACCACATTCACTAGTACCAACACTAGTTCGATCGGTGTCGGAATTTTCTGTCTCTTCTTCTGTCTCCTCTAGATCCATAACTTCAGAAATAGTTAAATTTTCTTTTACTGGTTGTTCTTGTATTGTACGCAAAAGATTTTGAGATTGCAATTTTAAATTGTGAGCAAAGTACACACTGTGCATAAAGACTGCGCCGATAGTTCTGTATTACGGTCTTTTAAGTTTGAATTAAAATCTATTATCATACAAAATAGGAGCTTTACTTCTTTTCAATCGTTTGTTTACACCAACGGTTGCAAGGAAACGATTCATAATTAGGGACCGTGCACAAACTACGTGGCTCGGTCCAGAGGGAGGAGGGGTTAGCTGGAAGGCTACGCTGGGCTACGTGGGGAGGGGGGGGGGGGGGGTTCCGAGCCAGGCCACGTAACTTTCCTTTCGTAACATTTTTCACAGTTAAAATGAGGAACTGAACTCACAACAGCATGTGAGTATTTATTTCCCTCAGTTAATTATATCCGTATGTAATTTACAATAGTCTGACAAGAGAAAACAGTACAAAATGTCTTCTGGAATCAAAACGGAAGAAAGCTACGTGCTACGTGAGGGGGGGGGGGGGGGGGGGGGGGGGGGGGCAAAAGCCACGTAGGGCTACGTGGGGGAGGAGAGGGGGTTCACAGGAGGCCAAAATGGAGCTATGTGGTTTATGCACGCTCCCTTACTGACAATTTAATGAAGTCAGTACCACTATACTCTGAGAGTTAACAAGTATACGAATATAAGGAAAGCCCAATAAGTAATAAAAAGAGGCAAAAAACTGTGGATAAATTTTAAATTCCTAATTTTTTTAAAAGATCTGTAGGTAATTTTGTAGGGCTGGCAGCACTATTTCAAATAGCAAGTATCAATCCAAACAATGGGGAATGGGGATTCCTTCTCGCGCAACCTAGTCTCTTCGGGAAATCCCCGTTCATAAAGAAAATTTCAGTCAATTTTGCCAATATTTTCGTAATTTTTTTCCTACTGAACCAGAAAAATATAGTAGATTTTAAACTAAGATAAGTACTTAGAATAAACTCTAAAACAGTCATTTTAAACGATAACTGCCTTACAAATTTGAGATTTAGTAGTTGTGAAAAAAAACGTGTTCCAGAAAAAAAAACATGGTTTTTTTTTCAAAGTTTTTTTTTCATGTTTTTTTTTTCAAGCCAGAAAAAAAGTTTTTTTACAACAACTAATCACAACTCAAAAATGTAGGAGCAACGATTGTTCATTATTGTAATAAATGATTGTGTCGGTGGTTTGTAGTCAGAAGTTCGGTTTATTGCAAATATCAATGTTTTATAGGCAGGATTAAAACGAGAGGGGATTGTTAGCAGGTTCAAGGGGGATATTACAGGATATCTGCATGGATACGTCAATACAGAATGAAGATAATTGCCAAAACCACTCAGTTTATTTGGTACGCAGAAAAATAAAGGCATTGTATAAGTAGATGGGGAGTCCCTGTTGAAGGCAGAGTATGAATATCAATCATTTAGGTAGGATAAACTGGGAGTGTGGTAAGAAGTGGTTTGAATATTCTGAATCTACTGGAGAGTGTGATGAGAGGAAGTATCTGGAAAGTGAGAGAATTAGGATGCAGATCGTTTGTCTGGTTCGGTAGTGTTGGACCCCACATTATGGGGAACAGATACTTGAATTGGAGGTGGTGCAAAGGAGGCCAAACTACATTGTCGAAAAACAGAATCAGTGACTGATGTGACAAAGGAGCTTGATTTTGAGTCATTGGGCATCTGGGAGTGTACTGGTAATGTGTCTTAGGTGACTATTGTGAGAAGACTCAGGAGAAATGAATGGAACAGAAGTAACCATGAATTATTATTTGACTTCCGGTAAATGGAGTGTCAAATTTTCATTTTCAGGTAAGGTAGTCAGAGATCAGAATAAACCGTTGATGGATATGCTAAACTATGTCATTTGAAACACTGCAAATAAAAATTGGTTTAATAGAAAACTAGGTGCGTATACAGTTAGTGAATCTGTTCAAACGCAATTTAAAGTTGTGACCGCTATATGGTACAGACGACTACTGTCCCATTAATGTCCAAGTCAAGTGGTCGTACAGTTCAACGCGGATGCGATAGCTACTTGAACCTCAGGTGTGTTACAGGTTACGACTGTCTCCCAGCATTCCGTACTGTACTTACTGTGCCGTATTTCAAGCGTTATGTTAATCTTTGAACGCTATTAAGCTAGCAGTCAGACGCTTCGTACTTTAAATTCTTGAGGAAGCTTGGAAGATATTCTTTATATACGTAATGTATTGTGTTTAAAAGCTTGAAACGTCTTGGGATAGCAACAAGTGTACGGTATACAGTCTCAATAGAACAATCTTAAATTCTATGAGTTACTTTCCTGTATCCCATCAAAGGACAGCAACAAGGCGAAAGAATGATAGGAATTCCGAAAAATTTACGACCAACACTTATAAAAAAGGGTTATAAAATGCAGTTAAAGAGGAACTAAAATCACCAAGAGTTCGTTTTTCTCTGTGATCTATTCCTAGTTGCATACTAAAGGCACGCTTTTGGTTAATAATAACGATTTCATTTGACATCTATTAAAATTCTAATAGGAAATCTGAAGCAATCGACTTCTCTAAAAATGTCTGATCATATCATTTACATAACAATTAATTCGTTGGAATCACTAACTTGCCGCTGTAATATAAAACATACTCACACAGTTATACCGAGCATGGAGAGTTAGCAATAATGATCGGCACAGAAATTCAGGAGTACGCGAGTTCAAATCACCGCCAGATCTTCCAGATTTCACTCTTCTATTGTTGCCACTCCACGAAAATGTCGAGATGTTTCCTTCAAAATACTCTAGTCAGATTCCTTCCTGTTCCTGGCTACCGGTAATTTTTCATCTCTAATGACCTAAACTTCAAGAGGCGTAAAGCCTGAGTTAAAAAAATAAAAAAATAATAAAAACACACACACACACACTCACACAGTTAGACTTTTTAAACTCTACATTTCATCTGTTAACCCCCGTGACAAATAAGCTTAATACTTCTTCACATTCCAAAATATATATCCCTCAAAATTATGAGCTTCCCAGAATCTAACACGTTTATTTACATGGAAAATTATAAATCAATAAAAAATTATTTTATCGCATTTTTACCGCATGGGATCCAGCGAATCTGTCTACATGTTTCTCCCTTCAATTCGATTTCAGTGAAAATTTATCGGTGACAGTTATTTACGGACATATTTAAAGTTTTGTGCTAATTTCTCGAATTTCTTATTAATGTTAACAGCTAGTTATAATCTATTTGATCCAGATGACGTTAATTTCTTGTTTCTGTTTTAATTATTTTAATTTACGACATTTAGAAATTTATTGACTAAATTAATTTGCAAAGCAGAAATTACATTAGAAGAGACTTACATCCAATAGTTAAGAAAAAATCTGTAAATTACATGTAACTCGGCTGTTCGAAGAAAATTAGAGTTCAATTTTGTTTCTCAATATTATATGATCGTATCTCTACGAATGTACAGTTATTTCTATAAATATTTAACTGAAATTTTTTGTGGTTAATTGCATTTACAGTCAACCATTATTTTTAACAAATCATGCCACAATTTCTGAAAAAAATGAACTACTTTTGTTAAAGACCATGGACTCTCAGCTCAATGATTTCATTTGGCATTATTGTTTGCAGTTCAATTGTTTAGTATCCGTTATCGTTCTACATTTTTACTTATTTTACTTTCTTCTGAAAGCAATTTTAGTTTCGCATGTCAGTTTCATAAATGTAAACAATATCAAGTATAGTTTGCCACCTGTTTTTCAATATACAAGAAGCTGTTGATTTGATGCACCATGAATAATGTAGACATCAGGAAATTTTTAGTATTGTCCACTATACTTTTCGTAAGCCTGTAGTTAGAAGAAATGATTTGTCCTGGTTCTAATTAAGATCCGATGAGCGACAAAGATACCATTTTGTAGATGAAAATGACTGCGTCTCCAACCAACAACGCGTTCGATCCCCGGCACAGTCATCCTGATTTCAGTTTTGTATGGTTTCCCTAAATCTCTGTAAACGAGTTTTGGGATGGCACCTTCATAAAAATCATTCTCATTTTCCTTATAATTCCTTGCCCATAATCCCTTCCCGGCTATAAAAAAGCTCATTCTAGACAAGCAGTTAAGCACGAAACTGTAAAAAAAAAAAAAAAAAAGCGAATAGTTCAAACGCATAAACGAATCGCAGTGTTTGAAGGTTGTACCGCACTAGGACAATACGTTAAGCGATTGAATTGTGTTTTCTAATCAATCTGTGAAAAATTTACACAATAACTGAATAACGGGGAGGAACTAAATAAATGGTAAGGATCCCGCTGATTACCGTATATGTTCACAGACCTATTGTATAACTAAAAAAAAATCCAGTTAAGTATTTTTTTGAATAATTTTTCGGCAGTCTTTAGAGTAAAATACAATTTAAGAGAAAATTCTAGGTGTTTCATTCTTTGCCACAACGTATCTTTCCGAAGTTAGATTATAATAAGACACAAACATGTTGTTCTTAGGGCAGTCTGTGTACATCCCTGTTTTGCATAAACGGTTCTCATTGGTTTATTTGCAGCAAAATGAAAACCGCTTACAGCGGAGCAATTAGCTTTCTAATGACTCGAGCGATATTTGTGCTGAAAGCTTCGTGTATAAACGGAACACATGAAGTTGTTGCTTGCATTCGTTGCGGGAATAGCCACCTTAGAAGGATCCTTCCACTGCCACGCCCACTGCTTTGCCTGGAGATGTGTCCGAAGTTGCCCCTCACCGCACAATGGACACGACCTGTCGGATGTCTGCGAAGGCCGCGGCCGTCGTGATTTCCACATTATGCGAGGTCCGTTTAGCGCGTAATTGCATCCGACGTAGCGCTGCGGAACGCCTATGTAGCAGGGGCAAGAGATAAAACCACCTGCGTCCCTAACAAAGAAAGTGTCCAGCACCGAGAAGGCTGAGAAAATGAACACAAAGGGTCTGTTTATAATAACTACCACCATGGGTCACGATCAAAGTGGGTAAATGTGTAACAGCTACATAAAAGTCAAAGCAACAGTCTAAATCGGTTGTGAAGAAGCAAGCGGAGACTATAAATAGTAAGGCAAATACCTGTTTAACAGACCAAGTACAGTATGAGTTAACAGCTATAGAAAATAACTTCAACCAGATTATGATTTGGTCTGTGCTGTTCCATTGAGAAACATAACAGAGTACTTTTGTCAGTAGCTACTATTGATGTCTGATAAAGATACAAAAATATTAACGATAAAGAATTCAGGAAAGAAATGGTATCGATTTCTGACAATTGCCAAAGAAACTTTATTAAATTCTTTGGTCATCAATATTGCAGAAATTATGAGATAAGTCGTATGAAAAAATAATCCTTGAATTTCGCGGACCCACATTTAGAAAAAATGATTTCACTCTTAATAGATGACGTAAAAGCGGTTATGAGATCTTTAATTCTGGAATAAAATACAATTGAACTATGTAGCTTTTCTTGAAGCCGAAGTGTATCTACTTAGTATCCATACCTGTTATTAAGTCAACAGTTTACATTGAGCATCGGATAACCTGATGCAGGATACTTATCCTTCTAATGCTTGACATCTTGCCTCCTTCATCCTCTCGATTTTTTTTTATGTCAATACGCCTCATCGACGTCGAGATCATTAAAAGCGAGAAAGGACGGGGGAAAAGGAATGGGAATTCAGCCATGGCCTATTGAAGGAATTTTCTATAACTGTTAACTCATACTGTACTTGGCCTGTTACATATTCATCTGAAGTAATTTGGAGAAACCATGGGAAACCCAGATCTGGATGCACGGACGGAGATTGGAACCGGCGTCCTCGCTAATGGAAGGCCGGAGAGTTAACCGCTCACCACCATACCCGTTGTCTCAATATTGATTGAGTCTGTATTTAATAGCAATGTTGAAATTTATATAACACTTTACATTGCATAACTGTCGCAGCCGACCATTAAACAATATTAGATAGTATTTTCCAGCAGATATCTCATCATCCATAAGATTTGGAGTGTCCTCCCTACACCGCCCAAACTCACACGACATAAGAAGTACTCCACCGCTTACTCCTGCAGTTTACAGCCTGTAGCCGGTCGCCCTGTACTACTCTGTTCCAAGGAGTAATACCTTGACTCAAATATTTTCTCACATTCCTAATCGTTATAATTCATATTAATATATTACTAACAAAGACTTACTCTGTGTTACACTGTGTATATCGCTCATGATTCTACTGTATATTGACAGCACATTTCGTCTCAGCCGTATCTGGACCGCGAGTTTAACGTGGAATCTTTAAGTAGTCTTATGAACAAAGCCACGCCTGTAAATATTTTTCAGCAGCACATGTATTAGATTCGAACGGGGAACCAGGAATATGTGAGGCGAGTGCCTTTACCACTGAGCTACGAGATCATTCTAGTAAGTAGTAAATACAGGTGTCAGTAAGAAATATCATCCCAATGGCAACCAACGCTCGTGATCAATTACGCCACAAACCGTGACTTCCGCAATCCACAATCTACGATAGTAGAAAATAATGTTTGTAGGAGTTTTGCGTCCACAAACTAGAGAAGCATAATTCATATCAAAGAGCGATAACAATTACATGCGAATAATTATGCAAAATCGTTAAACTTAAGCAGATTTACAGGATTAAAGATTAAAATAATAGAAAGTAAACATATGTCAAAGAGTGTTTCAAAACATTATCCAGTCTTCTCCTTGTACACTCACGTCTAACTTCGAACTTTCTTTCAAACGGAACTTATATCACAGAAGAAAAAACTGTATCAAATCAAGACAGAATCAGTGGTGACAGTTTATACGGTGTGGAAACCTGACGATGCAATAAAATATCCTGCTGGACACTGCGTGGTAACTGTTCATTATTCTAGTATTCTGTTATTCTAGTAGTGACTGACAGTAGTCAGGATTCAGAACATACCACACAAGAATAGAACGAGTAGGACAATGACTGACACGAAATCACTGGAAGATAGACGGGGGAAGAGAGAGGGTGTTTGTATAAGGCATTTACTGACGGTGTGGTGTGGTCAAATGTTGGCAAAGGAATTAGAAATAGTATGTGGAAGGGAAGGGACAGCTGCGATTATGAATGATTTTACATGTATACAAATTTCAATATTTCCATTTTTACAACGGAGTCGGAGACTAAAACAAAGTATCTAGAGATGCGCTGAACTGTTTTGTAATCTGAACTGCTTATTGAAACAATAAAATAATAAGTGAAAATTTATCGAACTCAAAGGTAGGGAAATTGTCACTGCTGAATATGTCCCATAGAAATAAATAACCAGTAAATTAGAAAAAAGTTAACAGCACTGCTTACTCTTACATTATCAAAAATTTTTTATTTATGACTTTACACCTCTTCGACGTCGAGGTCGTTAAAGACGGGAAAGGAGTGGGTACTAGGAACGGGCAGGAATTCGGCCATGGCTCTTTGAAGGAAGCATCCCGGCATGCACCTGGAGTGATTTGGGGAAACCATGGAAACCCCAAATTTGGATGCCCGAACAGGGGTTCGAACCGGCGTCCTCCCGAATGTGAGGCCACTCACCCACCACGTTCGGTATCAACACCTGATTGCAGTTGAAGGGTGTCCATCACATCAAATAACAGTAATAAGAGTGAAACAAAAACAATCTAATTGCCACCGGAGCATGCGCTCCATTGCAATTTAATTTTAATTAATCAATAGAGGTGTGACGAGCCGTTTTACACTACGTCACACATGCGGCTGATATGTTACTTAGTTAATTAACTAATATTTACACACACACTAACGTTAGAGTCGTATGATACAGTAGGAAAACTGTAAGTATTGATTACACGTCACCGCTTGTGATGTACTGTTAGGAACACAAAAATTGACCCAACGTAAATAATGTAACTGTAATCTACTTCACGGAACATTATACATTATTGTCACTTTTCTCACCGATTTTACCACTGTTCATTTGTTAATACTTGTACAATGAGTTCAAATGTCCACAACAAGAATTTTAGTCCAGGTAAGAACTACTTTCAGAGCTATTAGCCAACGAAGCAAATGCCACAACCAAACTTAACAACTAAATTAATGATTTAATGTCTTTCTGAACTAGAAGTCTGTCCAAGAAGGTATAAGTGATCTTAACATCCTGTTTTTTCGCTTTGTCCTCTTTTGTGGGAGTAATGTTTAAAATCCAGATGATTCGTAGGGTATCGCCGAATGCACTGTCTCAGTAGCCACTCGGAACCCTACTCGATTGGTATTAATATTATATTTCAAGACGAAATTCTCCTCTAGAACTGATTTTAGTACAACTTCCGAAAAATTTAAATGCATTACATTTACTTTAAAAGACGGTTACACCAATATATAACAAGCACTGCTATCATTGTAAACTTCATGCCGCGACTTTTGAGAATTATAAAAGATTACTTCACATAGAAATTTAGTCAAGATCTGCTTCTTTAATGAGTCCATAAGAAAATTTAGCAGATTAAAGAAACGTAGCTACAACATCTACCCAAATTGGCAAGGCACCAACCATCCAATAATAATCAAACAATTGATCAAAAATAATAATTTCTTCTGAAAAAAATAAATAAAAAATACCTGTTAACTTTTTAAATATAAAGAAAGTTATTAACAGTAATCTAAATTGGGATTTGCTGGATTTTTAAAAATAATCCACTATATTTTTTTCAATCCAAAAATACCCCTAGTGTGCATAATAATGGCTGAAGGAAACTTCTATTTCATTTTTGGTCTTTCTATTAAATTAAATCTCATTATCACTGTCACGAACACGAAATATCGTAAACATACTTAAAATTCAGATAGGGCCAGTGATATATTAATGGTGAACGTAAACATCCAATTTAACAACCGCTACCCATAGCCTATTGCATATGTGAAGAAGTAGTCTATATCATCTTTCGAGAAAATTAGCTGCCTGATCTCTAAGGGAACGTTAGCAGTAAATATGAGTTAAAGTATAATAATTTCTGTATTACCAAACTCGCATGATCAAATCAAGGCCCATAAAAAAACGTGGTCACGCCGCGATCCTAGCCCAATACCTTGAAAATTATATATTAAACAACAGTCCTCAACTAATGAATGGTCGTTAGATTGAAATGTAAGTATCAGACCTAAATAACTTTAGATCACATTGTGTTGCTGTGGTAACTACAACCTGTCGCATACATGGAACTAGGCAAAAACATATCGTGTCATATGGTCTCAAAGTAATCAAAAATGTGAATTTCCTCCGAAATATTGAAATGCAACTTCGAGCCAAGGCATAGTTTCTATGCATCTTGTAGATATTTCTTAATAAGTTTTAAGTCTTTTGACTGAACAAGTTGGTATGACGCCGGAGTAACTACTTAATTGGTCAGCTCTAAGCGAGTGCCCTCCGGGGACAACGTCTCTCCCAGCAGCCACCGCAGTAACCGCGGCCCACACTTAGCCAAACTTGGCGAGGTCTTAACGATCTGGTGACAGGCTTCCCAGCTAGGGTGCACTCCACCTACACAGCAACTGCCTGAACTTAACCTGTAATCCTGCCGAATAAAGAGACTAAGAACCACGTACCTCACAAACCCAAAACAGGCTTTAGCGGAGTTAACCGCCAGACTAACACCCCTTAAAAATTAGAAACAAAAAACAGGACTCGAAAGTGGAACTTCGGATCCAGCTGACTATTCACTCTAAGGAAAGCTGTCGTATAACCGTGTTTTACTTTGTAATATTAATATTTTGGTGAGAATTCAGAAGTTTCAGTACTTTTTTTTTTTTTTTAGATACAATCTGTCGAACATTTAACTTCTTTTTTATCTACAGATTTGGCAGTCCTCATTACTCAGGTTGGGGATTAACACTTTCTGACTAGTTTAAAGTAAGTTTTAAGGGCATCCAGATTTGGATTTTCCATGCTTTCCCTAAATGACGGGATGCTTCCTTCGAAAACGCCATGGCCGAGTTCCTTCCAGTTCCTTTCTCCCAGTCCTTTATCGTCTCTAATGACCTCGACGTCGATAAGCAAAAAAAAAAAAAAAATAAATAAAATGAAGATTTCCAGCTTATTTAAGTGTTGAAAACGCTGGAATAGTAATGATCTCTCGCTGCCCTTATTATACCAACCATTATAGCGTCACTCCTATTCAGAAATAACTGTAGAATTGGAAATGACAGTATGAAAACATAAAAATTCCATTTGAAAATCTGTTTACATTTTATTTTATTTGTTTCATATTTCTATGGTCCTTCCTTGAACGTTGTCGTTTTATATATTAGGCCACGTTTTATCTTTCAATTGAATGTCCACACAACAGAAAGACTGACCGTTTCGTCTCGTGCCGAGAGTGGTGGTGTAACAGTTAGCCTTCTGGCCTCGCATTCGGGAGGACGGTGGTTTGAATACCCGTCCCGGCATCCAAATTTGGGTTTTCCATGGTTTACCAAATCACTCCAGGCAAATGCCGGGATGCTTCCTTAAAAAGGCCATTGCCGAATTCCTTCCCATTCATTGCCCCCATCCTTTCCCGTCTCCAAATACCTCGCTGTTGAGAGACGTAAAGCAGTTACATATATATAAAAAAGTTTCGTCTCGTAACAGTTCTTTCGAGTCAAAGAGTGTAGTGAGTGATACTCGCGTCACTCATTTTACTTTACTACTGTGCATTGAGATATGCAATGGTAGCCACTGCCTTCGTAACTAATCGAATGCTGCATGTGGTGCATGTGCGAAACCGGAGTTGATGAGCGTGGAGTGGCGGAAGATTTCCATCGGAGACGGACTGCATCTTGGCGTTTGTACGTTCGTGATACGTGTGGCATGCAGTAATATGGAAGTTTAGTTTCATTACTTGTTTGTGGTGCACTAAAGTCGCTGACTGTGATGATAACGGTTGCTGTTACATGCAAGAGTCCAGCTGCTGCAAGTGCGGTAATGTACCACAGTAGGTAGCGCACTTTGTTCTGAGAGTGAACCGAACCGCCACAAAATGAATCCTCCCCAATCTGCACTGAGGCAGTGAATTATGCATAAAACTTTTTGAATCTCATGAATTTAATATTTACGCATCAGTGATTTCGCTGTGCGATAACTCGGATAGTTTTATTACCGGATTTCAAATGAACAGCGTTTCGAAGATGGCTCTTCTGCCATATGTTTTCGTAACGTAAAAATCTCCATATTAGGACATAATCACTATTGTCTTTAGATTTTGTGTTGTAATTTGTACATGTCTTATATTATTTCGATTTTTGTAAAGGATCTAGCAATTCACATCTTAATTTCACTCTTTACCAAATGGAAGTTGATTTGTTTAATCAAACTCCAGTTATTCATGATTGCAAATCTGTAAGCTAAATTCTATTATCAGCACCTAAAGATACAGTTAAACATTAATATAATCACATAATAAAACCTCTAGACGTTCCTTGGCACCACCAGTGTAAAAGCAAGTGATTCGGATATTCATTTATAGAAGACTGTTCACAGGTCAGTGATTACTGATATGCCTGATCTGTTGAAGTTTCCTCGCCGAAGCGTTGTTTAGTGGTTGTGTGGCTGTAGCAGTTCGGTATGGCATTCTGTTACGCTGAGCCCGTGCCACGTAGGCGGCTGTTTTACGAGGAGAGATATTGAGTCGCAACTACCCCTTGTGTGGCCAACAAACTGCATATCCTTCCGCCACCCAGCCGGCCCTTATCGCGTCATGGAGTCGGCAGTGCCTCTAGTTTATCCCTCCATAAACAGCACAGTGGCAGGAGCCTCCTCGACCATGGGGCTACGCGTCTCCGGCACGAAGCTGCAACGTTCGTTTATTAATAAATAACTGCTTATTGTTACTAACTTTATTATGCTGGGAGTGGACGATAGTAATTATCATCTGAAGAGCAACAACACATTTCTTTACACTTAATAAAGGATTAACCCCGAAATTTTTTGTGTTTTTTGTGTGTGTATTTTGTGTTGCTGCTGCCTTCATCCCTGTTGTGTATAATTTATCTTCCCATTCCACATGAGTATATTTATTAAATCATTTAAATTCACATACAAAAGATTTTACGTTACGTAAAATGTCACTGCAGATGTTTTAGTTAAACTAGCTATTTCTTAAACTTATGTGTTACTGGGCTTTCCGTCGTGGTGAAGAATATTTCACTTCATATTGTGATTTATCTCCTTTTACTCGCTGAGATAACTTGTGCTAATAAGAATAATTAAAATAAATTCCTTTATGATTTCATAATTCGTAAAGATTAACCTGTGGGTGAAAATGTGATTCGAAATGAAAAATTTACTTGTACAAAAACACTGCATTTACTTTGAATAATTAGAATACATGACGAACAAAATATTAATCATGAAATTATTCATAATTTTATGAACAATGTGCCAAGTAATCTGTAGCTAAACCTTTGGCCTATCCATTCCGATCACGGATTTGTTTATTCCGCCCATACACTTTTTAAACTAACAAATAATAAAATGCTACCCTAGGTGAAAATGAAATTAAATGATAAACAAGATTGTATTTCGCATTCATGTAGTTTTACAAAATCGATTTCACAGAGAAACATATGAAACATTTATAAAATTCCGACCAGCTATTTAGAATTATAATGTACGCTTTCCATTTGGAGAAATTAGGGCAATGAGATTATGTTAAATATCTTTGGCGTGTTACGGTTCCTCCGTACTTTGTGAAAGTCATTTAAATACGGATAGCTCGTTTGCAACGGATAGTGGTACCTGTTTGCCGTTTACTCACCCAGGACGTAAAGCAGTCAGGTAGGCAATATCCGCGTTTACCTGCCAGGTGGGAACTGCCATCATGCTGTGTTTCGTACTTGCGTCCGCAGGTAATAATGCGAAGGTCGCATATAGTTTACACAAATTGCACGTTCTCCATTTGGTCCATCTGATCAGACCATACTGTAGCCTTTCTTACTATAAAATATAATTTAAAGCATCTTTAGCGTTAGAAATATCTCTGAATGCTTACAGGGCGAAGTTGCTTACTGTGCTACTTAATGTGCGACATCCGCTGTGGATAATCGTATCTGTACCATACGAGTCCTGTCTACTGAGCTGCTCGTAATAGTGTGCCCAAGGATTCCTGCTTTCAGAAACTTCCATACCACGATTTACCTCCTAAGGTTAAACAGCCCATTGTTCTGATCTTACATGAATTTGGATGTTTACCATTGTCTGCGCACGACTTGTGATGTACAGGGAACTATTTTCTGAAATTGACTTAAGAGATCACTGACCACAAGTCAAAACAAAGAGGTGGGATCTCTGGCGCCACCAATTTGGAAACCATTGCCTGATAATCTGCCTGTGCTAGCGGAATTTTGCCACTGCCGCTCCTTCGCAACTTAAAGAAACTTTTTGAGTGTTACTTTCCCGTCCCCACTCGTAATTAATTTATTCTTGATGAATTCAAATTGGCCTTATTGTTAAATGCAATGTGGACCATTACAATATAAGCTTGCCTTTTCGTATATTTTATTCAGCACAAATAAGATTATTAATCACTTGGAGGCTGTAATGTTCTATTTCCTTTATTTACATTAAACGGTTCAGTTCCACAAATAACAAATAATGAATCTTCTCTTCCCGTCTAACTCAAAGCTTTTTATCATTCTTTTAAAACCCACAAAACAATAAGTTCTTTTTTTTTTATATCTAGACTCCATAATATTCCTTCCCAGCGACTCCTTTATTCCAGAGATATTTTTCAACAGCTGTTTTCTTGCTCCATAAACCGTTTTTAACGGGGATCAAATATACACATACTAAAGTTGATAATCTTGAATAATCTTTGTTATCCCGGCTTCGGTAGCCTAGGGGCAAGAGTATTGACTCCGCGTGCCGAACGTCACCGGTTCGAGTCCTGCCGAGGGCATGAATGTAGTGTCTATGCTTAGTAATAACAATGTACGGGAGAAACTGATACACCGGAGGAGACATGATAATTACAACAAGCTGGCTGTATGGAATAAAAATCCGAAAATCATTGAAACAAAAATCATCCTTATTATATCGCAACTGCTAAACACACAAACATTATTCTTGTTAGCATTCGTTCCATCAAAATATCGTTATGTAAATCGATGAATTCTGCGTTATGGCGTCGTAGATTTTCATTAGTTATCAGCTGATCACTATTTTCTCTGCGCCAGACATTTTTATAATGCTGATCTGCCCTTCAGATACAGCTCATCCCGGCTCGTAGACCAGGTGCTGTTGAAAGCGATGTCGCTTCTTCGAAATTTATTAAAAGATCATCTGCCTCCGTAGTAGGTTTGCAGTTAGATGAACCTGGACAGCTGACTGTCAAGTTGTGCTCCCCATTATGGCAGATTTATCAGCTTTGTCCATCCTCGAGAGCGACTGTAGACCGATCGTTCCCAGCCCTATTCTGAGAGAGGGCGCAGACCTCTTGCGACTGTTGTTCAACCCTCACTGGAACTCGAGAAAGACTCTCGTAACCAACTGGATCTCGGAAAGAGTTCCGTTTTTATGTAATAAGATTCATAACAAAACATTGGTCGGGCTAAAAGGGGTGGGGTTAAATTATAGTTGTCAGACTATTCGAGCCCGGCGACAATCGCGGGATGTCTACGCCTTTTTCTCATGTATCTCAGCGTCTCTTGTCGCTAAAACAGTCTAACACCGTATCGCAAAGGATTTGCTGTTTTGGTTCTTAACTTGCGTGTTGCGACCGCATGACACCTTAAGGCCAACTGTGAATAGTACCCTTTCTCTGCTCGTGTTGAACAGTGGACCACGCTTGCATCTGTCAGCTCGAACGAAAAAAAGCGTTAGGCATATCTCCTGCGTCGCTAAGAAGAAAGTTTCGACTTTCTCAGCTGACTGTAGCGTTTATGTAGATTTATCAGAGGCAATGTCTCGTTATCGAGTGTGACGTTACATTAAACAGATAGCGTCTTGTAACCATCAAACTTGCCTACTCACATTTCACTTCTTCCATAGTTAAGTGAATAGACTCTTCACATACTACGGTCCAGTAAAAACAATTTTTCATCTTTCAGTATGCCTGTAAAAGTGTATCTCTGACCATTTAATTTTTCGAATTCCAGGACAACTGTTTTCTAACATATATTTCAGAGATATATATCTATTATGGATTTCGATATGAATAACGGCTGGTTGTTATCAGTTAGCTATCAGAAATTTTCTTATTTATTTATTTCTCAAAACACATTTTTACTTAATGACTCTGTAATATACTAAACTCAACAGAAATTCACTCCACCTGCCGACAAAAAGTGGCGCTTAATTGCAAAGCACTGTGCCAACAAAAGCTATAACATGACCTCTCACAGGCAGACCATAGAGTCATCTAAACACAACACACATAAAGAGGAAGCGAGTTTTAATCTTTGACGGCTAAATCCTTTAGATATTACGGACTTATGAATTTTATCCTTTTAAATCGGAAAGAGTCAAAATGAAATATTACCATCCCAACTCTTTCTAGTCGTCATTTCAGTGCATAACACTTTGGAGGGATAGATTCAATTAAATATTCACACTATTATTTAGATCCTGTAATAGAGAACCAACATACTTATTCACGTCAAACTTATAGTGTTATTTCATACGGAATTTGCATCAAGGAAATGAAAACTTAATTCTTATCTTTACCTCTTTTAAGGTATTATTCGGCAACCCATAACAGAATCCATCGACTGATTAACCCGCAATATATATAGTTCTGAGTCACTCGTATCCGTTTAGAGGTTGCTATTCAAGGAACTGTTTCAGCATGTAAACAGTAGTGTTTATAAAGACGAAATAATCTGTACGGTACAAAATTCGTCTTGTCGTAGTTCACCAGGAGAAAACAGCCAAAGCGCAAACATTCATAAAGACATAGAATTGGTTACGAATATCGGAATCAAAAGGAAGACAAAAACCACTTAAATCTATAATTGTTGATGAGTTTAAGACAAATGCCATATCACCATTAATCAAATTCAACAGTAGCATACTGTCTAAAATACATACTTGAGAACTGAATAATTCTAATTGAAGTTCATATTTTATTTGATGCTGGATCATTGTCAGATTTTCATAGTATCATTTTTGCAGTGGTTTTAAAAAAGATAAAAACTGGCAGAAAAAAATATTAGTAATCTATTATATCTAGAGACGTATCGGTCTTTAACTAATGTTTTGACTTTTCTTGAATATTGTTTTGTACAACTACTTAATTAACACTGTTATCCGTTTATTTATCTATGTAAAAAATTTCTTGTGCAGAATATTCTTCCCAATTACGTATATTTGACTTCAGTAAATAGTTTTCATGTTCATGTTCCTCTTTGAAGTGTCGCTCATTTAAAGAACATATAAAACCTTATCTATGTATTCATATTGGAATAAATTTGCTGTTACCTCCTTCTCTGTTTAACAAGCACATTTGATTCTCTAGGATGATAAACTTTATTTTTCTTATCGTTCTCCTCCTATACTCCACATCTAATATTGCTCACATCATCGGAATTCCCTACGCCACCACCTTATTCAACATCAAAATGTGCGCTGAATATTCACCAGGCGTCTAACTGTCGCCTTACTCAGAATTCCTCACGGCGCCATCTTGCTGCGAACCCAAAGTGTCTCCGGAATGTTAACTCCTCACTCCTCCAACATTTTTCCTTGCTAACCCTATGTCCTACTCAGGTACATTTTTGATCTGACTATCACAATCTCCTTTCCATTATTATGTTCCAGAAACACGTGATTCCATTTTGTCTTAAGTACCTATCAGTCCTCACAATAACTAAGTAAACTTAAGGTGGAGTGAAGTTGTTCCGATAATTTTGTGGGAACAATTATTTGTTCTTGGTACATTTCTGCGACATAAAGCTGATTTCGTAGGAATGACGGTTGATATTCGTCTTATTAAGGTTCCTTTGAGTCGGATACTGTCATTCCCTCTTCTTCCTGCACATCCATTACTCCCAGTTATAACAAATCTAAAGTTGGCTTCGTGCCATATGTTATCAGAGGACATCGAAATGCAATCATACAAACTTTTGCACACGGTAGCTATCCGTAATAACTTCTTATTTCGATTAAAGAGTAATAGTCCACATGAAATAGCAGGAACTCGTCACTACTACGCATCAATTTCTTCTGCTCGTCGTCTGCGGCAATGCACGGTAGGCGCAGAACGCTGTAGTTTTTATTGTACTGCCGAGACGCAACATTGTACGAGATTTCCAATTTGTAAAGGAATCATGCTCGCTACTCAATACATGGCTCTGTGTTTGGTTCTTCGCCAACGCCATAAAACTCCAGTCCAAAACAAAACAAAATGCTTTACCTTTCGAGATGTTGGCACCGAAACTCATTCCAGCAGAGACTTTCCGGAAGTGTGTATGAAATGTACTCGAGTGACTGTTCATATATTATCAACCCGAGGGAAACTGCGTTCTTATGTTTCCGGAAGTGGTTTCACATCTGAAGAAGGCTATTCCAATAGAGAGCAACTTATAAATCGGGTCACGTCTGTTACTTAATTGATTGGCAGTTTGTATATAAAATTGAAGTTATTTCTTAACAATCCATTGCTTTTATTTGTTCTGCTGAAACTTATCTCAGAAATATGTTACCCTTGGTTTTTAATTACATATTTATATTTGCATTGGATTACGTTTGTATAGAATTCTTGTTTAACCCCTTCAACTTCGAAAACTCCAAAATTTAAGCGTCTATGATTAAATGTATTGAAGTTCAACAGCAAATAATGACAGCGCTTTTAGATTCAACTGTATTCATAAAATTAACAAATCAACTTTAAAGAAAACTAATGTAGGCAGGTAATTATTTATAATCAAAATAAAGTCGTTTACGATAAAGCAAAAACTTGAAACTTGAAACGATGAGGGTTTGCAAATAATCTCAGACCTAGAGTAAATGATTATTGGCTGCCATCATTCGACATATTCTTGATGAAGTGTGGGCGGAACCAGTCTTGAAATAAACGTATGGCTGGATCGTTCGCTGTCACCCACCACAACATGTTGGTAACACTGCTTAAACATCGCTGTAGTGCGGAGATAGCTATCTGCCAGGGGCTCGGCACCTCGACCATCCAGTCAGACCTTGATTAACAGATGAGAACAATTCAACAGTGAAAGAGCGGACCATGTTTTTGTCTTACGGGAATGGTTTCATTTGTTATTTATTGTCTTTGCAGAGTTTAAGACTATATTCAATACGGCAGAAGATTGAGGAGGACGTCAAAGATTTTGGAGTCTTCATTCGTCTAGATATCCGAGCAGAACTAGAGGAACGAATAAAGAGACTAGTAAGACGCGTATGAGAGCTTGAAAATACAAAATAAAATCTCATCGTTAGGATTAATTAAACTAATTCAACCATACTTTCCTTCCATAAATCGTGTAAACAATTCAGTTGTTTCGAGGTTCCTAATAGTTTTTCGATCTATTTCTCTTAATTCTAACTTCAAAAGTTTTTTTAGTCATTTCTTATTTCGAATTGACTCTCTTCGTGCAATTATCACACATCATTAAGTTTTCCTAAACTCTTATATATTTTAATTTTTGTCTCAGTACCTTTAGTTCTTGTTAATGTTTAATGAATAACTCTGTTGTTGTTAGGGGAATCTGCCTGCTTCAGTACTGAAGGAAACGGCAGGTGCACGGCAATGTACTTAGAGCTTCATGTGAAAACGGTTAAGAAGAAATACAAACACGTGTGCAACAATAGTGGCGTGATTAGTACCGCATAAAATCATTAGTTTATTTGTGATTTAACATTTCGTAAGTTGAACGTTCAGTAAGAAATACTTATAGTCCAGGATTCCAAGCAGCCACTCTTTTTATTATTCTAACAAGAAGTAAATAATATTACCTGGCTCTAGCTTCCCAGTGTAACGTATGCAACTGATCTGATCGCTGTGTTGTCCGTTGTGTATCTGAACGCGGAGGAAGAAAAACATTACTACGTTTATTCAGCTTTAAGTTTACCTGATTGCAGCTCTTCTTTTCGTTGGACGTCGCTGAGCAGATTGTATCGCGAGAGTGCGCTGGCTCCTGCAGTGCTCAGTACAAACAAAACACACGAGATGCTGACGTCACGGAGTGGCAGCCGGCCGGCCGGCTGACCTTGGAACTTGTCAGCTGACCACCACAAGAATCTGCCTCAGCGCTCCGGACAATAAACACAGGCAGAACACCTGAACTTGTTTTAGCACCTTCAAACGAATTGGTGACAGTTTTTGTATTTGGGCAATATGCAGAAAATACAGTAATAATGGTTAAGCAAATATATAGGAGCAAATCATTATTTCTACTCCCCCTCCCCCTGAAACACTTCAACTACTTGCTGAATATGTCTGTCACAGAGTGTTCTGACTTGTCCGATCAATTATAATTTGTATTTCCTATTAAGCAGCGCAAATGTGGTATTTGCATCTGATTTTAGTAGTGTGAAATCTATGGAGTAATTTTTTTCTGATAAAGCGAATAGTACTAGCCTACTTGACCGAGAACGCTGAGTCACTGTTACGGTGCCTGGAGTTCGATGTGTGGTTACCTGGTTCGGTCATCGGTGGTGTAAGGTATTTTCAACATGTGGTACTTAGACAGAGAGGTCTGAAGGTTATTGATACAAAATTCCTGATCCTCAGTTTGGGCACCAATGTTGAATTGGAAATCTCTTCATATTGCTTTGGAGTGAAGGCATGCGACACTGCAAAGGTAATGTTATCGATGCTCTTGGCTTACGTGCTTTGAAACAGTAGGCCTGAATGTCGGCAATTCTTTTATGTACACAACATACTAAGCTTCAAAATGCTCATCTACGGATGAAAGGAAATAGCCATTCTATCTCTGAAAAATGCTGGACTAGTATGCTTCTTCTGTTAGTTTTTTTTTTTTTTTTTTTTTTTTTTTTTTTTTTTTTTTTTTTTTTTTTTTTTTTTTGTAACTGCTTTACGTCTCTTTTTAACATCGAGGTCTTTAGAGACGGGAAAGGATGGGGGGCAAGGATGGGGGCAAGGAATGGGAAGGAATTCGGCCATGGCCTTTTTGAAGGAAGCATCCCGGCACTTGCCTGGAGTGATTTGGGGAAACCATGGAAAACCCAAATCTGGATGCCCGGACGGGGATTCGAACCGCCATCCTCCCGAATGCGAGGCGAGAACGCTAACCGTTACACCACCCCGCTTGGTCTTCTGTTAGGATACTACCAACCTTCGGGTTTTGAAACAGAGACAATAGGACCAAGTTCGACATTAACTGAATAAACACAAATCTTCTGTCTTCTGACCGAGTGCGGTAGGTGAGCAGTAATATTTTTGCCTCGCATTCGCGAATACTTGGGTTCAAATCCATCCAGATTTCGTTTTTCCATGGGTTTCCGAAATCACTCCAGGTGAATGAAGTGATAGTTCCTTAAAATTTCCAAAGCCAAATTCCTTCCAGTTCGTTTACACCATTCTTTTTCTGCTTATAATGACTTGGACGTCGACTAGGGGTAAAGTAATAAGAACAAATAATAATCTCTCTTACGATTAGCTAGTTGTAGCTGTAGTGACTTATTTACGGTATAATAACTGCAAAAATCATGTGCCATTCATTCGACTTCTGAGATAGATATTTTGAATCAAGGTTCATTAGATTTGTTTTATTAAGTATCGAATCTAAAAGCCCAATTCACGGCCTTAAAGTTTGCTTTTCACTATCAACGTAATGCAAATGTTTTCGATGTATTTCGTAAAATTTGGTTTACTGTGTTGACTCTTCTGACTGTGTTGCTGATGCATGTTAAGAGCATTGTGCAGCTACATACGAGAATCAAACCAGGAGCTGCACTAGGCGGTATGTCCCAATAGTGTTATTTTACGCAAGTCTGCATAAATAATTGGAGAAAAAATTGTTTGTAGGTCCATATGGTTTCCATTGTTTGCTTTTATTGATGAATTTTTATTATTATTTTTAGTTGTGTCACCTGAACCGCAAACATTCATTGGGGCTGGAATGAATACGAATGTTAATTCCCAATGTGAGTGTTTTATCAGGGTTCACGTTGCTAGTGCTATACATAAACAGTCATTTGATTAGTAGCATAAACCACACACCTTTCATCCTCTGGCAGATTGCTGTAAATAGAAATGAAATCTCACATGCTCCGTCTATAGAAATTTCTTTTTTTTATAATTACAAATTATACAAAATTGTGCTATAGAACTGTTATATGAGAAGTAAACGCAGTCTAGCGATGCGTTCGTTTATAGTGTTGATAGTGGCAAGTACTTTGTAACAGAGTGCTGTACCATTTACTTTGGAAAATAAGATAATAAAATTTAGGGCTAAGTGATATTCTATTTCAAAATTACTTTTAACGTTTTTTTCCTAAGAATCTCTAATAAACCGACATACTTTATTACATCTCTTGCATAATTCATAGCAAGGCTTTAGCTGCTAATAAGCTTACACGTCGTCAGGCTATTAACGTATAACACCGAATATTCAACAGTGCTTTGTACTTGAAGCAATATCGCAGCTTCATACAGATTATCAACACTTTTATTGTTATTTCGGTAAGTACACATTACATCAATTTATAGCAGTGCCACGCTATGTTAATTTGACAGCGATATCTGAAGTTTAGCTGCCTTCTATTATAGAAATTTGGTTGAAATTTTCTTTCTATAATAAGCAATGTTAATATACCCCGCAGCTAATTTAACGAAATCTGGCCGTTAATACTCGAGTCCAGATGCACACGGACAGTAAATCATGTTGCGGTAAACAAATAAAACTTTTTGAAAAGAATTTATGCCACGAAAATCTGCTGAAACATTGTACAACTCCCACATATTTTACATTACTGTGCGTGAAAATGCTGACCGTTCATTGACATCGCGTACAATGGAATACTGATAATTACGAAACGAAGTCGGTAATACCCGGCGATTTCAATCGCTCGCTTCTGTAATCTAGTTGACGTCAATATGAGCTTGCCAATCCATAACTCGTGTAGATGAAGCGAGACAACAGTAAATTACCTTTTTTGTCGATAATAACAATTTCGTTCAGAACCCTATAGAGAGAAAGTAATTAAAACAGAAAGCTTTCAGTTTAACGTATATATTTCGTAGGGTGGTTTAGTTTTCAGCAATAATACCGTCACTGGAATATCACATGAATTTCTTTTTCATATAGAACCACCGTGAGCTACATACAGATTAATTAGATACTATAAATTAGAATTTGCCTAAAAAACTGCAGCTGCACGGAAGAACTATGTGAATACAATCAGGTCATAAAATATATGACTGATGTAACTGCACATAAATGAATAAATTTACACAGGAATACAAAAGCTATAAAAACTAGGCAGTGTTTTAGACTTGTGTACGTTCGTCGTGATATAGAATCAGACAGTCGTTTGAAAGTGTCTTGCAGAATTTGGACGCAAGTTCCTTGTATGCGGCTCCACAGTTCATTGATACTCTGCTACCGGAGGGAACAGGTGCCTGCTCAGCATACACTATATACGTCAAACAGTCGACGTTTCAGGTGAACTGTTGGCACGGACAAGAAGTTTTACCTGTGCTGCTCGGTAGTGTAAACATTGTAAAGCGACGGTATTACGAAGGTGAAAGTGGTGGACGGTTCGCCGGGAAACTAATATTAGGTAAAAATTAACAACTGACACAATAAGGCTAGAACCATTAAAGAACATTAAGGTATGGAATTAAGCATAAATTAGTTAAAGTATTTTGGAATATATAGAGAGGGACCTAACGTATTGATGTTAAGTTTGTTAGGAAGTTTGTTAGGTCCTTCGTAGGTGACGCTGTGACGTCAGAAGCTAGAAAGACTGGCGCCTACGACAAGACTGTGGCGGTCAACCTTGCATAACAAAATCTTGTCCTGTGTTAGAGAGGGGGTAGAAGAGCTTCTCTGGGTATTGAATGCTGAGGCCCATATGGCATAGAGGCTAAACCAGAACCCACAGAGCCGCGTGGTAAGGATGGTACCGTCCGTTACAGTTTACTTGAACAAGAAAGCCACGATTGGTAGTGACTGAAAGTGCCGTTATCTGAGAGAGCTTAAAAAGCCACCTCCCTCCTAAGCGCGCTCCCAGTGGGCCCCATAATTTTGTATAGAGCAGTGTGTCAGTCAACAGTAATGGAGCAGTGTCCATTAGGAGTGACTGCCTGCATCTGCCAATGATGTAAGCCAAATCTTTCTCTCACTTCCTCTATCTTCCCTTTCTGTTCTCTCTTTCATGTGTGGTGTATTAGAAATTCTAAATAATCAGTTATACTTTGAGAAATAGGGTATTTCGTCGATAAAACAAATTAAAAGACATAGCAATTTTCTAAAGACTAGTAACATAAATAAGAAGCCTGTTTTGTGATGATAAGGCTATCGTGTTCATTTATGTGTAAATTTTCGTTCATTGTTTAGAATAAACAATAAACAAGGAACAACATTTATGGCTATGCTTCCATCAACTTTTATTCGTACTTGTTTTCGGAAATGGGTCGAAGCTCTAGTAAAGGTAATCTTTGGTAATATGATCCGTTAACATAAACTGAGTGGGCGGTCTGGTAGGTCAGAGGTTAAGGCGCTAACATACAAAAAGTTCACTGCTCCAGTCCCGGGCTCGAATCCCGTCAGGCGCAGGAACTTTTAAGAGCTGTGTTTGATCATATGAGCTACGCCAGACCGCTCCGTGTTTCGGATTCCATGTTAAACTGTAGGTCCCGGAGGAAAGGAACTGGCCGTCCTACCTCTGACACAATGGCTTAGAATGCTTCCTTCGGGAGGATCCAACCAACCTTCGAGTTGTGGACTAAGTTTTTTTCTAGCATATACTGACACATGTGACGGAAATAAAGTGTAATTGCGCTACAAGTATGAGGTGGTTGCTCAAGATAGAAGCAAACTTATTAAAGTAAAAAATATAGAAGGATAGAAATGACAATTACCGAGGGAGGCTACAACATGTGTCACGCTTTGGCCTTGTGAGTATAATTAATTGCTCTAATGTGTTATTGACCATTAGCGCAAAGTACTGCCCACCGTGACATCTGACGATTATCAAGCAGCCGCAATCGTTCACATAAAACCTATGTAAATAAACCTCAAAGTAAATGACCGCAACAAAAATAAACTGTGTTCTTATAGGACAGAAGTAAAAAAAAATAAAGAAAACTGGTGTGTGAACCAATGTACATTCGCGCAAAAGGTGAAACTTCTATGTTCTGTACTCTGTTTTTTTTTCTGCGTATTTTTATTTGTGTATTTTTTGGTGTTTTCGATGTTTCTTTCGCACTCTAGAGGACGAACGATATTAACTTTAATGCATTTGTACAACAAATAAGAACTTTGTCCAAGCTGTTCTCGTAAAAAATGAAATGAATATAAATGAACCAAAAGCAACTGAAAATACTTATGGCGTCTATAATTATGTAATAATGGCGACTCCTTCACATTCAAATACATCTTCTGACGTCGTCACGTGATTTTCAGTGATTACTAAAGCAATTCAAACCTTAACATATTTGATACTCGTGAAACATACATTCACACTTGCATATACATGCATAGAAAACGTAACGAGCGGCACGGACTAAACGATGTAGCGATGAGCTTAAGAGACAGCGCACACTATAGTAGCCGCTTACATTAAAAATATCGATAAGTGCGCATGCGGAAAACTTTGCTTAGTGCCTACCGTGCACAGTGAAGTTTTACTTCAAAAATTATGCTGTTTACATTCTTGTCTTTATTCATGCTGTTTTGAAATTAGAAAATAAATGTACCTTCGTCAAACCCATTTTTCTCTATTGTTGTTAGTTGATATCGCGCGCTTGCATGTTGTAGAGACACTTATATAGTTAACTTTACATGTCTAATTAGCCCTCTATTTATGTCCGTAGCAAATTAGACGACGATGGCTCGGACAGACGTGACAATTCACTTCCTACAATTTGCTTGTCATCCTGCACTCCACGTAAAGTAACTTTTTTTCAGTCCGATATTCCTGTACAGCGTTGCAATTTTCTCAACACCAGAGATCAATAGAGCTTAAATTTCGTTGTATATTATTTTTCTAAGCATTTTTAGAATGTGCCGTTTGACATTATTATTTGGAGTTATCTGCTAGAATTCTTCCTTTCTTTTCAGCATTACAAAATTTCATTTCAAATGAATCTGTTTCGTCTAAATTACGTTGTAAGTAAATTACGTTGAGCAGCGTTCCACCGATGGGTATGTGTCCCGTTAGTGTGAAACTTAGCAGTATTCACGTCTGCTAGCTGCAGCTTATGACACAACGAGCTTGCCCCCCCTTACACTATGGTTCTTTATAACTTTTGCTCTTGCATTTTATTAAGTGTTTATATTTTCGGCTGTTAGCAAGACCGATGACGAATTAATCGAGTAGTACCCTTGGAGCATATAGAAACGGACGAAGAGATTATTATTACGAGTGTTCATGACCACTGAGTCAACTTGTAATTCAGTTTCCAATAAAAGAAGATTTGTATCGATTCTAGTAAGATTGTAGAAGAGGACTGAGTAACGATATTTCTTACACAATAACGCCCGTGACAGGACGAAGAATTAAGTAGTTAATCAATTCGATTAGCGGAAGAATCAGTTTGGAGGATGTGAGATTCAATCAAAGGTTCAAAGAAGAACCACATTTCTTACAAGGCCTTATAAATTTCTGTGATACTAGAAAACGAAAGAAAAAAGAAACAAGAAAAACACACAAAAAACAAACAAAAAAAGAAACGAAGAAACTGATGGGTGCATCAGTGTGTTCATGCGCAAGAAGTGAAATTTCTATACGTAATTTCTGTGTTATTTTTCCTGTGTATTTTTAGGTTTCTTTCGCACTCTAGTGGATGAACGATACTAAACATATTGAATTTATGTGGTAAACAGGAACTTTGTCAAAGTTATTCTTTCAAACAAATGAAAATTACTAAAAAGTTAAAGCATGTTTCACTAGATTATAGAATATTGGATCTAGCTTTAGTTTGTTTTAGAGCTTTTATATCGGAGAATTATCTGATAGCCTTTCTTACCATAAGTTTTAGTTAAAAACTAGGTACTAAGTCCGTAAAAAATGTTAATCTGAAGGCGGATTTCTGACTAAAAAGAAAGCAATTAAAAATACTAATGCATGTATCAATAAAGAAAAATCTTGTTCATAACTATCTTTCAAAAATGACGGATTAAAAGCAGTTTTCTGGCTCATAATTTAAATAATTTTTAAAAGCTTAAATAACGGATTCTCTCTGTTGTAAAAAGCGCAGAAAGTTAAGGGCGCATGTGAAGACATCGCTGCCATTTCTACGAATTTATCCGTAGATCTACGGATTTTTTATAAAAAGTTAGGATTTTCGGATTTTGTTAAAATATCTACGCAGTTTTGCTACTTTTCACTATTCGTTGATTTTTCCTTATATTGGTGTTTTGTTAAACTTTGAGCGTATAGTCTTAATGCATTACAGAATCGTCAATAATTGAGAATCGTTTCCTTGCAACCACTCGTGTGGACCAACGATTGAAATAAAGCTCATATTCTGTTTAATTATAGATCTTAAAAGACCGCAATACAGAACTATCGGCGCACTCTTTATGCACGGTAACACGCTCGTTGGCACGGCTTACAAAGCAGTGCTTTCCGAGAAGGCTTAACCAATATCCGAGGGGAGGAAAAAAGTAGGCACAGCAGCAGTAGTGAAGGAAGTGACGATGTATATTTCTTACTTTCCATGTAGAATATTATTTTGTATTTCGAATTTTAAATGCCTAGAAATAAAAAGTATTCTTAATTTTGACTCTCTCTTTAATAATTATTATCTCAGTCTTTCAGTCAGCGAATCTCCGGATTTTTGTACCAAATCTACGGAAATTTTAGCTGCCATGTACGGATATTCAAAGTCGAGTGGTTGGCAGCACTGTCAGTGCAGAACGTTACGGTGCGTGTACACTGAGCGCGTAACGCCAACTTCTCCTTTCAGTGCCCAAAGAAATTTCTCTTAAGTAATACTATCTTCGTCAAAGGAGCATACATGTTTCAAAGCTAAGGTACAGAGAGCACATCCTAGGAAGCCGACACCAGCTAAGTGTTGTGTAACCGAACAATGGAAGCTGGTGTCTAGTGCTCACTGGAGTCAACACGGAGCCGCACCCTGTTTGCCGTTGAGCCTATCGGCAGAGAGCGCAAACACGCATTCATCTCTGCAAATGGCCAACTCGTCTGCAGCGGCGTCAGTTATCTGCAGTGAGTGTCGAGCCAACACGTCACACAGGGCGCAGTACTGCCGCGTCACAGAGCTGAAATTTTAAACCAACCGTAGTCGGCAAGATGCGACACGAAAACTGTCAACAGTATGACTACGCACAGAATTCGGTAACTGTGCGAAAATTTCGCGAATGTTATACGATGAATAGCGAGGTTGGTAGTTCGTAGTGCCAACCGTGGTGCGTTAGAGGTGACGCTCTGGCCTCGTATTCGGGAGGACGTGGGTTCGAATCCTTCCTCGTCCGGGTATACAGATTCGGCTTTTCCATTGTTTCCCAAAACCAGTCCAGTTGAATGCCGGTATGCTTCCTTCAAAAGGTCATGGCAGAATTCCTTCCAGTTCGTAGTACCCACTCCTTTCCCGTCTCTGACGTCGACGAGATGTAAAGCTAATACCAGAAAAAAAAGTTCGTAATAGGATGGAAGAAGAACCCGCTCAGGTACCTACGTAGTAAAACACAACTTCTTACGAAACAATTACAAATGATAAAATGTTTATCAAAAAGGAACAAAAATATCCGAAAAGCTCCTTCCTCTAGTAAACACTCACAGTTTGTCAGTATCTATGTGATATGTGGTGCTGCTATCTAGTGGCAATACGATCACTCTCTATCGACATCAGCGAAGTCTAGCGGCTAGAATGCGAACTACATCATACCCGTGACCTTGATAGTTCATAATGTTTCCATTTATAATTTGTATTTCTAAAACATCTTTTCTTAATAAATTGTTTTACGAAAGCGGTCAACTTAATCTTTAAAATGATATCTGATTTATCCGGTTTTTTTAATTTTTTATTTTTTTTTATTTTTTTTAAGTGTGAAAGGAGAAACATGGCTCGTCAGTAATAAACACCTTTTAGAAATAATATATATAACAATGACACCAGTCAGATGGGTCTGCGCGTTGAAATATCGCCGTACTGTTCACTGGGAGGTTTAACTGTGTCGGGTTTAAATCATCGGCCTGGTTTTTTTTTTTTTTTTACTTAGGGCTTTACGCCTCGTAGATGGCTAATTTCATTAGATGTGGGATGGGACTGGGAACAAGGAACGAGCAGGAATTCTGCCATGGCCTTTTTGAAGAAAGCATCCCGAAATTCGCCTGGAGTGATTTGGGGAAACCATGGAAACCCCAAATCTGGATGCCCGGACGGGGATTCGAACCCGCGTCCTCCTGAATGTGCGATTAGAACGCTAACCATTCCCCCACGACGCTCGGTGTCGGCCTGGTGTACCGGCCGTGCTGAGTTATAGCTTTTGGACAATTTTCCGTAATCGTCTAGAACACTGGGACAATATCCAATTACGCCCCCGAAATAAAGTTTTTCACGAATAAATTAACATTGTACACTCACAATACAAGTTCCACGTTTTCCAAAGGGACTGTTAAACTGACGTTACCCCTCTGAGGTAGCCTAACAAGTTGGCAGTGGATATAAATACTACTCTGCAACCCACAAATATCAGAGCTGGTGACTAGGCCAGATACGAAGGCCCGTCGAATTGATAGAAAAGACATATGGAGAGAGAATAATATTCATAAATTCCCAATCCCATTTGAATCAGTTATTAGAAGGGAACAAATATAATTGCTAGTAAAGAATTCAACTTTGCAATTATTTTATATGGGATGAATCGGAAAAATAATCTAGCATGGAGCGTTAACACTCAGCTCTGTCATTCTGGAGGACGTTGGTTCAAAACTCCGTCCGGCCATCAAGCCTGGAAGTTTTTGCCAGAAGCTATGATCGAATTCCTTCCCCAACCCTCCTAAGTGCAATGAACTCGAAGAGGCGTACTGGAATAAGAAAAAAGAAAGAAAGAACTATCAATGCTAGTGGTACGCATCAAAAACAAATTCAGATCTATTTATAAGACGTAAATATAAATAAAAGGCGTTAGCTGAGTTCCTATACGTGAACTGACTGACCATTAACGGGACGGCAAATTCACAGACTTAATTAAAACATTTTTCAGTTTTCGGGATCAACTCACTTTTGTTTTACGCTATATCACTCATATAATACTATTTGCTAAGATCAACGACATCCGAGCTTCAAGACCAGCGAAATTAATTATCTAGTACCTGGGTGACCGATCTTCGCTCGGCATCTTTCGATTTCTTTTCAATATCCAAGATTTCGAATAAAGTTTGATTAAAATAAAAGTCTTGAAGGCTTCCTAGGCGTTTTGAGGTGCAAAGTTAACCAAAGAGAAGCTTAACTAACATCAGTAGGCTTACTGGTACCTGAACCTTCTACGTAATGAGGTTAGAGCAGTTTTAGAGAAACCAAATAAAAAAAAAAACATGTTAAAAACTTGAAAAGCAAAACGTTATCTACAAATAAAATTTCATCCAAATCGCTAGATCCATTAGCGAGACCGTCTCATAAATTGCTTTCAAAGAAAAATGCTATTATCATGTTAAATATAAATCTTAATGCCAGTCAGGGATTAGTTAATGGTGCGAGATTTGTGCTAAATCAGGGGATTTAACCATAACCCTTGATGATGGATTCTTATGTAACTCGAGGAGAAAAATTGAAAGTAAAAAATAGTTATTTTTTTATATCTCCGCTTAGTTTTCGAGATATCGTATCTCAAAATTGACATGGTTGCTTGAAATGCGACCTGGACCAGAAGATAAATTTCACTATAGCCAAGTTTGATGATGAATTCGTATGAAACTCGTCGAGGCAAATCGAAAAGAAAGAATTTATTTTTCTGATATCTCGCTTAGTTCTTATATCTCAAAAGTGAAGAGGTTAGGATTAGATCCGGCCTGGACCAAAAAAAAATCCACCAAAACCACTATGCTTGTACGGTGTAAATGTACTTTCAATGTTTTATTTTGTTTCTAGTGGTTGTTATTAGGTTGAAATACAGCCTGGACCAGAAGAAACGTCGCCAAAAGTATAAGGAACTATGCCTATAAGCGAGATATCAAGGACATTTATTCTTTATTTTCAATATGTTTCGTCGACTTCTATAAGAATTCATCATCAGATTGTGACGTCACGTCAATGATAGAACATCATCAGTGCTAAATTCATTCATTCCAATAAAAATATTCTCATACCTCGCAGTAACCTCACATCATCTGATCTACCGTGCCTTTCAAAATGATAATAAAACAATTCCCATAAGAAGTAACCTTCGTTATAAACATTAATAAAGCACAAGGTCAGACACTTCAAAAGGCAAGATTCTATTTATCAGAACCTGTTTTTTCGTATGTGCACTCGTACGCGGCTTTTTCAGGAATTTCTAGATGTATTAATATTTAATTATGCACTTTATTATCAAACTTTACTCGAAATCTTGTATATTGAACAGAAATCGAAAGATGCGGAGCGGAGGTCGGTCACCCAGGTACTTTTTAAATGTTTTATAATTAAGGTGGTAGTATTTAATGACAAACTAACAACCACTTTTTACGGTCAAAAAGTAAACGATGATTACTTTATAACTGGTAACGGTAATATTCTTTACAAAGAAGTTTCTGTAAAGTATCACCTCTGACAAAACCCATGATAAATTTTTAATTATCTTACTTTTTAATTAAACTTTCAGTGCTAATATTTCCACGGGTCAGCCAATATACAAGAACTGTTCATTTAATTATTATTTGAAATCAAAGAGAAACTATTTGTAGGCTTTCTGGTACCTGAATTGTCTACTAGAGGGTGTTAGTGTCGTTTTCGAGATACCGAGTGAAAAAATTGTTCGTATTTGTAAAGTCACTTTTTTGTAGGGAAGACAACTATTTACGTAATCTTAAAAGTCAAAACGTTATCTAAATATCAAATTTCATCCAACTCGTCAGAGCCGTTTCCGAAATATATAGCTATATATATAAATATAGCTATATACAAGAATTGCTCGTTTAAAGATATAAGATTTATTCTCTTAACCTGAAGTCGTCCACCTCGATTACGTGGATATTATTTCATACATATTAATTCTATTGTAGTTAGCTCACAACAAACCCTGCGAGCAAGTTACTGTTAGTAATCTTCAACTGCGAATTTGTTATTCAATAATATAAAAATATAATAATAAAAAATTGAACGTCAATTTAAAGGAACGGCAAATTCGTCAGCTGTGTATTTCGACGGAATGCTTAAATAATATAGGTGTTGTCGTCAATGTGCATTAACCTTGTTATCTAAGATGTGAATCTGACATCAAAACGATCCATTGTGCGTGAGACTGAAAGTGAGTCCGTGGCCTGAAGTGACACAGTGTGCAGTGACCTTGTTTGCGCCTCAGTCAAGGCCCCCTCCCACGAGCTAAACGAGCCCCGACCTGGCACAAGCCCGCCTCCACACGAAAACACCCGCCGCGGCACTACCAATCACAACACCACTGCCACAGTGTAAACAACACGGTAAGCAAAATAAGATTTACAACAGAAAACAAACGAGTAAAAACATTGGACACGACGACAAAATTTTAAAAGGGGAGGTCTTCCCGTGCTTATCTTAATTATAAGCTTAAAAGAAAAAAAAATTAATTTTTTCGCTGCTAGTTACCGTCAATGGTACTCCATAAACATCCCATTGGAAAGTGTTCTCATGGTTGTCGTAAATAAGAGAACTTTGGGTTGGGAATCACTGAAAGTCAGGAGGTGGGCTTAAAAATTATTCGGACTATACAGGGTGTTAAAAAAAGTGTAATATATTTTAGTATCCATTAAAATAAGACAGAAATGTCTAATAAAAATTGGATCGCAATCTTCAGAGTTAATAACATGCCCGCAGTGTGACGCCGGTATGTGACAATGTACGCCTCTGCTCGCTCGCGTGGGGAATCATGCACTCTTTGAAACTGTCTTGGATGGTCCTGTACATCTTCAATATTATACTATTTTTAACACCCTGTATAAGACATATATGGGGAATAAGGTCTGGATGAATTATTGGTAGAAAAATCAAGTCTATTACGTGGATGAGTAGACATGACCATTACTACGTACTTAATTTGGGCGTAAGAGAATGGATTTTTTTTCGTAAATAAAGGAATCGGTGAGTGGGGTAGTTACCAATGGACAGTGAAAGAATTTAACGTAAAAATTCATGAAATAAAAAAGTAGGTGAGTAGGGATATTTCCAGCGGAACATTAGCTCCATCGCAATTAATTTAAACTAAACTTCCAAACACGGCGTTGAGCAAAACGAGCCATATCTACACTATGGGTTTCGCCTATCGAGTTCTGTTCGCTCGACTGCCCGCTTTCCCTTATACCAATGTCATTGTCATAAGGACTTCATTAGTCTACTTTCGCTGCAGTCTGGATTGTCTGATTTTCACACTTCTTGGTATACAACAGTCATGGGATCAGGTAGAAATAAGCGTTGGGTGTTGTAGATGGCGCAATCCCTTCAGTACATGTATGACCAGTCGAGTCGAGCCTACGGAATCACAGCCAAAGCTTAGCATCAAATCCCTACAGCCACTCATTCAAGGAGCGACGTCTTACGAAGCTCACGTGGCAGGTATGTATTTAACTAACTTCGACTCGAACAAAACATGCGTCGAAAATATCTTGCAAGCTTTCTCAGAGACAGTATAAATCAGAATGTACGTAAGAAACTGTTTAATTTTTATTATTATTATTATTATTATTATTATTATTATTTTTTGCTGTCGTCAGTCTTTAGACTGGTTTGATGCAATCCTCCATCCCTTCCTATCCTGTGCTAACCTTTTCGTTTCTGCATACCCCTTACAACCCACGTCCTCTATTATCTGCTTCATATATTCTAATCTCTGTCTACCTCTACAGTTCTTACCTTCGACTGTTCCCTCCACTAACAAATTAACCAATCCAGCATGTCTCAAAATGTGACCTAAAAGCCTGTCTCTTCTTCCTGTAAGCTTCTTCCATAAACTTCTTTTCTCACCCATCATTTTCAAAACTCGTTCATTTTTACTTGTCTGTCCACCTAATTTTTAGCATTCTTCTGTAAATTACGTAGAAGATATTTAAAAATTATAAACAACGTTTTGCGTCTTATTTGTAATATAACTGATTTGTTTTAACTCCTAATTCGCGAATATTATTAAAAACTGGTTGTTCGTATCTATTTTCCTATTATTTGTAAAGACTTTATTACTAATGTGGAATTGAATTAAAACAAAACTAAAAGATAATAATTATTTTGGCTAATTCTTTTAAATGGTTGTACAGAAATGCGACAGAAAGCAGAAAGGCACTGTTTTGAATTTCAAATGTCACAAATATTCCCTGGTGTCAGGAACATGTTTAGAAGGATTCAGTGTAATTAAAGTCAGTCACGTTTTATTTTAGATTTAACGATTAAAGATCCCGCAGAGCCAACAATGTGATACCCTCCATTGCAGGCCAGGGGACTACAGGTTCAACACTGTCGCTGTCATTCCTCCTCAAGTCCTGTAGATTTCGTTTTCCGGTTGAAATAGTTTTCTAACAGCTGAGGGATATTTTCCTCATACTCTCTGCACTTTTCATCCGTATTGATTATAGAGATGTCGTTATGCTGAATTTGCTCCCACGATTTGCGGTTGAATAATGTGCGACGTAGTGGAACGAAGTAATTGCGTGAATCTAACGAAGCGGTCCCACTACGTATCACAACAAACGATACCACGTATAGGAAATTCTTAATTATTTATTCTTTCCAATGGTTTATGTATTTACTAACTGTTCCCATCCTTCACCTCTGTGCATACACTTCAATCCAAGTCCTCAAGCAGTATATTTTTAATGGTTCCTTTCAGTCGCCGTGACCCACTAAACAAACGAATGCCACTTTAAGTAACAAGAGTAGCTTATGCTTCTACTGTGAAATACTTGCACGTGCTTCTTTCTTCGCTTCTTACCCGAAGAACCGGTTCAATTTTAATTTCGTATTTTATAGATCAACAGAATCTTCACAGTAATATAAAGCAAACGTGTGATGGTTTCATTCTTCTACTTTCTGACTTCTGCAGTGGTCAAGCTTCTCTTCTCTTTATTTCTGTATTCAGCGTAAATGGCATCAAAATGTTCCTCAATTAGTCGTAGAAACCAAAATATTTCTCTTTTGAAATAACTCTGTTTTTACTGGTGTTAATCTACTTTAGAACTTAAACCTTCGGCCATCGGCTTGCTTCTGCTAGTACATGTATTTAGATTTTAATGCTTAATGTTGCTGTTGACATTTTTGGTGTGCTTCGTAATGTTTGTTTTTGCATTAACGTATTCCAAGTTTCTATTGCATCCAATCTTAATTCTATTTCTCTATATAGATATATATATATATATATATATATATATATATATATATATATATATATATATTTTTGTCTACAGGTAAGTATGGGCGATGATGAAGTTAGAAGAGATTTGACGTGTTACCGCAGTTATTTCAACATGGTAAGATAAATGGCAGCTGAAATTGGATTAAGCGAAACGTAATGAGAATAAGAAGACACTACTTGCCCAAGAGTTAAAAGTAAGCCGCTCATTTCTAGGAAATATTAAACCTTTTAAATATTTTTATGTAGCATTAAAAGCAATATGAAATGGATTCAGCACATAAGATTGGCCGTTGATAAGCTAATTCTAAACTGTGATTCGTAAGTCCAATTTTGAAGAATTCTGACAGCCGAAAATGAAACAGCGTATAAAACTTCTCTGTGTCCTTATGTGAGGTATCGAATCGCACGGAATCGATTTGAACAGAGTCGAGAATGCGCAGAGAAGAGCCACGAGATTTATGACCACTTGCCATAGTGCTTTCGAAAATACCATAGAAATTAGATAGAAATTGTGCTGTCGTTCTCGGCTAGACGGACATCGTAGATTGAACAAATGTATTAAATAACATGCGAATAAGTGCTGTAATAAACAAAAGCAGTGAAATACTTCTCCCATCAACGTACTTGGGTTGCAATGATGGGATATATGATCAAGAAAATAAGGTGCCGTTCTTGTGCCTATACGAATTCTTTCTTCCCTAGTGCTCTTAGACGCTGGACCGCACACAATGGAGATTAATTTTGGTGCATAGCACTATCTGCCAACCACATTTTTCTGTTAACTGTAGAGTAAGAACGTAGTGTAGATGTAGTTACTATATAATTTAGCCTACTATACTCTGTTCGCTCCGAGCTGGCGGCTCAAGGTAATGTTTCCCCGGCCCCACTCCTTTCCTCACCACCCCTCTCCGAGATGACCGCTGAGTCCGGTTAATTTCCCCTTCGTATGCAGGAGTACGTGCAACGAACTGTGTTTAGAGCAGACTCACCTTGAGCCGCCTCTGCTAACTGATCAGGATAACCAGTAGGTTGTAGCAAATATTATTGAGCGTCTGTCAACTCCGTTACGAAAAATCTATGAAGATAAAGAGGGTTTTTTTTTTTTTTTTTTACTTCTGGCTTTACGCCTCGTCGACGTCCAGGTCATTAGAGGCAGGATGGGACTAAGGACAAGCAACGGAGAGGGATTCCGTCATGGCATTTTGAAGGCAGCATCCCGGCATTCGCCTGGAGTGATTTGGGAAAACCATGGAAAACCCAAATCTGGATGCCCGGTTGGGAATTCGAACCGGCGTCCTCCCGAATGCGAGGCCAGAGCGCTAAAAGTTCACCCACCACGCTCGGTCCTAAAGAGGTGATCTTCAAACTACAGCAGGGAAGACTAAATTGATAGATACTCGAAAAGTAATAACAGTGATTCTAGCTGTGAATTTTACACGGTATGACTAATTACTGATCACTAAAATCAGTCATAAAACGTTACAATGGTATATTTTGACAATTCAGAACAATTTGACGGGTATCCACAAAATATGAGGAATTATTGGTCTTCAACATTTTAACTTCTTAATGATTACAGAACAATCTCTACACTGCCGTGTACGGAGATACAATATGTATATATATATATATATATATATATATATATATATATATATATTTCATTGAAGCTTGGAACTGTAGCAGTAACAAGTAACATTTACCCCTTTTTACTAGTGAAGTAAATTAAATGAATGTGTTCAAATTCAATTAGAAATAAAAGCTAATAAATAATTAACAGCTAAGAAATATGAATAACAGGCTGTTCGAGTGAAGCCATGAACTGATGAGGTTACCCACAATGCAATGTGATGGTTTATACCGCAGTATAGCGGTTCCGAGCAGCATCGCTACGGATTTCAATTTGCAATTTATTCCTCCCCTACATGCGCGGCCAGAGCTTCATACCGGGAACGCAGCTAAACAATTTGTTTGTTCTCGACTGATACAAAACAGTGCGCATTGAATGAGAGATGAGTTTCGAAAATTACATTTTCCTCTGTGAGCGTAATGTGTGTGGATAACTAAGTCCAGTACACACATCGTTTGTTCTCACATTACACTGACAGTGAGCCAACTTGTAAATGCGATGGAAACTATAAAATGCGTTAGTGTTCATCGGACATTCCCACTATAGAGAAGCATGCAAAAGAAAAACTACATATGTTTCTTCGTAAATCTATCTGAAAGCCGTGTGCCGTTTGGACAAGCATTCCGGCAATCAAACACACGACAAAGGCGTTCAGAGTGGTTTGAAATATTGTACTAGTATAGAATGTTGAAGAAAAAAATTGTTATGTATCTCAAGACAAGTCGAGAGATTATTTTATGGACAAATTTGATTAAAATAGGAAAAATTCGTTACACAAGATGCGATTACAACATGTTTTATATTTATTTGCTTCTGGCTTTGCACCTCGTCGAGATCGTTGTCATTAGTGGTGGGAAAGGACTTGGGGCAAGGATCGGGAAGGAATTTGGCTATGACCTTTTGTAGGAACCATGCCGGCATTCACCTGGAGTGATTTAGAGAACGTTACCGCTTTTCGCATAACCGATAAATCCCATAACCGATGTGATTTGTGAAGTAGTTATAATTATTAAAGAATTCAGTCCTTTTGTTTTAAACAGTTTTTAGAGTTTATTAATGTACTTCCTCTAGGAACTACATTGAAATTATATAATATCCGAAGATGCAATGTTCTTTCGGCAATGACTATTCTAAGCAACCGATCTATGTTTCTACGCCGTTAGCCTCACTCTCTCTTTATCTACTCCATATCAACCGATACTGTCCTATTCTTTTTCTCTAAGAGTAAATATTATTGATTTTTGTCCACGCTGAAGGGAAAAATATGACTTTCTTATAAAAAATATGTTTGTTTTGTCACAATCCTCATCAAGTTTACCATGGATTTGTGTAGAAAGCCACTGGTAAATATAAAATAAACCTTGCAG
Source organism: Vandiemenella viatica (assembly GCA_031002005.1). Taxonomy (NCBI): domain Eukaryota; kingdom Metazoa; phylum Arthropoda; class Insecta; order Orthoptera; family Morabidae; genus Vandiemenella; species Vandiemenella viatica. Next base: position 104,406,723 of record JARYHS010011408.1, read on the forward strand.
CCCGTGATACCCATTTCATTTGTTCCTAGGAAGTTTTACACACATTACAAGACATTCTCTTCTTAATACTAACAAAAAACACAAAAACACAAAACAAACTAAAAGACTAAAGAAACATACAGAAAACACACAAAAATTCAAGTCTTGTCGCGGTAGTGCCTTCAAATATTTCATAATGCGTACATACATACATACATACATACATACAATTCTGGCTTCATATCACATTACTATGGCATCAGAATAAAATGTAACTTACCACAATCTTCTCAAGTCTGAAGCTTACATTTTCTGACCTAAGTAGTTTCATTTTTTAAGTATTGATCAGTTAACGAAATTGGCAATATTTCTAATTAAAAATAAAGATTATTTATTATCTCCTATTAATATGACAGTTTGTACTGTCCCTTTAAACCACGTTTGTGTATGTAAGTAATAATGTATTAGTTCACGTTTGTGTATGTAAGTAATAATCTATTGGTTTATGAGTGAAATAGTTACTCATAAGAAAAAGGTACCTGAACTTTGAAAATTATATAGCATTAAACTATTTGGCATACTTCACTTCCTTTGTTTTGTAAGAAGTGGTTTTTAACAATAAATATTGAAAATATTAATCTACGCAATCAATCCTTGCAAATATTTATTTAACTTTACTGTTCCCTTTTTCTTCAATGGGACAGTTCAAGTAACCTTGCCTTCATACTCATTAGCAATCACTATATATGATGAGTCCTCAATATTTCTAACTATTCGTAATAAATATTGTCTACTTTTAAACAAGCACATTCAACACTTTACCACTACTTTTTTGGCATCTTTTTTGATATTCAAAACTCTATTAGTCAGCTTCTCTGAGCTAATAGAGCTATTTCCCTTATTTTCATTTTGTTACGGATTAATTCATCTTTATTTTCTACTCTTTCAATTCTAAAACACCCATTTTCATTGCTTAGCAAAATTGTACTTGCTTCCAATTGATTTTTCATGTGTCTTTGCAGCAATATCTTATTGTGTATTGTCACAAACTTCATTACTTATTATTTCGTCTTGATTATTACTACATTTTTCTTTGTCACAATCATTCTGTATCTCTTTCAATAGTGAATATTCCATTTCCTACTATGGTAATATTTTCTCAATGTCCTCTTCATCATCGTGTCTTCTGTTATTGCAATATATTTTGTCATTACTAGCACCTTTCTCTTCTTTTGTCCCTTTAATATAACTTCTAAAACTGTTGGTACTCTCCACAGCTTATTTTACTGATCTCCGGCTGACCCCCCCGTGTGGGGTCGGAATTAAGTTATGCCAATAGTGTGGCGATTTACAGCGAAGTCGGAGAATGAAAGTGAAGAAATCCCACTATGTTTGTTTTTTTATCTTATGGTTTCCTTGAGCGGAAGATCCCGGAGGGTATAGTTCCGCCTCTGCCTTGAGGGCTACACTAGAGGACAAAGTGAAGTGTTACCATATGTCTGCGTACTTATGTTCTGTATGTGATAAGTGTATTTTTTGTAGTTTATGAGGCAGAGATTGTTGGAATAAAGCAGTGTACTTTCGGATTCGCACTGCAATGATGGATGTGTACATGGTGTACAAGATCAAAAACTACTCTCGTAACATTCGACCTACTTCTCTTTTCGAATTATTTCAGGTCTGACAGATAGGTTTCGCGTGTGAAAACTAGAAAGAGAAACGACGAAACAGACTGATTTCCTACAGTGAATACGTTTCACAAACTGTAATGCCTCACTGTCCAAAAATGTCCCTGCTCGCTAGCAACGACACGGCAAAGCCAGAGAGATCTATCGGTTGCAAATAAGTATTCGTCCTTTAAACTGACAATCAGAAAATCATGTGGTCTAAGATAACGTCTTAGTCTGCCAATCAAATATGAATGACGCAGGATATGCATAGAAAATGTTCTCTCGTTTAAATTTAGAAACCTCAAAAGATAAAAAAAAATTAACAGCATGGCACTTGGTTCTGATACAATAAGAGCGAATTTTCTATTAAAAAAATTAGTTTTTATTAACTATTTCACACATTAAACACGAACAATGATTTCAAGTACCAATCATTAAAGAGAATTTGACAGAAATTACATATGTATTACTGCTCTGTTGTAATGTTCAAAAGTTCTCTGAACTACTAGGTGCCTCCACCAACATTTCTCTTTGATTCTTGGTTTGTTTTAGAATTCGCATGCTAAACAACTGTATCCAACATAAACTATTTGATCTGAAAACAAATTGGACATGTTTGAAGGCGTTTGCGGATTTCAAGATTGTTTTAAAGCATAGGAGTATTGCTGAAAAATTGTTAAATTTTGAATTCTTTTCACTATCACTAGTTTACTTACCAATTTTTCTTTTTTATTACTATCTAAAAAATCGGACCTGCAGCACTAATCTAAAATTCTGTTTTTACTGTAAAAACTATGAATATTAATTATTAACGATTATTATTGTGTATGAGGTTTCGAGGAACTGAGGACTGCACTAACTACTTATACTCTCCTGATTACCGATGGTGATGGGTGAGCGGTAAAGCTCTGGCCTCGCATTCTCGTGGGCGTGGGTTCGAATCCTCGTCCAGCCATTTAAATTTGGGTTTTCCATGTCTCTAAGAAATCACAACAAGCGAACGTCTGGATGGTTCCTTCAAAAAGTAATGTCAAAATTCCTTCCCGATCCGTGCCCCTATTCTCTCAGCCTCTAATGACATCAAAATCGACGATGCGTAAAACCGTTAAAAAAAGACTTGGCGTAAAAATAATAACCGCAGACACGCAAGGATGAACTGTTGGTGCATGTCTTGTATACCAAGTATGTTTACAGGTAACTAAGTCAATCGTAAGAGTAGTTATGGAAATTTGAAATGCTTCTGAAAAGATTACACAAGTTAATCACTGTATAAAAAAAAAAAAAAAAAAAAAAAAAAGAAAATGTAGATTGGTGAGAATTTATTAATAAAAATTTCATTGTATTTTTTTTACACTTTTTATATTTACAAGTAACTGGATCATAAATTTTAAATCGACTTGAATCATCGTGAGAAATAAAAAATCACATAAACTAAAATAGCTTAACAACTTAATGAAATATTTCTTGCAACCAGTGATGTGAAGTTGACTGTAAATATAAATAAGCCAAAATTAGTTTGTGAGGAATTTTCGGAAACGCAGTACTACAGATCGTACAGAAACAGCAAAAAAGTGACACAAGCTAAACACCTGTCTTTCTTTCACAGAGAGCGATAAAATAATCCATCTGACTCTGGATTATCTTATTGAGGGACTCAGATACAAGTCACACTGAAGTCTAAATGATATTGTTAATTCATGGAAAATAACATATCTCAAAGTTGGTAGCCCTGAGTCAGCCACTGAGACATGTATTAATCTATAGTCTATTATAGCCCTTCAGTAACCAGCGTGTAGTGTTTTATAGACAGGTATAAAAGAGGTAGAATTGCGTCTAAGTGTAGAACAATAGGTCATACGTGATGAGACAATTAATGAGAACGTTGTGTGACAATATAGACTGCAACCTGATTAAAACTTTCAAAATTAGCCAACCATTTGTCTGATACTCGACATCTGAAAATACTGGCAAAAGAAAGAACTTTCTTTATCGAAGATTACTTTCTCTGCCGGAAATACGGAAATATTGAAATTACTTGTACCTTACTTTTGAACAAATGATTCAATTTAAATTTGAACGCTGCTCCTGTATCGGTTATGCCATCGTAAATTGATTTCAGAGGAAGCTGGAATTATTTTTGACAGTAACTGGTCGCCTATTTCCTTGCCTTGATTTGACGGCGCAATTTGTCACAGCGCTAATGATATTGTCATAAACGGACCATTATTAATGGAAAATGGGGGAGGCATAAAAAATGCTGATGGCATACCGCCATTTATGTTTAGGAAACGATATCAGAGTTCGTTTGGCAACCAGTTCATAAAAAGGGGAAAATAGACTGCAACATCACACAGGTTCTGCTTTTACTATCCTACCTTTTCAACTGAACTTCCCCAAAAAATCTTTTTCTGGACACATTTCACAGAAAGCCTTCGGCAAGTGCGTACAGCTTTGTCACTCCTCTCTGATCCCTGTTTTCTTTTCCTTTGAAAAAGCTCCGCTAGGAGAGGTAGAAATTTTTTCCGTGATATTATAACCGTCTTTAATATCACAGGCAGCCATGCGTGTAATGGCTTCAACGCGTGGTATAATATTCCAGAATTTGCAGTTGAATGGTTTGGATAATGGTCGCCAGCGTGCACTGCATCAGAATTTTTCCGCGATGATATAAAAACAAAGTGACTTCACAAGTAGGAACAACTTTACTTACACACCATTTGATGCATTCGTCAGTTGACAATAACAACAAACGCGTTTAATAATTGATATAACAACCTAGCATTGCAGAGCGTGAAATAACTAAAAATTCCATAATTTAATAGTTAGATATGCCAAGTATTTACTTTAGTCGGTTGATTCGAAGGAAAAACTGAACATCCCTGCGAAATTTGTAGGCCTACATGAATTCTGAAAGTGATTTTCGAACGTTTCGCTTACTACAGCAAACACACAAAACAATGTTTATAAATCCCACGCTCGACCGTGCATACGAATCGGCGACTATCAAAACGCAAAGAACACCGTAATTTTGAGATTTTATTAACAGTTACATGTTGCGGATACCGTTAACCATATTTTACTACAAGAAATTCCATCTCTATCATTTTTACGAGCCTAGGCAAAGTTTTGTATAAAATCGAAGACTATCCAAAACAATGCGTCGAATTTTGGCGATGGTAGGGGGGAAAAAAATCATTTTATTTAAAGAAGGCAGAAACCAGTATCCCTGCTTCGTATCGTTCCTGTCGCAACGACGCTCTTCTCCTCAAATCTCAAATTTCGATATTCATTTTTAAAGTTTTCGCTTTATTGCAAGTTTTGAGAACTAAATTTTAATTTTGGAATAAATATTTTCACAGCTCTGAGGTAATTTATGTTAATTTTCGGAATTTTCATTGCAGTTATGGTATTAAAGGAACGTACCGATTTTCAGTAGGCCCTACTAGTAAGCTAATTTGAGTTCCAATTCCTTTCAGTCAAGAATATAACGGTTTTACATCTTTATCAGAAATCATATTTCACAGGATCAATTCTGCAGTATGTCTTCAATTATCTAGATCTTGGAGTCCTAGTAGATTGTAATTTAAACTGGTCTGAAAACACTGTTTCAGTATGTCGCAAAGCCTTCTCTTCTCTTCATGCTCTGTATAAATGTAAGAAATTCTTCCCCACTCATGTGAAAAAGCAATTGGTGCAGACTCTTGTGCTTCCCCATCTCGATTACTGTGACGTTGTTCAGCATAATTTGAGTTCGGCAGACATAAGTAAACTTGAACTTGTTATGAACTCCTGTGTAAGGTTCATCTGTGATCTACGACTGTACGACCATGTCTCACCTTCAAACGACCGCTTGCAGTGGTTGCGCGTTTGGGATCGACGACGATTCCACACTCTATGTCTCCTTCATCGTCTCATACATCTGAAAACTCCCGCCTACCTTTGTTCCAATATCTCATACCTAGGACTTTCCCATAATATTAACACCAGATCCCTGAACTCAAACATACTAACCATCCACTCCCACAGCTCGGAAACCCTAGCCAATTCCTTCTTCATTTCAGCGGCTAGACTGTGGAATGATCTTCCCCTGAAAATTAGAACTACCAAAAAAATCGGCCCATTTAAAACTCTTTTGAGAAAACATTACTTATTGGAGCACTAGCTAAAAGATCTCTCCTTCCATGCATAACTTAATTTTTGATCTGAATAATATTGATGTATACAGTGTCCACCTCTTTATTCTGCCTTCCCTATTATTAGTTTGTGTCTCGTTTCTTCATCCTACTAGTATTAAGTTTGTACCATTTACTTCTTTAACTTTCACTAGCATTAGTTTATACCATTAAATTATTAACTAGTTAAACCCGAATAATTTTAAGATTTTAGTCAGTATTTTACTCATAAATATTATTGTTTTTTGTTAGTATTACTCTTGAACTTGATTTAGGCCAAATGTTATATAAGTGTTGTATACTGTTAGTTTGTGTAACGTGTACATTATTTATTGTAAACACCTGGTATGATGTAAGAGAGGGCTTGACAGCCCTAATCTTGCCAGGCTAAATAAACCTTTAAATAAAATAAAATAAAGTAAATAATTTACGACAAATGTCGTGATTGGTGCATTTTATAGATCATGGTGCAAATATTAAAATTCTTTTGAAAAAATGAGAACATCGCAACGATCAAATATTTTGGTCCATGCAATAATACAGCATTCTGTAGGACGTGGGTTCGGATCCCCGTCCTGCCATCCACATTTGGGTTTAGCTTGGTTTCACTCCAGGCGAATCCCGGGATGGTTTCTTTAAAAAGACCATGGTAGATTTCCTTCCCATCCCTTACCCCCATAACCCTCCCGCTTCTAATGACCTCAACACCATCGAGGCGAAAAGTAAAAAAAAAGAACAATGGATAGCCAACAAGAGCAAATCATAATGTTTAAGATTTGGCATGTCAGCATAGCAATTTTTTATTTTTTTCGTCAGTCTCTCGACTGGTTTGTTGCAACCCTCCATCTCCTCATCTCAACATTACAATCTACCTACGTCTTCAGATATCCTCTTCATGTATTCTATTCTTTGTCTTCATCTACAGTTTTACTTTCTACTGTGCCCTCCACTAACAAATTGACCAATCTCCAATGTCTTAAAACATGACCTACCATTATAGACACAAACTGACTGCTACTTATTTACATGAAACTAGCAGGACCTCAAGAATTGTTCGAAAAAAGTAATATTTACAGGATCGTATTTGATACATCCACGAACCCTACCTCTCATCAAGCTTAAAATGGTTCCTCAAGGACACAAATATTGGTTTCTATCACGAAGTAAAAAGAGTGAAAGATTCGTAACGGCGAGGAATTCATGCAATGTGTAGCGATTTAAAAAAAGTTCAGTGAAAGTTTTGGCGACCGTGGACAGGTTTCGAGAAACTGGTGAGGTAAGGTGGCGGGACTCGAACCCGAGGCCCTCCGAGACGCGGGCGCGCAGCCGCAGTTTGCGGGATGAAGCTGTTCCTGTGTGCCGTGCCCGCTGCTATTGATCTACAGCTGGCCGCAATCAATATGGCCCGCGTGGCCAGGTGAGCGCTTCCTACCTGCCAAGAAGACCGCTCTCCCGCTGGTCCAGCCGCTTCACCCGTGTCGTGGCACCCCACACCGCACATACAAAGCTACGCCAGTCACCACCTGTTTATTGCGCTGAACCAAAGTAGATTACCAGAGTTCCCTGCTTATTTTGGCAGTAGACCTCTGGAGCATATTATATGCTGGAACATTTTGAAGTCTCTAGATGAAAACGAATTGCTTACGCCGAACCAATATGTATTCCGGAAGAAAAGTTTATGTGAAACTCAACTGGCTCTATTTTCGCGTGATGTAATGAAACCTGTTCACGCAGGATCAGAAGCTTAAGCAATATTTTTGGATTTTCAGAAACATTTCGACTCGGTACCACATAACTACCTTTTATCAAAGATTCGAGTGTACGGTATATCAGACCAGATATGTGCTTGAATACCGGTCAGTCGCAGTATGTCGTCGTTGAGATCTCTTACATTAGACGTCCACCAAGACAGTGTAATAGGACCACGTCTTTTCTTAACTAGACGTTTGAGATTGCTCACCGATGGATGATACATTCATCTATACGGAAGTAAGGAATTCGTCTGATTGCTTCAAAATTCAAAACGATCTGGACATTATTTTGACATTGTTCGATCACTGGCTAGATACACTAAATTGCAAAAAGTGCAAGAGAATCTGTACAACAAGGGAAAAAAATCTGTTTGTTCATTAGTACAAATTGAACAATTCAGCACAGTAATTGGTAGTGTTGATTCCCTGAAGTATTTGGGCGTAACAGTAAAACACAACATGAAGTGAGACGTACATATAACTTCGGCCGTGGGAAAAACTAATTCTATACTGCGATTCATTGGTCGAATTTTCAAGAATTGTAATGCTCATACATAAGAGATAACGCGTTAAGCTCCCGTTCGGGATTCATATCGCAAGGGACTGACTGACAGTATAGAGAAATTACAGAGAAGAACCGCTCGATTTGTGACTGCTTGCTATAGTCCTTACGCAAGTGTCACAGAATTGATACATAGACTAGGCCTGGATATTCTGGCAGATAGGCGACTTAGGTTTCGTTTGAATTTACTTTCAAAGATGCAACCTACACTTTTCTTTTGCGAGTGTGACGAAATACTTCTTCCACCAAGTTAGTTGCGTCGCAATGACAACATAGATAAGATTAGAAAATTTTTGTGTGGTTCATATGTTGATATGCATTATTTCTTCCTGCTGCTACTCACCATTGTAATACAAAGAGTTAGTTTTGGTGCAATGCACCTTCTATCCTCTGAACATTATGATCTTTAAAATGACGTGAGAGTTTACCGAAAAACAGTTATTCCAAATATTATATTAAACTAACACCTTGTGTCCTTTGTTCTGAATAGAACCACACATAATGATATGTTAATGTATGCCGCTGCCTCGAGAGCTTTGCAACTTCATGCTACGGTAACTTCGAGGTAAAGCACGGAGGCAGTTACTGAAAGCATAAAGTTGAGAAAGAAAACATTTACAAGAAATGAGATATATATTTACAACCATTTATATATAATCCAGAAATGTAAGCAATTTCCCTTTTCATTCGTAGGAAACTTATGCATTCGTGATTTGATGAGTCATTCATATCTCTTTTCAATAAAATTATTTTCTAACTCCTTTGGTTATAAAATCTGTATCCTGTGATCATTTGTGAAGTATGTTTTTACTTCAGAGAGTGACGTATACTGATATTGCATTGCATACATTCAGGTTTAATAGCGTTTACATGGACAGGGTCAGATACATACGCAGTAAAAAGGAGAATCAATACTGAATCGTTTGTAGCAACAATGTTTAATCGATATTTACTGGAAATTTTCAATGTCGATGACCAGCATGTCAAATGATTACACACTGAAGAGCCAAAGAAACTGGTACACCTGCCTAATATCGTGTAGTGCCCCCGCGAGCAAGCAGAAGTGCCGCAACACGACATGGCATTGACTCGACTAATGTCTAAAGTAGTGCTGGGGGGCTGTCCATAAATCCGTAAGAGTTCGAGGGGGGTAGAGATCTCTTCTGAACGGCGCGTTGCAAGGCATCCCAGATATGCTCAATAATGTTCATGTCTAGGAAGTTTGGTGGCCAACGGAGGTACAGAAGAGTGTTCCTGGAGCTACTCTGTAGCAATTCTGGACGTGTGTGTTGTCGCATTGTCCTGCTGGAATTGGCCAAGTCCGTCGGAATGCACAATGGACATGAATGGATGCAGGTGTTCAGCCATGATGCGTACGTACGCGTCACCTGTAAGAGTCGTATCTAGACGTATCAGGGGTCCCAAGTTACTTCAACTGCACACTCCCCACACCATTACAAAGCCTCCACCAACTTGAACAGTCCCCTGCTGATATGCAGGGTCCACGAATTCATAAGGTTTTCTCCATACCCACTCGATACAATTGGAAACGAGACTCGTCAGACCAGGCAACATGTCTCCGATCATCAACAGTCCAATGTCGGTGTTAACGAGCCCAGGCGAGGCGTAAAGCTTTGTGTCATGCACTCAGCAAGGGTACACGAGTACACGAAAGCCCATATCGGTGATGTTTCGTTGAATGGTTCGCACGCTGACACTTGTTGATGGCCCAGCATTGAAATCCGCAGCAATTTTCGGAAGAGTTGCACTTCTGTCACGTTGAACGACTCTCTTCAGTCGTCGTTGCTCCCGTTCTTGCAGGATCTTTATCCGGCCACAGCGATGTCAGAGATTTGATGTTTTACCGGATTCCGGATATTCACGGTGCACTCGTGAAATTGTCGTACGGGAAAATCCCCACCTCATCGCTACCTCGGAGATGCTGTGTCCCATCTCTCGTGCGCCGACTATAACACAACTCACTTAAATAGTGATCACCTGCCATTCTAGCAGCAGTGACCGATCTAACGCTTGCTCCAGACACCTGTTCTCTTGTACAGGCGTTGCGACCGCAGCGCGGTACTATCATGGAGGAAGGAAATATATGGAGGAGAAATGACGTTAAATCGGTGACGCCGGGATTCTACTGCGCATGCGCGGCGGTTATAACAGACCGAGCTCAAAACATTGCATTTTAACATTGTGCTCCATGTAGTAAAAATTTGATTTTGTAATAGTTCTAAGTTTTTTATAATGCCAGCTTGTGTTGCATACGGGTGCACAAATAGGACAGATCGGAAAAAACATGGAATATCATTTAATTTGGAAGTTGCATTGTATTTATTGTTATTGAAATGTTCAATAGTTTTCAGTCAGACTAGCTACTACCTTTAAAGATTTATTCATAACTCTCAAATATATGGCTTTGTTTTCAAATATTTGTTGATGTAGTGCAGCCAATCGGCATACCTTACTATTTTGCACATCATAGATTACCATTACTTTATACGAGTGTTGTAAAGTCTAATTTAAGTGGGCCATGTTTACATCGTGATTGAGTTGTGCATTCTTTCGTTACGTTTGCAGTTTCTACTGGAAGTGTGGGATGAAATTAATTGTGATAAATTGTGCTTTGCGAAATAGGAATCGTGATGAAGGAAACAATGTCGTTAATCGAAATTTAGTTCGCGTTGCAAAGTTATGAGTGTGTCTACAAAGTTTGTTTTTGTACCAAATTATGCCCTGTATGTTCCAAGCATCACTGTAATCACCAGGCTGTCGCAGTTTGATGCTTGATTCTTATGTAGCTCGAAGAGACAAGCTGAAAATCGAGAGTACCATTTTTTGATATCTCCCTTAGTTCTCGGGATATCGACTAACAAAAATTTGTTATAGATATGGTGTGGTTATAATTCCTTGTGCTTTTGGTGACATTTTTATTCTGTTCTATGCCCCATTTCAATGTAACAACAAGCGGCAGTAAAAAAGGAAAACACACACTCTGCATGTGCAGCATGTAATTCATTGTGGTTTGGACGGAATTATTTTTTGGTCCAGGCCGCATCTCCACCTCACGTCCACAATTTGGAGACACTATATCCCAAACAGTAAGCGAGATATTGAAAAATGTTTACTCTTTATTTTCGATTTGTTTTCGTCATGTTACATTAGAATCCATCATCAAATTTCTTCTGCATTTCATTCAAAAACACCTCACCTTTGAGACGGTATATCACGATAACTAACCGAAATACCGAAAATTTGTATTATTCGTTATCTTTTCTTCTCATTGTGTTACGTAAGAATCAATTATCAAATTTGATTTTGGTCAATTTTTTTCTGAATTTTAACCAAGAACACCTCACCTTTGAGAAAGTATATCTCGAGAATTAAACGAGATTTCAAAAAAGATTATTCTTCATTTTTTATTTGTTTCGTCGACTTACATAATAATCCATCATCAAATTGTGGCTCCACGGTTATGGTAGAGTTCCCTGGATATATTTGGGTATGTTCCCGGTGATTCTTGGGTAGGGTAATATGGCGTCCCCCCCTCCCCACCTCTCTCCACCCGACGTGACTTCAGTGCGTGGTAAAGGTCCCTTGCGTCGCCTCCATATATTCCTTCCTCCATGGGTACTATGAGTGTTTACATATCTCTGTGTTTGCATACGCATCCCTATACCAGTTTCTTTGGCTCTTCAGTGTATTTTCATATCTATTCTGAATACTTAGATTTTTTTCAATCTCAGTTTTAATTACGTTACTAATGCCTTCAGCTGTCAGTGCAAACTATAATGATTATGATCCGAATCTAATTTATCTATTAGGAGTTAGTCGTCAGATATTTCTCGACCACTCATTTTCATATTTCCAGTACAAGGTGTACTCGACATACAGCTAAAATATGATCAGTTTCAAGTAGGTTTTATTTCTTCTTACTGAAAAATGAGATCGAATAGAAAGTTTCCAAAACAGTTATTTTCCGTACACTTTAAGCAGGACTGTTATGGCTTTTCTGGCACCACCCACCGTAAGGAAAATATTCTACTTAATTTTAAAATTACTATTCTTTCCTTGTCAAAGCTAGTACTGGAGTAATATTGTGACAGTTATTGCTGACTGTTACATTATGCCGTTATTTGTCTTATAACTTTCTAGATTTATTTCCCTTTCATTTAACCCTCTGTGTACACAATAATAATAGCTCTTAGTCCCTGTAATGCTTGTTGCCATAACGGCGTTTTGCTCAATCCATATGTAGAACAAAGAGGTTTAAACTTGATGATATATCCAGTTCCTTTTTCCAATATAGCAGCATGCAGCATTAGCATAGTACGTAATGGGAATGAGAGGATATCGTTGCGTCGTGTGGTATAACTACTTTAAAGCGCGTGACACATCATCATACGTTGTCTGCTCTTGTCTCCTAACGCTTAATATTCATTGATACTTGATTAGGTGGGCAAATGTTTTTTAAACATCAAAACAGAATAATACAACCTTCTCCACGTGTTTTGTTAGTGTTTATAATATGATCATTAGTTATGGAGTCCCTCTTCATAATCGAAATGATTTTTTATTTCTAGACTACACTATAGCAACATGAGAATGTGTCTAGCGCAAAATACTATAAAATAAATTCAAAATTCTATAATAAAGCCTTACATCCTGCAAAAAAATATATAGATTGATATAATATCCATCTATACTATTATAAATCTGTAAGCAAGCTGCACGTGTATCATTATTTGAACGGGTACCACGCAAAAACTACCACAGGAATTTGCATAGTGTTTACAATGTTTTTAGCTAATGGTGCGAATTAAAATCTGCGGAAATAGCTATTGATTTATATGTTCCGAGAGACGGAGGAAATAATTAAATATATTTCTAGACAGAACATTATGGGTCACGGATCACAATGGAATTGAAATGTTCACTACTTTCACAAAAAAAATGAAATAATATCATACTAGCTGTTTAATATTTTGACTCCGAATATTTAGTTTTTCAGTTTCCTTCAGTGCAGTAAATAAACGGAATACTCGAATCAGACGTAATAATCATTACTAATACTTAATTTACCGCAAAAATAATGCGTTTGAAGAGTTTGACCAATGATGGCTATACTGATCTCTGGATTGTGTATATTGTATTTGTCTTTGGTTATATTTCCCCAGTTTTATTATTTTGATAAACACAACTAAACGGAATTCGTTACTCAAACTACTACATAATGTATTAACTCTTCAATAAGAGTAACAGAATTGTAATTTTTACCATAAGTAATTTTGTGCTTAATATCGATAGTAAAGGGTTTTCACTATACCGTGTCACTGCAATTTAATGTTGATTAGTGCTAGTGATAGACGATTCGAAAGTAAAGAATATAATTTTATGATATATGACTGGCCGGCAATTCTCAAGGTATCGGAAGTAAAAAATCATTTATATGTATGGTTCCTGATGCCTTTGGCGACGTTTTTAATCTGGTTCAGGCCACATTTCAACGTATTCACAACCGCTAGGAAGTAAACAAGAATAAACTTTACATCGCGATACAGTAAATGTATTTATCATTGCGGATGTTTTAGTCCTCTTGCAGTTAAAACTGAAGTTGTATTATTTAATTAATTGTTATACTTTATGCTAAGCGTACTTTTAATTCTGAAATAGACAATGGTGTCACTCTCGAAAATGTATTAAGGGAAGCATTTCATGTGTTCAGGTGTATCTGCATCGTTTGATTTTGAGCGGGAATATCAGTATAGACTGTGGCTAGGTCGAAATGTAGCCTGGACCAGAATGTTCTTGCAACAACATAAGGCATAAGGAATTCAATTATTGTTAGTAACTAATAAGCTGCTGTATGAATGTAATGTTAATTATGACGTGTACTCCAAAAACAAAACAATCGTTGTGCATGTCGATCCTATACTTCCGTGTGACTTTGGCGACATGAATTTTTTCCGGTCCAGGCTGCATTTCAAACTAACCACTTCAATTCTGAGATAAGATGAAGAAAGATGGCTCAGAATTTGGACAGATTCATAGAAGTTACTAAGCAAGAAATACATGCTATTACTCACGACATAGGAATATAGACATATGGTACTGAGAAAACTTGCCAGAGTTTTTAGATTCATTGTTGCAAATGCTGTCGTTGGTGGCATAGTTTATTTCTTCAGAAATTGCCTTCAAGTGTACTGCCAACATTATCGCAGACGGTAACTTTCATGTTACCCTATGTGTAAGGTACATTTATTTTTACTTTAATATGCTGCTATTATCCGAGGGAAAGTGTGTTCCAAATTTCTGACCAAACGGACAACTGATTCTCGGTCGTCCTTAGTGAACCGTAAGCGATAATATTTCATGTAGCATTAATTTCCTATATTTCGTGATATATAAACATATATTATGAACAGTTAAAAAAGAAAAAATGTACTCACGTACATGAGCCGATATTAATTAGGTTCCATAGGTACTTAATTTTATAAAATAATTCGTACTGAGCATACCTACGAACAGTATTTCTAAAACACATCAGTTAAAAATGCTGTGATATGAAGGGTGGAGTCGGAACCGCTATACTGTTATACAGTATGCATGCAGCCTGGTGTTGCATATATTTTTTAGATTTTTTGACGAATGCTTTTCTTCTCCTTAGTTTAGCAATGAACATGTAATGAAGAGTGAGTCAGAATTTATTACTGTATTTTTATACTTGTTTTGAATGGAATTAATTAATTTCCATTTGTTGAAGAAATAAGAAACCTTAATGTACCCGGAATAACTAATGTCTCCGCATTATGCAATTCTGTTCTCGACTAAACATCCCTAAACATTTTTTCAAGGGAACACTCTTTCGAAAAACGTCGCTGTAATGTCAGTTAGTCTTATTTGCATAGAACGAAGGTTTTGCATAAATTTAGGAATTTACAAGGAGCGTCATTTCTGGTTGGAAACAAAGTGCTGTGACAACATTTTACGGCAATCGTATTATTATTATCGCAGGTATTGTGTTCATAAATGGATATGATTAGATGCCTGTAAACACAGTCGCGAATTGTGAATTGTAATCGTCAAATTAAGCATGCTATCTGTATTAAAAACGAACACATAATCAAGCGCATTTTTCAATTCACGTTGCGTTTTGAAATAAAAGCTCAGGAGTTCATGAAATTCCTAGAATGTTGAGAATCAGTAGTTGCAGAACTACGACTGTAATTGCATAACAATTGATTCATTATTGTTTCTTTTATTATGGCGGTAGAGGTCAGCTATTGAAATTATCTCGTAAACATCAGGAAACCGACAAAACTACTCCTGTCGGATTTTAAGTTTATTCGCCGGGTAAATCCTCCCTATTCGATTCCTAATCACTCGTGGAAAAATTAGTATAGAAATGAATCTGTTCTAGCCCTAATGTCTCTAATCTTATTTTCGCGGCCATTCCTAGATATGAATGTTGCTGGTAGTAATATTTGTTTGCTGTCATTCCAAAATAAGTCAGTGGTGAATTTTTCAAATAGCTTCCGTCGAGAGCAACGCCTTCGGTGCTCCAGGTCTTCCTAACCTAACTCCTTCAACATCGCACTTACGCTTTCCCTCCAACTATATATACCTGTCACGTATCGGGCGGCTCTTATTTGGACTTTCTCCACGCCTCCATTAACCCCTTCTGATGGGGACCCCTTAAAGAACAAAAATATTCTAAGTGACCTGTATGCCATCGATTTAGATTCCGGTGTGCACTGTTTTAAATTCCGTCCTAGAAATCTGAGCATACGATTTGCTTTCCCGATTACCTTCTCGATATGTTCATTGCACGATAACATATTACTAATTGTTACCACCAGGTATTTAGCTGAATTTACTGTTCTAAGGACAGTGCCATTAATTGTATATTCAGAGCTAAATGGTGTCACTTTTTTACTTATACGCATCTGGCGCTTTTTAGCGTTTAACTACAACCGCCAGTCTTTACACGACGCAATTATTTTCATAATATCGTCTTTTAACAAAGCGCAGTAGTCATAGGTTTTTATTTCACGATAAATAATAGGATTATCTGGGAATAGTCTTTTCTTACCCATTATTACTTCTGTTTGACCTACTCTAATCTAACTTTCCATTATTATCTATGTCAACTTCAATATTCAAAAACAAGCTTTGAAGACACTTTAATGGTTTTTTGGAGAAATAATCTAAAATGTAATATTGAAACTTTGTAGATACGAAGTTTGGGTAGGACTTTCATACAAAGTGTTGGTTTTTACTCTCAATGCAGTACTCGAGTTACAGAATAGTAAAGAAACATGTTCCAAGTTCGCAGTAAACTGTATTATGAATTTGTAACAGGTTTTTAGTACATTTTAACTGGTGAACTAGTAACAATCCAACGATTCATTTAAAATTTTAATCAGAATTTCGTGTCTAGTAAGTGTTGATACAACTCTTCCGTATGTTACAGTGGTGCTGAATCTGAAACCATATAGTTTGTAAATACCCCTACTGCGTCCTCCAAGGTACGGTTATTTATAGATATAATAATTGGTCACCAAAAACTACCAATGGATTAAAGAGCTCGATGTTCAATTTCAACTTTGCACGTGTTCTTATTTGTATTACATTCTTCTGTAGTAGAGAGATTTTATTTATGTATTCTTGTTCATTGCATGTAGCCAAGCGCTAAATAAACAAATAGATTCATAAACAGAAATACATACAAAAAAAATGTATTACAACAAAAGTATCATTTGAATTTCGATCTAAGCCTTATGTGAACGGTCTTATAAATGAAGATGATATATACTGCGACTGCAGAATTACACAAACTATGGAACACATGCTGGTCAGCCAAAATTATTCTGCGACCTGTACCCCAAACGACCTATGGACACAGAAGAAAGATTTTTATTATTATTTTTGCTTATTACTTTACGCCTTGTTGACTTCGAGATCATTTGAGGTGGGAAAAGAATGGGGTAAAGGATCTGGAAATAATTCGGCCATGTATTTTTGCAGTAACCATTCCGTTAATCGCCTTGGGTGATTTCAGAAAACCATGGAAAATGGAATTCTGGATGGCTGGACGGAGATTCGAACCGACGTCCTCCCGAATGTGACCGCTGACCCACAATGCTCGGTTTCAAGAAAGAGGCATTTGACATAGCACAATACTAAGTTGAGAAAATTCTAGTTCCGGACAGCATAATTTTTTCTCTACGACTATAAATGTGGAATGCGCAAATAGGTGCTGAGGCACATCAAACTAAATCTGGCGTTCTAAAACGTATGTTAAATATCATATTATAAAATTGTTGTTATGGTATGGTAGAGAAATTTATTTTAGAAATCGGTTATTGTGGTAACTGCATTGGCTAGAAATTTCATTGCTACAATTCATTATCTAGATTTTTCATTGATTCTTTAATCAATGCAGTTTTCGTAGTATAAGCCATGACGGAGAACTAATCAGTGTGTAAGCTCACAGGTGTGTCTAGAGACACTTGTTGATCGGCTGACCCCTCGAAATAAACTGAAGTGGCCACTTTGGCTTCCTTCTGTTGTATCGGCTGCGGCCGACTCCCACAGCGCGCATCATGATTTCCCAAATCGAGCGAAGCAGCCATTTGTGAGATGAGATGAGGCCCGAGTGAGTTGTGGCTCACGCATGCGCCAGGCGGTCTGCCACGTGGTGCAGCGGGGTTCAACGACCCCAAACATCGCCAATAAACGGCACGCTACAATCAACAAGTACAAGACACCCGGCAGCAGGTGTCACTACCGCCGCGCTCAAAGAGTACGCGTATTCAACTGGAAAGAAAGGACATATGCTACTTTCCTAGCATTAATGATAGAGAAGTAGGCCATCACTTACCATAACAAAACGTTTGAGGACGTAGAAAAACAAAACGTGGCACTTAAAAAACTATATTTTCCATCACTTTCTTCTTCAATGCATTTTTGTAATCACATCTACAATTTAGTTACTGAAAATGGTATTGTCAGAAAATTTAATTTTTGCATGCTGTGTTGTTATTTGTTTCTACAAGAACGTCCATATACTACGTAGCTCCATTTTGGCCTCCTGTGAACCTCTCCTCCCCCCCTCCCCCCCCATGGAGTAACTTTTGCCTCTACGTCCCTCTCCCCTCGACTATGCCCCGCAGCTTTTTTCCCTATTGGTCCCAGAAGACATTTTACACTGTTTTCTCATGTCTGATTATCGTAAATTTTATACTGAGATAATTAAATGACAGAAATAAATATTCACATGTTATTGTGTGTTCTGAACCTTACACTGATCAGCCAAAACATTATGACCACCTACTTACTAGCATATTGGTCCACCTTTCGAACGCAATACTGCGGCGATTCGGCGTAGGATGGATTCTACAAGTCCTTGCTAGGCTTCCATAGGTATCTGACATCAGATTTTTACGCACAGGACACGAAATTCCCTTAAATTGCGGACCAGCGGTTTGTGGGCGCGGCTCCTGGGAACAGGCATCTCGGAAATGGAGAGACTGGTCGGTTGTTCGCTTGCTATGGAAAGTGTTTGAAGGACGGTGAAACCACGAGTAGGCGACAATGTGATGGACACCCACGCCACATCACAGAACGTGGAGGTCGGAGGCTTACCCACTCTGTAAAGCAGGATAGAGGGTGGTCTATGGCAGATCTGACGGAAGAGTACAATTCTGGTGCTTCTGTAAAGTGTTTCAGAGCACAACAATTGCGATTCTGCCACAGATCCCTATCCTCTTTATAAATCATTTTGCAGGAATTCCTCGCAAATTCGCTTGCATAGTATTTCATAGTTAATTGGCGATGACATCTGGGGGTTTTAACAATGCAGAAATCCGAATGACTATACGCTACTGATATCCAGTGGACGAAATGTTGTTCTATTACTTCATGAAGCCAGGGGCTTTCTGAAAGAAGGACACAACTTGTATCGCTGTAATTTCTCCGCTAAGTAAATGGCTTATGAGATTCGGCTCAGTTTGCGTAGTAAAATTTACCGAATTGTATCCCATTCTCAGTCCACAGACAATGGACAAAAATGACATTCTAAAATGCATTCCGCAGGCAGGCTGACCTTCTTAGGTTTCCTTTTTCTTGGTCAATGAGCTGTTGTTAGGTAGTCAAGTGAGTGAGTTAACATTGTGTACGGGTGTATTTGTGCTGCTCTGTTCGCATAGCACGTAGTTGGCTTTAGGAGAATGTGATACTCTAAAAACCAAAGTCAGGATTGGTGGACTGAAGATTTGAACCCAGGCTCCAGGTGATCAGCAGAGCGGCGCTTTGACATGATCAGCCAATCTGTCTGGTATGCCCGTAATCAAAGCCCCATTGTAGCTTGGTGTTCGATGGAACAGGCGGATAACAGTCAGACGGAATGGATTGACAATGCCAGACCTGTTACAGTACTAATCCACTGTTGCAGTGCGACTTAAAGGAAGGTTGAACATATCATTAAAAGTGATGTCTGAAATGCAGAGGTGTCGTATCGTTCTATGGCTGGATGTCGAAGCGTCCGTATCTCTTCATTTTGACGAAACCAAACGCATCGCATTGTTGTGGAGTTATTTCCAGTACAAGTATAAATATCACATGATGATACAGAAGTTTTTTTTGCTTATTGTTTGATGCCTTGTCAACGTCGAAGTCGTTAGAAGCGGGAAAGGAAGGGGATATTGAACGGAAAGGAATTCGGCCAAGGCGTATTAAAGGAAGCAATCCCGGCATTCACCTGGAGTGATTTGAGGGAAACAATGTAAAACCCAAATCTGGATAGCCGGACGAGGATTCGAACCCGCGTCCTCCCGAATGCGAGATTGGAGAGTTAACGCTCACCCATCACACTCGGTGAAAAGTGGAAGTAATGACTGGTGCACATCCGTAGTTTACTGATAGTACAAATTTTTCTGTCTACAAGGCAGACTGGTAGTTTTATAAATCGCTCTCTCCGTAACACTAATAGTTTGCACTACCAAGAGACCTCTAAAATCAATAATTTACATTTCATACAATTATTTTCTTAAGACATAAATTTCAAGTCTTGACTGATGCAAATTTTTAGTGACAAAAGGGAAGAGCTAAGATTACTATGACAGAAAATTGATTTTTTTTAGGTATTATACCTTTTGTTGTAATGGGTAAAGAGGATTTGAAACATTGCTAAATTGTTTCTAATGCGTACTGAACCATTACCAGTATAAATTCAATAATTTGGATGCACTTATTAGTTTTGAATCACGTTAGATGCGCACCTGCCATCCCGAATAGGCATTTTATGGTTTTGGTAATTTTTTCAACTAATGCTACGGTGATCCAAAATTTTTAATAATTTCATACACTACACTACATACATTTACAGTGTGGAGACAGATTTTGGCACTCAGTTCCAACCCTTCCAGCAGATACTGACATATGTGAATATTTTTCACGGTAAATGTCTGGCGGTTACGTATATTCCTACACAGAAAATCTGAGCGTTGACAGCGTTTCGTTTTTTGAGAGTGTCTTTCGGTGTCTGTTATTTTTAGAAGCGTGCCGACTGCTGTGTTCGCGCTGTCAAACGTCCAACCTGCGAGAGCTACGTGAATCATTCAGTCGACACGCCTCCGGCGACGCAGGCAAACGCGGTCGATGGCAGTGTCGCAACGCTGTCGTGTCTTACCGTCCAGCAAGAGCTGACGGGACTCATAGTGGTAGCCCCAGACACTGCAGGCAGTGCTTCCGACCACAGACGCCTCATTATTGCTGTTACTGAAAGGAAAACCTAATTTGTGAGTTGAGGTGTCTCCGGCGTGTCAATGTGATGCAGTTTGCAGTTGGATGATGTTATACAAACATAACACTTCGACGACATGTCCTGTTGTCTTCATCATGTATTTGCTGTTCAAAAATACCAGAACTAGTCTCTTACTACCGGCGCAAAACGATATTCTGGGTCGTAACCATAGCACCAAGACTCTTTACCTGTAATGATCTTTGACAGAACTCTGGATCAATTTCAAGCTGTTGTTTCAAATAACATGTTTCAACTCGACGTTCTTTTTGATTGTCAGTCAGAGCCCGAGAAACAAACTTGTCAGCAACCCTCTTCTTTCACAAATCTTCGATTAAAATTCGCTGAATCGATCTCCAAGATAATTCACTAATCACTGACAGTTGATCAATTGTCTGTCGACGGTCTGAGAGCACAAGCTCTCGAATTTTTCAACATTTTAGTCGATTCTGGCAGTTGATGGATGCCCAGAACGAGGTTTGTCATCAAACAACATGTCATTTTTAAACCGAGCAAACCACTCGTACACTTGATTTTTTCCCATAGCGTTATCTTTGTAAGCTATTTTCGTCATTAAAATAATTTCAGCAGTATTTTTATTGAGTAGAATACAAAATTTCACAGCTGCACGTTATTTACTTAAACTTGACATCATCAAAAACAAAACAATAACAGAACACGCCAGGTCGACACCACAGGCGGCACTGAAATGACAAAGAATTGCGCTATAAACGCCTAGCGTCAGAAACGGGAATTACACAAGCTCCACACACGGCAATGCTATACCTGTTATTTTTGGTACCCCCTCGTATGTCTGTTACAACTGGAGAAGTCAATCGCCACAGGCATGGTGTTGACAGCGGCCAAAAAATGTAGAGGTGCTGGCTCCGTCACTTCAGTTTTTGGATGTTGCCGAAATACAACTTGACGACAACACTATTATTAGAGATAGAGGACTGCATTTGAGTGAAGCATGATAAGCGGCTATATCAATCATCAGGCAGGAACGCAACAATTCAAACGGAGAGAGCATGAGAGAACTACCGGAACAAAGACCGGTGCGTCCGCTGTGGGGTAAATTACAGCGTACTGGTGTGTGCACGACCGCGCGAAGCGACGGCACCGTGCGCCAATTGCGGCGCGGACCACGCGGCCAGCTACGGGGGTTGTCTAATGAGGCGAAAGCTGCCGTCGACAGGAGTCTGACCCAACCTTACTACAACCGTATTTCAAAGAACACTAAGACACAGAGAAGGCCAACGGCAACCCCTTCAACGGCCAACCGATTCATCATCCACCTTCCGACGAAAATGCTACATACCAGAACAGCCGACCAACGCAAACTCACTACACCCACAACAACCGATGTCGCAGCCATGAATGCCGACGGGAGCCGAGACGAGAACCAGCTATGGATGAACATCCATTTGTTCACGCAATTGATAACAACGTTGGTCTCTAACAGCAATATGAAACCTAATCATGGTTTTTAATCAGACACCCATAGCCCTTTTTCTCTAAATGAACAATACAAAGCGAGATCCAAACCAATAGCCTACAAGAGACATGTAGTAGTAGAACCACTACGGTAACAAGGCTACAGATAAAAAAGAACGTACCCGCGCGGTTGTCCCTTGAACCGCGTGTCATGAATCACGAAATTCATTTGACACGTTCATCATTTATGCGCAAAACTACCGTCCGATCAGCCTCTTGCCGAACATCAGCAAGCTCTTCGAGAGGCTACTGCTGAAGTGACTGATGCCGCATGTTACCGAGGGCAACATGATCCCACCATAACTGCATGGATTTAGACCTGGACACGCGACGACGCACCAACTCCGGAGGGTTGTAGAAGAAGCGACGGCAGCCTTCAATCAGTAGGACCACTGTGGCGTGGTCCTCTTAGACGTTGCAAAAACCTTCGATTCCGTTTGGCATCTTGAGCTACTATACAAGATGGCATCTCTAGGGGTACCAGGACACTTCCTAAAGCTCATAAAGAGTTACCTCCAAGGGCAGATCTTCAGGGTAAAAATCGGCAACAACCTCGCCTCAAGAAGACGCATTCGCGCTGGAGTCTCACAGGGTAGTGTGCTAGGCCCAGTGCTCAACACACTATACACGGCGGACATACCGCTACCGGAGGCAGCCAAAAGGGCGTTCTACGCGGATGACACGGCGGTCTTCGCGACGTCCAGATGCCCCATCTTGGTTGGGCGGCGCCTAAGAGCTCCACTGCAAGCCATTGAGGAATGGGCCACCAAATGGCGTACTAAAATCAACGCCTCCAAGAGCCAGGCTATTATGCTCACCCGGAAGCGCCACCCTCCTCAGCCAGTGCTCAAACTGTTTGGGGAAAAAATCCATTGGTTAACAGGGAAAAATACCTCGGAGTGACCCTGGACACCAAACTCACATGGAATCCCCACGTGGAAGACATAAAGGACAAAGTAAACCAACGACTGGGCGCACTATATCCAGTCCTCAACACCAATGGCACACTACCACCAAGGTGCGGACTGCAGATATGCAAAGCGCTGGTGCGGCCCATAATGGAGTATGCCTACCCTGAGTGGGCGTACGCAGCCCCAACCCACATCGAGCGACACCAGAAATTACAAAACCGGGCACTCAAACGAGCAATACATCTTTCGCAGCGATTTCCAACAAAAGAACTACATATCATCACACAAACTACAAGGCTACGGTAAAGAATTGAACAACTGGCCACAAAATTCTACTGAAAGACGCAAGAGAGCGAAAACCATCTCATTCGCTCTCTGGCACAATATGCAAGAGACGAAGAACCTCACAAACACCCGCTACAACTACTCACCCCAGAAAATCCAATCTGGATTAATCAGTAAGTAAAAAAAAAATATGCCCAACCGAAATGATAGTAATAAAAAAGAACGGAAAATAAAAGAAGCCTGTAAAAGCAAATAGATGATGGCAATGCCAAAAAGGCAAACACTTCTGCAAATGAATTCCTTAACCAAGGGCTAAGGAAGAACGATTGAACCATGACGTACCCGCGCTGAATTGCAGAGCGGACCTCATACAGAGCCACGTCTCTCATTGGTCGAGCAGCAGCGGACCGCGTATACAGCTACCCAGCGGTGACAGTATAACCCCATACGCTGAGTTATTAACAGTATTGTTCTCCTGTTTTCAAATATCAAATACATACCTAATAAAGACTGTAGTCACATTGCGAAACATTGTACTTTTGTAACACCATCCTGCAAACCCGTTAAGAGTATAACGCATGTTTACATAATGTCAAAATGATAACAAATAGAGTGGTAACCCCGGGTTTCGTAGAGGCTAGCACAAAGACATCCAGTTGCGAGGGCTGTTTGTTCGTATCCAACCAAGGAGTTATAGGTGTCGTTTGTCTTTGTTTTTTGTTTAAGACAGGGAACATTGATCAAAGGAGACATTGTAAATATAACTGCGCGTGCAACATAAAAAGAGTGAACTGAGTGAACTGTCTGAAAGCCGGATAAGGTCAAATTGCATTTAAAAACTATGAAAGCAAAGTGGGTTTCACACTCAAACATAACTCGCATGTGGTATGAGAGACGGCATAGATAAACGACTGACACATTTTCAGGTCAGATAACGGATTCCACACCATAGTCGAATAATGTCTCATAATATTTTCACTCGTGTTGCTTTTGCAATTGCTCAGTTCCAGTCAAATTTATCATAGGTTCATTAGGATCCAATGAAGTCGCAATTAAGAGCACTTTAAAGAAAATAGTGTTAATATATAATGAATAAACCTCAAACTTTTTCTTATTTTGCTCGCGGCATATAAGGTATAATAAATATGTATTTTTAATTTTTATGGTTTAAACTATGAGGTGGAATCCGTTGCCTAATCTGAATATGTGCCAGCCATTGATTTTTGGTCCAACTCTTATATTGTTGAAAAGAAGTGTCTTCTATGCCAGTTAATTGATAATTGTCTGATGAGTAACTAACTGCACACAAATAGGAAAGGAACAAATAAAAAAGTTATAAAGCTAGGCACAAAAACAAACGCGACGTTCTTTTACAATGAAATGTTGCTATTTTTTTATTTACGTTGGTTAAATGCATGATTTCTTTTAAGGAGAAGAGGTACTGATGTGCACTACCTATTATCTCTAGCAGCTACTAAAACGAGCCCACAATATTAACTAAGATATTCATGACGAAAATAGAACAGTTTACTAAAGAATAACAAAAAATTTACACGAAACGTGAGAAATCAAGATATATATATATATATATATATAAACGAATAATCGTGTTTCATTTTTTAAATCATTCTTTCCTTACAAACTTTTACATAACAAAAAAAAACATGTTCGATAATTTTGACGTCGTTTTGGAAGTCATTGCAAACAGGTGAAGTTTTATTAACTACAAAAATAAATGTTTATAGAAAATAAATAAATGTAGAATTGTAGAAAATAGAGAGCCTTGAACGATTTAATCACCCGTCAGCTAGAAACAGTTGCGAAGATGGGGACGTCGAAAGTGCTGCCGCCTGTAGGAGCTGCAGCCATCCACGCTTCTGGACCAAAACTTCAAATAATAAACAAGCAATACAATGTGCAACACCAAATTAAGAAGTCACCGAGTGGGAGAACTTAACCTTCAAGAGCATACCTTATTTATCGGTTTTTACTGCGTGTGAAGGGAGGAAAAAGGTTTGTTACGAAAAATCACCTTCTACAAATAAAAATAACAAGGCTAGAATTTGTCTGCAGTTTTAGTCGCGCTGCCCCTGGTGTGTGGACGAGTGAGTGTTTAGCAGAATTTTTTTCTATTTTAGCAGCTATTAATCTAGACCAGAAATAAATCCAAATGTTATATAACACGTAATAAAAGAGACAACACACGGTCAGCGGTGAGTATCAATTAATGCAGAAAAATCGATTAGAATTCTATCAGTGGTTAGTAATACAGTATGTTTGTAACATTTAACTCAGAAAAATACCGCGTTATCAACTCTCAGTATCGGTATGTATCAGAAAATTTGGAAAGGATTGCCTGCGTTGTGTTTAGTATAATATTATTGTAACACTGAATTTTTAGAAAAAAAAATTAAAGTTTTGTTAAGTTTTTCCCGTATTCTGTCTGCGTATTTTGCGCAAACATTTTAGGATAATTTTTCTATCACCAAAGGCGGACAAATACTAATGTAAGAAATTACTGCAGCATATTTTAAGTCAAACTGAAAACCTTCAAACAGCAAAAGTTCCATTGATAAAGAAAAATTACAGTTTCGTTAAGTTGTAAACATTTTTTAACGCCAAAAACAACGAATAGTGGCTTAAAAAATTGCGTTATGTTGTTACGAATTCTTAATGATATTGGATTGTTTGTCTTGGATGGTGTATGCAATTACTGGCTGTGATTGTATTAAGAGGCTTTGGCGCGCACCTGTTTACGTTAAGATTAGATTATCATTTCTAGCTCAGATGTTCGTTCATGTAGGCATAAGATATACCACAAATTTTAAGCTAGAGTGTGTGCTTCAAAAATTTAAAAACTCCATCATAATCAGTTCTGTAGTTTTTTCATGATGCCATTTCAAACAAACAGACATATAAAGATCACTGCACTGAGAGAGAATACGCTGTAGAGATGCGTAACTTTTTCTTGTTCAGTCAAGTGGTATTGCAAAGTACAACTATCATATTCATCGTTTTGTCAAGATCGGCATCAATAAGAAAAAGTATAAAAATGTACCGTACTACTTCAGTTATGTATCTTTACTTTCCTTAGAAATAGGGTACCGGGCCCTGTAGTTCTTTTTACTCATTTCCTAGCTTCTGAGTAATGCTCTTGATGTAACCAGTACTTCGATATTATTGAATATACAGAAATGACTTGCTATCAAATTTCTAAAGTTTATATCAAAATAATAAAAGCTGCTTCTCTTTTTTCCTGCTTCAAAACTTGGAAAAACTTTCTGTGAGAGCAAGAGCTTTCACATTGCTGAGAGCATCTCCGCAGCAACACCTGGGCTACCAACTTGTAGCTTTTTACGTGATGTGACACAAGCACTCTCAAAGATACTCTATTTCTTGTCAGTTTTTTCCTCCTAAACAGCAGGTTGTCGTCTTTGTAAGGTGTTCCATCCGTTTTTTGTGAATCCTGCCCTAATCGCGAAGGTATCGGCAAATGATACGCCTTTATTTAAGGCGGCAAGGCGCCCGGCAAATGCACTTAGTACGGGCGGTCCTAAAAGCACTCGTGAATAAGTGAAGAAGAACCGAGGCGAGGAGCACTCTGCACGGCCCAACGGCAAACATCTTAGCTTAGCCCGAGACCCGTCGATCTGGAGGAAAGAAAGTA
Organism: Vandiemenella viatica; assembly: GCA_031002005.1. Taxonomy (NCBI): domain Eukaryota; kingdom Metazoa; phylum Arthropoda; class Insecta; order Orthoptera; family Morabidae; genus Vandiemenella; species Vandiemenella viatica. The sequence goes on from JARYHS010011408.1 coordinate 104,434,025, forward strand.
GGATCACTTTCAATAAATAGTATGCGTAATGCCGAACCATCGCTCTCTTGCCAGCAAGCTAATAAAACTTTAAATCTTAGGCTATCTGTATATGGAATCACACCCTCTGACAACATTCGACTAAGAAATAATAAAAATTATAAAGTAGTAATTTTCTTCCTTGATATATCACTTCTTCTCCATATCTTCTCCTCTGCTTCATTTTTTCAGCCATTGTCTTCATCCTGATGTTGATGATCCCTACTTCAGCATCTGGAATATTCGACGGCCTCCCGCTCTTTTTCCATTTGCGCTACCTTCCAAATATCCACACTAATGCTTTGATGTCTTATCAGACACAGTAACCAATTCCTGTTTCTGATAATCTTAAATAGTATTTTTCCTCTCACCTGCATACTCCTATCAGAACATCCTCCTTCCTTACTCTAACGAATCAATTCGTCTATCCAGCCTCCGCCAGAGCTTATACTCAGAAATCTCTTTTTTGTCGTTTATTTTTTTTAACTGCTTAACGTCTCTCAACAGCGAGGTCTTTAGAGACGGGAAAGGATGGGGGGCAAAGAATGGGAAGGAATTCGGCCATGGCCTTTTGAAGGAAACATCCCGGCATTTGCCTGGAGTGATTTGGGAAACCATGGAAAACCCAAATTTGGATGCCCGGACGGGGATACGAACCACCGTCCTCCCGAATGCGAGGCCAGAACGCTAACCGTTACACCACCATCCTCGGTCAGAAATCTGTAGTCTCCTTTCATCCTCTTTCCTCAAAGTCCCAGTCTCTGTACCATATAACGTCATTTTGTAAACTAATCATTTAGTCGGTCTTTTCTTTAAATCTTTTACCAAAGCGCCACTCAGTGACGTCAAATAATTTTAATAGGTTTCCGTACATTTTTGCAAACTTATAATCAGTAAAATGTTACAACAAGCTTCGATTTTATCAAAGAAAACATGCATAGAGAACTGGTGCTAGATACCTACGGAAATCATGTTCTTAGAATGTAGGCCTATATCAGCAGAATATATGCACAGATCACGCACTATGACGTCCCAGATGTATTATATCGGGTTCACATCAAGCGAATTTGGTCGACGACACACCAGAATGAGTTCACTTTGATGAAATTCTGGCCTTGTGACCGTTACAGTTATCCTGCTGGAAGATGCCATCACCGTGAAAGACATGAAGTGGGAAAAGATGCAGGTAGTGCGCAATAATTTTCAAGTAGTCCACAGGTATTGTGGAGCCTTCGATCACTGTCACAGGTCCCATGGAAGCGATGTTGGACGATGTTGGATCCGGACACGAGCATCGACGTGTTGTAAAAAGAAACGTGGTTCATCTTCCAGGCAACATATTTCCGTTTATCCACAGTCCAATCACGATTACCTCGTGCCCACTGCAATCGTAATTGACGATGTCGTTGAGTCAACAAGACTACTAGTATGTGCGCTGAACGGTGTGCAAGGAAATACTTGTGCCTGAAACAGCATTCTGCAGATCGTCTCCTATCCTGTTTCACAGAGCGGGCTAGTCTCCGACCTCCTAGTTCTGTTATGGCGCGTGGGTGTCCTCGACCTTGTCACCTACTCGCGGTTTCAATTTCCTTAAACCCCTTTCCGTAGATGCTCATTCCCAGGTGATGTGCCATAACAATCTAACCTTTGTCAAAGTCAGTCTAATTCCCCATTTGCCACTCGTATCGACGCTAGAATGACTCCCAACGCTCCGCTAATATACATCCCTTACCACGTGACGTACGGGCAACGTCACCAGACGGTATTCAATATCGCGATGTGCAGGGTCATATGTTTTATCTCATCTTTGTGTGTGTTAGTTCTTCAAATTTGGTTTGTTATTTTCATTCGTCCGTCATCTACTACAAAAAGATACATGTAGAAATATTGTAATCATTCCTCTTTTTGTAGATACACATTTCTTAGATTAATACGTGGACTTATTTACTGCAAGCATTAGTTTTAATTTTTATTCTTAGCTGTTAACTATTTTTGTCTTGTCTCATAGATATAATCTGCTGAATTCAAAAGTGTAGCTTACTGAAGAATCTACATATCTAGTATCAAAGTTTATGCAAATTCTATCTAATGAGTTAACTTTTCTGATATGTTATATTGTTCACATCTCTAAAATTAAATATATTTGACTGTACTTCTTTAGTACTGCTGAATACAGCAACATCCACCGCTCCACCACCCACTGAAACTTAACCGGATGTGTAAGATGAAGAGAACAGTTTCTACCAAACCTAGGGGACCTGGCGTTCTGAAGGATGTTGGCCATCCAGATCTTAGTTTTCCATGTTTTCCCAGGTTCTGCGTTATCTTTTTCATAAACTGAGAATCGACCAACTAAAATGCTAACAGAGACATTAAATCACAATATTGCAGCGTATTTTTTACGGATGTGCCACCAGTTATGTGTTTTTGACACTAGACGATTCAAGGGCTTGGCCTACATCTTCTCTACGTCGTTATGGAGATTTCAAAGGAGCCATTAAAACATTTTGTTTTTACAACAAAATCCTGCGAAATTACACTGCATTGATATTCCATAAAAGCCTCCGCATGAAGACCTATTTTTGTTTAAAACTGAGCTATGTTTACAGTATGACTCTCCATTCTAAACAGTTTCAAAATGATATCCACGGATGTCCTTCTCAACTCTTTATCACTGTTTCGTAGATATTAAACACCATCACCATAAGCTGGTACTTGATTGCAGGTTTAAAGCAGTGGGAAAATTTTGTTTTGTGGGTAATGGAATCAGGGACTGGAACAAATTATCAACGGAAAAAAATAAAAAAATACCAGAAGCAGTGAAAGGACTGAAAAGGCACGAAGGAAAAAAAAAACACTTTTCTGGTGTTATTGCGAGAAATTAATTTTAAGATTAAAAAAAAAGGAAAAGTATAGAATAGAAAATCAGAGAAATCGCTACCGGAGCATGTGTTCCATCACAATTAAATTAAATTAATGATACAAACTCTTCAGTCTACAATCGACTGATCACACGAGCAATATTTTCTCTTCGTTTACTTGAGAGCTTCCAACACTTAACTTGAGTGAACATACAAGGCGAGGAGCATGAAATATTCAGTAGGTTATAACAGGCTACCTATTCCAACGCTGGGACATGTTACAGTGTGAGAAGAAGAATCCTTTATCCTTTTTCGTCTGCGAAAATTTAAATATATTGCTATATCAATGCGTGAACCAGAAACAGATTCCCGCAGCTGTAGTAAATTGGATGGAACAGCCTTATTTACTGATACGACAAAAATGGAGAAATTTATCGACTTTGAGCAGTAAACCCATTATGTTTTCTAATTATTTATCAACATTCTACGGTACACCAACGAAAATTAAATTGCACCAATATGTTTGGAAAGACTCCTTACGCAATACATTCTCCCTGAATCGTTCACGTTTCTGAAGTGTAGTGTTTGGCACATCTATAAAATGAAATATTTTTACTGCCTTTATTTTCAAATAACTGAACAGAATAACGTATTTCTCTCTGCCAGTTTCTGAAACTTAACCTGATGTAATAAAATCTCCTACCGAGCCTAGAGCCTTCGGGTTTCGATTCCGGCCAGATCATCCAGATTACAGATTTCTTTAGTTTCCCGAAATGACTAGATTATGCATTATATTTATTACAAACTGAAAACCAGCCAGCAATAATATCCAGGGCGATACAGTATCTCAAAATTCCAATGTACTGTTCGCGATTATGTCACCAAACGGTGGCACATTATAAAATCAAATATTTTTACTGTATTTGTTTTCAAATAACTGAACAGAATAACGCATTTCTCTCTGCCACCTTCTGAAACTTAAACTGATGTAAAATAAAAAAATAAAATCTCGATGGCAACGTCATCCATCGTTAATATTGTGTTTTCTCTGAGATTCGCGATTTCCTTACAACACATTATTCTCAATGGATTACAATTTTCTTGTCCTTAACTTTTCTTTCAAAACAGAATTCCTTGCAAAAGCGTTATATTTCCGGTTCACGATTGATTAAACAGGACCCACATCAGCGCATTGTTCTCCACTGCCGGAAAAGCACGAGTTTAAGCACTAGAAATAGAGCTGTTGTTGGAGAGGCGGTTGAGTAACGACCAGTAAAAAAACTAAAAAAAGTTTAAAACAATAAAAAAAACTGTATCCTCTGTGGAATATTTTCCAAGCCCGAATGACGTGTAAACACGCAGCCATGTTGCTTTGGTGGATTTAAGCGAACCCATGCGAGACATTCTGCACGGGCCTCCAATCTAGTTAATTATTCTGTTCGCCGCTGCACTTAAACCAAAATAAAATAAAACATTGTTTCTTTGTTTTTATACGTCGTTTGTGTTTAATCAAATAGTGGACATCGAGTTCGCTTGCGTGTTGTTTGATGGTCCAGATTAGCGCATCTGTTCAGCCATACGTATTCAGCACACCGCTGCTTCAGTTTCGTACCTACAATTTCTACCGAAGGAAGGAGTTGAGAACTGATGAAGAAATAATAAACTGAAACGAATGGATAGGGAAAGGAGGGCAGTGATTTGGGATCTCGTCCTCCGAAATCCGCAGTTGATATATCCGCAAATAATCAAATATTTTGTCACTTACTATATATCTAGTAAGTAATTCCTACCGAGCATGGTGGGTGAGCGGTAACGCTCTGGCCTCGCATTTCGGAGGACGTGGGTTCGAGTTCCCGTCCGGCAATCCAAATTTGGTTTTTCCAGACGAATGCCGGGATGGTTCCTTTAAACGGCCATGACCGAATTCCTTCCCTTTCCTAGCCCCAATTTCTTTCTTGCCCCTAATGACCTCAACGTCGACGAGGTATAAAGCCATAAGCAAAAAATAATAAAAATCTGAAGAAAGTAACAAGCAGTAAAACTCCAGAGTTTTTCTTAAACTTATTCTGCTTTAACGAAGTCAGTAGAATTCAAGAAACAAAAACGTGACGAATGATGTTTACTTTTGATCGAAAGGTTAAGGTCAACAACCTCACTACAAAATTTTATAAGGTGAACGAAAGCATTCGTGAATTGTGTCAGCAACGTAGAGGAAAATATTATTCTTGGCCGTTCGCAGCGTTCCGACAAAGAGTGGAAAAATATCTCGCATCTTCTAGCACTTAACTCAGTTTCCGAATACATTTCTCAGTTCAGTGCTTGAAAGGTCCATTCAATAGGTACATCATAAGGCCTTAAAAATATCTGCATTTCACCTTCGATAAATTAATCAGACTTCGCATTCAACGGTATGTTCTGTTTCGTTGGTAGTAAGTTACTTTGGCTGAAAACAGTAACTTCAGTTTATGAAGTAGTCTAGTTATTCTGGAAATACTGATAGCAGAATCACAGTAGGACTCGGAGCAGTATCAAAGCTATTTAGCTATTTCTAGACATTTATCTGAGTCTTAAACAATCCCTACTCTAAAATATCACTACTGAACTTTTCTGTCAAGAAGACATTTACGAGCATTGTATGTCTTCACCTTGAAGATAGAACAAATCAAATTATGGTCGCCTTTGCGGAGTAACACTTTCATTCATTAGATGAACTGAAAAATTGCCTAATGGCGGGTATAATACACGCATAGAGACCAATCTTGACTCATTGGTTCAGTGACAATAGCTCAACGCAATGACTCAGTCATTATTAATGCGTGTACACGCTATCGATACAGCCGTAAAGTTTCTGTCCTTGTTCAAGGAACGTCCGAAACTCTGCATGTATTAGTGAATACTGGGAGCTACATATATTTAAAAAAATGTATTAGGCTGATTTTTTTCTAACGAATGTAACCTTTTAATTGATTCAAGTGTTTCTTGTTACGTCATTGAAGCTGTATTCAACCGGATTAACCACTCTAATAAAAAAAAATCGGTTTCTACGTGTGAAATAATTACTACACATCCTTTACACATTTGAAATTGTAAACATCCCCTGCTACTGGATATGTGTGTACATTATGAATACGGCTGGAAAATTGAATGTCTTCTGCGATGTAGAAAGTATAACTACTGAGAAATATCATGGAATTTTTTCTATTAACTCAAAAAAAAATCTGTATTACTGTCAAATAAAGATTTAGTTTTATTTATGTAATCAGAGTTTTGTATTTATTCTGAATTTATCTAGATGTTCGAAATAAAGGCATGTTTGAATATTCGTAATATTTAATTTCTTGAATGGCGTTGTTTTCGTTTAATCGTTTGATTTTCAAAAACACAAAAAATATTTCATCGTTTGATATTTTCGCGTCACTGGAAGAGGATAGTCAAACCTCTTAACTTAAATGAAACGCAAATGTCGGCGTATCCTCCCCCAAAAAAAATCTAGAATTTTTCTCTTTGAAATTAATTGATAAAACCAATATGCAAAAGTTGACCATTTCAATATATGACGCCTTCTTCTGCTGATTTAACCCACGTTTCAAAATGCTCTTAAATCCTTGGCATTTCCTTAGCAAAATTTATTATCTAATATACAGTAGCCCAAGGAAACGCAATCCAAAGTGGAAACCAAAAATTACGACTAAGGAAACTGTCACGTTGATTTCCAATCATAGCATTTCAGTATAGTCAACTCAATAATATTAGTGGCATGAATCAGTTGCACGTTACGGTGTGTTCAATTACAGAAAGTGTTTCTACGGTAGCATTATGGTGTAACCCCAACAATTTTAAAACAACGCCATTTTTCTGTAGCACAATCAATTTAGTCTCGTGCAGTTAGTCGTTGCGTTAGATGTCTCTCACGGTTTTAAGGCTTAAATGGAACAGAACCTTACATCAGTGGTTATTGAATGAATATATCTATAAGCCTTACAGGACAACTGATTATCCTGGAAATATAATGGGTTAATTCATTTTTCATTATTTTTTGAAGATTTATTTAGCCTGGTAGATTAGGTTTGTCAAACCTTCTCTTACGTCATACCAAGCTTTTAACTACATAATTTACAGCTTACATAAATGAACAGTTTACATCACTTTTTTTCAAACTTTGCTCAAAATAAGTTGATAGTTAAAATGCTAAACAGAATTTACTTTTTTTTACCTATGGCTTTACGCCTCGTCGACGTCAAGGTCATTAGAGGCGGGATTGGAGGGGGAACAAGTTACGGGAAGGAATTCGGACATGGCTTTTTTTAAGGAAGTATCCCGGTATTCGCCTGGAGTGATTTGGGGAAACAATGGAAAACCCAAATCTGGATGCCCGGACGGGGGTTCGAACCGGCGTCCTCCCGAATGCGAGGCCAGAGCGACCAAAATTTATATACGTTGGTGTGTAGCTAGTGATTTAGTGGCCAAGTGGCTCGAACTACTACTAAGAAATTCAGAAGAAGTATATGAGAACAACACAAACTAAATGCCAGTGGAAGCTGAAAATAATTAACTTATGCTGCAACAAACTGTATAGAATTTAGACTGCAATTCGTGTCTTAATATTCACGTTTCAATACAGTCGGGAATCACGTGCAACTAGGCTATCTAAAAAAGGCAAATAAAAAAGTATTTCAGTCAAGGTTAAAGGACCATGAAAAACATGTTACGAATAATTTTGATACTCCTAACATCATAATACGGATTCTAATGTCACACATACGGATCAACGTAGTTGGATCTCAAACCTAACTTCAAAGATCGTGGTGCATGGTCAAAATTTCCTGAAAAACTAATTATCCATTTCCCAAAGTCATTACTAAATAAATTTCCGTTAGTTCTTTATCTTCCATTTCTTCATTCTACATTTTCAGGATATCTGTTAGAATTATAAACATGGAAATAGGAAGTGAATATTAAAAACCAACTGTCATAAGAAATATGTATTCACCGCACAAGAAGATTTTCAGGTATAGGAGGCTATAATCGATGGGAAAAAATGTTAGAAACGATTACATATACCCGAAACATAAAAAAGTGCGTACTACTAAAATGAAAGAAAAAAGGCACGTCAGATCATAGTGAAACATAACACATTACAGAATAAATTAAATTAATCGATTGACTCAAAAAAAACCTATCAACACACGTTATTTCTTCTGGGTGTTGCACAAACAAGCATATAATTTTAAAACAGTTGGAAGGTCACATCACGAAGAGAAATAAGATAATTTAAAATATGGTATTCATATACAACTCTTTAATTATAAATTAATTTAATTCACTGTAAAGCTGATATATAAAGTTTTAATTACTAACAAAACTACTGGTAGAGCGAACGCAATAGGATAAACTAACATTATGCATTTACTAGCATACACTAGCTTGTACTATGAACGCAATGGACATTAGTATGTGTCACGTTGCTATTCTTAGGATATTTATCGGTTTTTAAGGTAAAACACCGGATAATTATGTACAAGAAAGGATAGACGTCTGTAGAATAGCATCAGATATTGCTGGAACGCAATGGAATTAGATATCAACGTTTCACCAAACGGTAGAAAAATATTGAATTTATAATAGTTTTAGATGTGTTATAATTATGTAAAGTTTATTAAATGTGCTTTTCTGTTCGTGTAGGTATTTGATTAAATGGTTATGCGTCTTTAGTATGGCATCAGACGTTGATGAAATTCTATGGAGTTTATCCTCAGCAACCGCGAAAAAAGTGATACTTCTTTTGCCGCGATAGAGAACACTTAGTTAGCTTTACGCGTGTAATTCGCATGCTCTGCAATGCTCTACGCATGCGCACTTAATGATACTTTAATATTAACAGCTGCCACTTAAGCTTATATTAAAAAGTGGGTCATATTGAAAACGAAACATATATTTCCTACCTCAGTTACCATAAACCTTTTATTGCAAGTGTATATAATACAAATTCACCAAATACAGTAGAATAACGATAATATCAATAAATAGTACCATAAACTAATATTAATAACAATAATCATCAACGTACTGTCTGTAAATAACTATATAATAAAACAGTTTTTATTTGTTAAAAATAAAAAAAAATCTGATGTCTCTCGCATCCTTTTGACTATAACAAAGGTAATCAGACAATTTTATCCAAGTTGTTCTCCTATTTAAAAGCTCTAAATACAATACATAGACTAAGGCTCAGTGCAGTAGATACTCTATAAACTAGCGAACAGTGCTTCAACTTTTTGATAATTTTTGTTTTTTACGAGAATAACGTGGACAAATTTCATATTTACTGTGCAAATGCAATTAAGATATTATCGTTCGTCAACTCAAGCGCGAAAGAAAGGTACAAAAATACAACGAAAAAATACACAGCAAAAATACTTAGAAATTCGCGTCTGGTCCAGGTCGCATTCTCCACACATGTGACGACTCACACATATATATATATATATATATATATATATATATATATATATAGAGAGAGAGAGAGAGAGAGAGAGAGAGCCTTGTAACGAAACGGGTGAGAAGAATCATATATATTAAACGCACCATAGACTGATTCGTCGCGAACACGAAGAATTTGATGCTGATAATCCAGAACGCGTTGTGGTCGTTTTTTTTTTTTTTTTTTTTTTTTCACTTAGTGAGCGATTTCGGTCTCTGAGCGTAACATGCAAAACAAACATAACAACCGAAATATGTCTTTTACACGATGTTCCAACTTCTCTTGTGCGTGTTGCCACTCATTCTATTTGCACTTTTATTATTATTATTATTTTAGTTGTAAAGGAGGGAGAAACCACGACAAAACTGACATCTTTTGTTTATAAATGTGAAAAGTTTTGACCAGCTCCCTGCAGAGTGTTTGGCCGAAATAATAGCAATCTAAACTGATGGCGCAGTTCAGTCCTTTGCCATATCATCTGTATTCAATAAGACTCTGTTCTTGCGGGCGTTTTCCGCTCTAGTTAATCTTAAACGGGGAATTCTGCTCGCAATCTTCGCCGCTGCGGCAGCACCTGTGCCAATTCAGTGGCTGCTGACTTGTTTCCCGAGGAAACTTTCTCCAGATAAGCCTGTGCTGACAAAGCGCGCCTTTAATCTGGGCCGCTTCCAGCGTGGCGGAAAGAGCTCAAAGAAGTAACATCAATATCCCGCTAGCGAGCTAGCGAGCGGGCGCAAGTTTGCGGCCGAGGAGGTAATCGATGGCTCAGACCGAGAAACGGCGCCAGCCCCTAATCCAGGCGTCTCCGCTTTATTGCAACACTCTGACACTTCGGAAGGCGGCGATCCTACTTCTGTCCCTGATTGAACTTCGATCGTCTGGAATGGAATACAATTATCAAGCTCATAACAAAAGAAAACTCGGTTGGATGGAAATGGATCAGAAGAAATATGTAAATTATAAACCTGGAATATGGTTAAAGTAATCGGATCTTGAGGATAAATAAAAATGAACCACAGTTCAATATTTACACAGAAACCTAGAAAAATTCAGGGACACTATAACCTTCAAAATATTTTACTTCATTTGAAAACCACTTGGGATGGTTAAAATAAACAAACCTCTAGTCCATGGAAGACATTATTAACAACATATATGACTTATTAATATATTTTTCTCGAGCTTCCAGCCGTGTTAATATGTCATATTTGCGGGACGTTTCGAAGGCGTCCATCTCTGCCTTCATTTTCAACCTGATGTCAATGTTTAACTGTTTGTTTATTCAGCCGCTGCTACGGAAACGGTGGAAGACAAAAACCAACACAAGGCGATTACGTCATCCGCTCTTCTGCTCGAGACCGACGCGAAACTGTTTCAGCATTTTAATCGCCGGGTTCCAGGCCGCACTGAGTTGATAACCAGTGTCCCTGTTGACTAATAAATCAGTTAATCTAATTTCCACAGCCTCTGTAATAACGCTGGCCCAAAAATCTTTGACCCGGGCTAAAATGGTTGTTTTTTCAAATTCAAAAGTGTGACCCTCTTGCACACTATGTTCGGCCACCGCAGATTTTTCTTCTTGCCCAAGACGAACATTTCTGGCGTGCTCTACACATCGCTGAACAATGCATCGCTGTGTCTGTCCAATGTAGCCGCGGCCACATTCACATGGTATATAATATACACCAGGGGTTCGTAAACCTAGGTCATCTTTAACGCTGCCGACCAAGTTACTAATTTTAGTGGGTGGTCTATAAATTGTCTTGACTCCGTGTTGTGATAGCAGTCTACCTATTTTGAAACTTAGGGCACCCACAAACGGCAGAAACGCAAGGCCCTTGGTATCAATCTGATCTCTCCGTCGATTTTCCTTCTGTTTAAACGCACGAGGGTCACACTTTTGAATTTGAAAAAACAACCATTTTAGCCCGGGTCAAAGATTTTTGGGCCAGCGTTATTACAGAGGCTGTGGAAATTAGATTAACTGATTTATTAGTCAACAGGGACACTGGTTATCAACTCAGTGCGGCCTGGAACCCGGCGATTAAAATGCTGAAACAGTTTCGCGTCGGTCTCGAGCAGAAGAGCGGATGACGTAATCGCCTTGTGTTGGTTTTTGTCTTCCACCGTTTCCGTAGCAGCGGCTGAATAAACAAACAGTTAAACATTGACATCAGGTTGAAAATGAAGGCAGAGATGGACGCCTTCGAAACGTCCCGCAAATATGACATATTAACACGGCTGGAAGCTCGAGAAAAATATATTAATATTCAACGCCGTGAAAAATTACGATCCTACAACATATATGACTTTATAAGACTAATTAACGTTGAAAAATTTTCTGTCCTCGTGGAAAAACTACTACTCTAGAGAATGATGCCATACGAACAGATATAGGCCTTGAGTGTACACGCAAAGAATTTCTAAGAAGAGAAGAAATAAAGTACTGAGCTGTAGTCTCAGGTATAAGTGGCCAAAATATGCATCAAAAAATAGAACGTATGAGAAAAAAGAAATAAACTTTTAGCTATCTTGAGTGAGAGTTCATAGCCAATAGGAGAATTAAGAGCAAAAGCTCTGCCGATAACTACTTCGTTAAGTTCCTGGAAGGTGTAGAAAAATACTCTCGTAGTTCAGAAAAAGTAAGATAATTAAGAACAATAATGCGAAATGCTGAAATTTTGCAAGGAAGTTAACTATGAAGATTCGGCCTACGGTTTATAATGAATTAGGACAGTACATTACCTAGCCGAGGATTAAGAAAAATCCTATAGTCATTCTGTTGGGCTGTTCGAACCACCAACGCTTAAAGCGTCATTCGAAGTTGTATATATGTACGTACATCCCCTCCGAACGATCACTAATCCACAGGCAGCAGGTCAAAAAGGTTTGATTCAGCCTTAATGACTTAAGAGGCAACTTTTATCTGCACTACACAGTCTTTGCAATGTTTTTACTTTTTTTAAATGTTGTGAATTTTTGTTTTAAATTGTTTCAGTAATTGAGATGAATGGTTCAGCATGTATCTAAATTTAATAATTTATTCCAGTCCGTGACATCCTCACGCCTGAAATCAAGTGCTAGTTTCTAGCCACTGCCATCTCGACCATTCCAGGTACTACTGCTCATTTTACTACCAAACTCCATCCAATATGTGCCTTATACACACCCAAAACCCTCTTTATCTGTATTTCAATGACCCCAAACTCAGGTCCTGTTTGTGTTCTGGTCCAGGCCAGTTGTAGCATCGTTGATGTTAAGGTATAGTTGGCATCGCTGGAAATGCCACGGAAACTTCATGCATTAAGATGCGTGTCCAGTGACATATTCAGTAGTGACTAATGAAGTGAACAACATGTCGATGACAAAGACTAAATATGAATCACTTCAGGTAGGGGTAAGCATGTGAAACCAAAAACATCGAAAGACCCCAACGACTACAATATTGTGAAATGGTATCGTAATGCTAAGTTGGTGGCTGATAACGTTACGATAAATTACGTCGTTTATGACGGAGAGTTAGTTGAGATTTTAAATCGCACAAACTACCACGTGCGGTCAAGACCGTATCATGAAATGTTTGAAGAATAAATACAAAAATACTACTGTCAAGGAAGTTCAGATTTATTTGAGTTTAAATGATCCTTGTTCACAGGAGCAAAAGAGGCCAAAAAAAAAAACAAAGAAGATTCCAGTAAGACCAATGCGTTTAAATATAAATTTTCTAGATGTCACACGAAAAGTGCAAAAAAGAGTAGTGTATTCTGTAATTCTAATTGCCAAAGTTCATTTGGTACATTGTCATGTTACAATAAGCGATTTTTTTTCATTATGTTTATTTTGTTCTGTCGTAGTAATAGTTAATGATTTTCGATCGACCAGTGTAGCTGCGTGAGTTAATGCGCCACGACAATGGATCGCGCAGTTACAATGGTACCATGTTCAAATCCTGATTTAGATCATTTTCCCAATCACTAAGGTGAAAGCTTGGACAGTCCCTAATTTTCGCCTCATAAACTAAACATTTCACAAACAAAAAATACGCTTATCATACAGAACACAAGTTACACAAACCACAGCTAGATGGCAACGCTTGAGCTCGCCATATTGCTCCAGGAACTGACAATCCATGGTTCTAACTACTCGTACCTTAATTACGATTCGAAACATTTTATCTACTTTCAGTTGCTAGAAGTGATGACATTCTCTAGTGATTGTGGGCAATTAATTGATGTCATTCACTGTAACATGTATATGTTATCGGCCAAACCCGATATCACGCCAAACTAGTTTGTCCTAAGCCAAGAAGGTCTTCCTTATGTGTGTTACGATATACTAGTTAAGTCCAGAACAATCTAGTTTGAGCTATATACTTTGGGCTTAACTAGTTTGACCTAGTCTGAACTCTCACCACAACGTCACTGATAACCTCTTCGTGTTTCTGTCCACTCCTGCTCAACTTCTGTTACCATCGCAAACAGTAAAGATCCTTCATCGCCACTTAGAAACTTCCCCACGCTTTTTTTTTTTTTTTTTTTTTTTTTTTTTTTTTGTTTTTTGGTCGTAAGACCATTTCACCAGCCCACATACAAAATTTTTCCTGTTACAGTTATTCTGACGTTTTCTCTTAACTTAAATTACATATATATAATATTTTACATGTTACATGATTTACACGAGGGATTTTACATGATTCAGATTTGAGGTTTAACATAATTCAAATTGACATTTTACAGACAAGTTTATATGTACATATATATATACATACCTACACACATACATACATACATACACCCATGAACATACAAATATATATATTTATACACAAACACATATACGCACACATATATATATTGCGTCCATTTGCTTATATTGTTTTCTTCAGATGTTAATCTGCCCATCTCTCAGAAAGTCTATAAGTTTTATGTATATCTTCGCGTGTCTCGACGCTAGAAGAGTGGTTATCGATGTGGGCAAAGGCACCTGGAGTGATAACAAGCTGTTTAACAGTTTTTGGCTGAGGGTGTAGTATTTGCTGCATGCAAAAAATATGTAGTTCAAGTCTGCTTCTTCCTCCTCGTCCGCGTCGCATTGTGGTGACTCAATCACGCCTATTCTATACAAGTGGCTGGGGTAAGTACCGTGTCCTAGTCTCATTCGTATTATAGATGTTATATACTGTCTTTTTGCTCTGAAGTCTTGAAACCAAGCCTTTTTTGTTGTTGGTTGTATGGTAGAATAGTGTTTACCTTTGTGATACGATGTTGATGTCCAGAATTCTTGGAGGTCTTGTTTCAACTTCTGTTTCACTCTGGGGAGGAAGTCTATGTAAGGTAGGGGCAAGAATAGAGGCGTGCCTTCTGTAGCTCCGCTTTTAGCGAGGGCGTCTACCAATTCATTGTATATGAGACCCGAGCGTCCTTTCACCCACATGAATCTTATATCTGGTACTTGGGTTGATACTGCGCACTCGATGATTCCCCACGCTTGCTTCAGGTAACATCGACTGTTAAATAGTATTTACGCACTCTTCCTCTTACTACCAAGATTCGATTGAGCAATAAGATAATTAATGAACCGCATGCTGTAGATAGAACCAACATTTTTAGCTAACTTGTGAATCAAATTTGTAGGATATGTATTTATGATATTATTTACACATCACCCATATCAGAAAAGCATATTTCTTCCTATTAATTAAAAAAGTAATTCTTGATTTCGAGGACACATTACTAGAACTACAGCTGTATTTTATTAGCAGCAATTTATTCGGCTTCTTTGTAAGTGTAGTACACACAGCGAAGGACGGGAGCAACGGTTCACTACCCGAAGACGGAATCTAACTGGTCACTCCTGACAATAGATCCTCATACGCTTTCCATTACGCTAAAGTTGGCGGAAAAATGCTATTTGATAATGAAAATAGGTTGAAATAAGAAGAGTGAACGAAACTAATGAAAAACTCAGTTTCTGAAGGGTAGCGCATGATGATTTTTTAACATACATACGCGAACTCAATACATTCGGGCAGTATAGCTCAAAACGTATTTGCTTATATAAGTCGTCAATATGGCCTCAATGAACACTGAGAATACTCATTATGTTCTTCGCTTGCCTATTAGTGTAAAGCTTTTACATGCAATAAAATAATTTAAAATTTGTTCAAACCGATGTATCTGACAAGTCAAACGTAATATAATGATGAAACATGTTAACTTTCAACATATACCGATTCTTTAAAAAAGAAGAAGAAGAAAGAAAAAGAGGACTCATTTTCCTCTGATGACTACTGTTTGAATAGTTGATTCGAAATTACTGCTATTAGTTGAATTAGTTGAGACAACAGTTGTGAAAGTGTGACATCAGGTATTCATTATATCTGAATCGATGTTAAATGTGATGACTGTATATTTGGAAGACAGTTAAAAAAAATAATTTAACTTAGCGTTAATAAACTATAATTCTGATATGAAATCGATTATTATACGGTTGTTTAAGAGATAAAACTAAAAAAAAAATCCCTACTTGCCCAAAATAAAATAAGACTATGCTGTTGCAACAACTCGTCAAAGTCTTTTGATTTTAATTTTAAATAAGCATTTGGAAACAGCAAGTCACGTAGCCAGCTCATAATATTTGTTATTATTTTTTAATATTGTATCAATGTATTAAACTCTTTACTTATTGAAACTCTTTATTCAAAGTACCCAAGCCTTGTTACGGATTGGAATCGGCCATAAGAAGCAATACTAGCGCCATAATCATTACTTTATGAGGACAACCGAACAGTTCGCATCCGCACTATGTCCTTTCACCCACCGAACACGGTGGAAAAGCAGTAACCTCCTCCAATGGCCTCGACGTTGACAAGGAGTGGAAAAAAACACCATTCTACCTTAGTTATCACATCAACACTGCATTATCGTGGAGAAATAGGACAACGTGGGTGGAATTTTTACCTTTCTTAGAAAAGAACTCTTCTAGTTTTGAAAGTATTCACGGTGGAAGTGTACAAGAAACTTAAATTTTTCTTCGACCAACTTCCATACAGGTGGAAGGATTTTACATATTTTCTATAGAGTGGTGCAAACATGACTCGTGGATACTACTGCGTTCAGCAATTGCTTTGAATCTGCTGAGTAGTTGTCAACATGATCGCTTCCTAAGTCTCACTCCACACAAACACCGCACCCACTGCCTACAGTCATCCTTGCCAATTTAAGAAGAGACCTCTCCTCTGCCCTTTCAGAATCGGTTAATAGTGAAAAATTTTCAGATGAGCAGTCTGAAATTAGAACATTGTGCTTTTAAGTTGTTAACTCATTTCGCCTCGCGTGCCGGCTGTGTCGCGGGCTTGTCTCCTCTGCCCCTGCGAGTGCCTGCTGCAGCAGGTGTTGTGGATACAGGAATAGCTGGGCTGGCGCTCCACGATCAATGCACTCTCCCGCAGCCCTACTACCCCACACGCTCCTAATATAACAACTCTCTCATTCGGAAAAAGTATTCTAACGAATCAAAATACCTGTCTCGACGTTAAAAAGATTTTCGCTTTTTGGTGCCAATTTATATCACCTCGTAGTTATTAATGTGTCTGTAATAGCTATTACAGTAATTTGAGCTCTAATCTATACTATAATTTCGTAAGCACACTCTCTCACCTCCATAGCTGTTGGGTGGAGAACGATGACGTCACGCGCCAGCCTTCACTCGCAAATTAACAGCGATAAGAGGCAAATCTAGGTTATGTGCACAATTTAATATCTTAGTAACTGTGATCAAATGAATTGCCAGAATAGATTCATTAAGTTTTCTTTTCGAAGTAATTCATTATTAAAAAAGTAATAAAAATTTACGGCTGGAAAAACGTGTAATAAATTGTACTTTACGACTGAAGTCCTTCCAGTAGTTGCCATTTTTCAAATCTCTAATGTCTGGCTGTAATCATTAGTTATGTACATCACACGAGTTACATTACACTTGATGTTAAGACAATTAAAAGTAAAAACGAGGACGATTTCTTAATAGCGTTTTCTTCGCTTTTAACGTTGGATGCGTGTTCACTATTGCAGGGTCACTTACGTTGTTAAGTCCGCCATCTCTAGATATTTAGCGAGATCGTCTATTTCTGTTTTTTAAAGCTTCTTTTAAGTCCCTTTAAACTATAGAGATTCTATTCAAATTATGCAGAGGGTACTCTTATGATAAGACACAGATCGGCTTCGTATTTTAGCCAGATCAGATAAAGTACTTTCGATCTAAAAAAAAAAAAAAACAGGTATATTCTAGACTCTTGACGATGCCCAAAACCACCGTCACTGGCTTACAATAGTTGTGATACAAATACACATTTTGATGCTAAGATCTCTCTTAATAACTTCACGGTACATGGTGTGTCTGGTTCCATGCCATTTATTTATAAGGATATCTTTAATTCTGCTCCTAAAATGTAACCCACTTACATGAACTTTATTATTAATTTGTGTATTTGTAATATACATAATTTTATTAACTTATGTAAATTGTGATTTGTTGTTACTAGATATAATAAGCTGATAACACTTGTGGAAAGCGATTACTAAGAAATACTAATTTAATCTTCATGAAATCTAATATGCTATAGTACCAGACTGAATTATTCATACCACTGCATATTGCCACATATATTCTCATTTAAATTTAATACTTTTCCACCATTTAGTACAACAGAGTATAATAAGAGTGGAAGAAGTGAGTAATTTTTAATCACTACAAACTTCTGTTGAACTGTGCTTTGCGTTTATTCAGTGAATACATAAGAGAATGCAATTGTTGATTCGTATACCGTATGGGCCGTTAAATCTGTCGTTTCCCTTAGCTAAAGTCACCTACACCCTCGGGAATCCTCGACACCATGATCACTCTCTTTCGTGTGCCATACAGCAAACTGACACTTTCCTACCTACGTGCAAGAGGATTCTGCCTATAATTTATAGTTTCGTTAACTAATATACACCTGACTTACGTATTGTTACACAGCGTAAACTAATTATGGGAAGCTCGAAACAAAATAATTCCACAAGGAATGGTAAAAATTTATTCCTGCTCTTAACTTTCACCTCAGTGAATTTCCCTCTATTTTATTGCTGAAACAGCACCTTAAGATTGGCTACATTGGTTTATGTTGGCCTAAATTTAAAATGTTCTCTTAGATTTTAATTTCTGCTGCTTCATTCAGTTGATGTTAGGAAGCAACTCGTTTATTTACAGCATACTTTTTTGTAGTTTGTATCTAAAAAAATGTGACGGAATGGAAAAATAATGTTGAAGAGTGATACTTAAACGCCGGAATTTGCCTTCTTTAATTTCATATGGAAAGCAGTCAAGCAGTTTGCAAATAACATCGGTTTTTCCTCATTAGGATTATCGGTCTCGCAACCGTGAGGTTATTTGAGCCGGAATAGGTATTCTTTTTGTTGAAGGACGGAAAGGTTTCCGACCAAAGGAACTATACCTGGAATCATTATGGGTAACCATGAAAATCATAAATCAACATGCCCACTCAGGAGACAAATCAAGCGCGTTATAGAATGCCAACCCCAGTCCTTATCACTCACCCAGCGAGACAAAGAAGTCAAATAGCTTAAAATCTCTGCTTCAATTCTCAGTAATGCCTGCAAATTTTACAGAGACTTAACATGCTCTTTACTGCTGCTTTGCGTGAAGTACGTTGTTAATATTTGGTGATTTGGATTGAATTTCAAACTTTAGGTACAACCATGACATAAACGTAATGTTTGGCAGGTGAAACTCCAATGCCTAGAGGCATAACTACTCATCGTGGTATCAAGAACGAGAATACCATACGCATTTAGTCTTCCCACCAGAATTTCACGCGTAGTAATTGCTTTATCGTGCGATCTTTGTGGTCATCGCCCCATGCGTTCTAGCCTTCATCACTGCGATTGGCAGCTAATTTCTCTTTATCACCTTCTAGATCTCCAATTTACCTGCCCAAAGCATATTTTCCACAACACACCTTGACAGAAATCATTCACCTTCCTTAAAGGGATGGCGAGTTTCCGTGATATTCTTTCGCATACAATGCTTTTAGGATTCTTTACTCAAAAATAAACGAAGCTCTCTGATTGTCACTCGATTGTCTGTCCATCTTTCTCGTAATCCAAATAAGCTTCACACTTCAAATATGCACATCTTACGTAATTCTTTCTGGCACAAAATTTAACTTTTAAAAATCATATACTTGCGGGTATTTGGGTTTTATTGAAGTATAGAGGTTGAAAAAGCTATTTTTTTCTGCCCTTGGCGTAGAGTGCAGATGTTTAGAGCTTGTAAAGTGTAGAACTATGATAGTGTTTTAATTTTTTAACTGATAAATAAAGACACGAGAAGTAATTACTTTTTTAATACTTTTGTTATCAAACTCATCTCAAAAACATTATAACCTTCAACCATACATCTAATATAGCTTGCGAACAAAAGAAGCAAACACTTTATTTTGAGGCTACTTTGTGGTATATTCATACAATTTTATTGAATGTATTTTAATTCGTATTTAGATTGCATCCAGATGTATCTTTTAAAAGTTTTACTCAAACTGTACTACTAGACTGACGAGTTGAAGAACCATGGGGCCTGAAAATAAGCTAACCATCCATAATTCTGCCACGCGACTATCGTCTGACCCGCCTCATGCCAGATATCTGGAAAGGTCATTGGAATAACACAGCCTAAATGCGCAAGACTCAGCTAGCAAGTGTCATTTTACTATTCCAGAGAAAGGTAAACAGCAACAAAGAAGACATTATTCTTTATCGAATAGTCTCCCCAGTTACAGTTCCAAATGTCTTCTACGAGACACCCCCTCCGACGATATCCTGACTTTGCACCTATCATGGTATCCCATGTACGCTGTACACTGGCCCCATTCCTCACATCACCACTCCCTCCCGTTCCTACCTCTCCAATCTGGACACTGTGTCCTTGTAGAGGAGTGATTAATTTCCCCTTCTCGTGTAGTTGTAAGGAAAGCCGAGTGAGGATAGAGCAGACTGACCTTAAGCTGCCTCTTTTAACTAAACAAGCTGCAATAACTCAAAACGAACAAGTGAAATAGCTGTAACGTTTTCACAACACAGTTTTGGTTGAACTGAGCATGGTGGGTAACGTCTAGAATCTGATGAACAGATCACGTTCGAACCATGATCCGACCATACCCATTCCGGTTTTCCATGTTCTTGTCGAAATCAATCATTCGAATACTGTCATGATTCCTTCATATTGGCCACGACCGATTTCCTTCATGTTCGATGTCCCATAATCCCCTCCAGCTCCAATGGCCTCAAAGCCTAACACCCGTAAAGCCCTACGTATAAAATACTTACAGGTAACGTAAGAACTTATACAGTGCACGGGGAATTAGAGAACGAGTTCGCAAGATGTGCGGAAAAGCTAAGCGAGATTTTTCTCTGAACAGAAAAAAGTTCCTGCGACGAATTGTGAAGTTGTTTTTGGTGTAAGGCCGATGTATACGGTTCGCTGCTTGTCGATACTTGAAGGTATCGATCCAAGGAGTGAGTCGGCGTTTTCCGGAAGGATAACTGGTCGCCAGTCATTATGTTCGCATTAGCAGCCCTTTCCCTTCCCCCGGCCCTCTCAACAGGTCCTTATAACACGGAACCTGTGCCATGCGTCGTCATAATGGCCTCGGCAGAATTTTCCATTCCCGACATCCTCGCTGAAAGCGATAATTTTACTGCAGCCTCGCTGTTGACGAAGTATTACTGTTTTATCCAAGAATATTGGAAAAATACGGAAGCATACTTACTAGCGTAAGGGTTCAAAAT
This sequence comes from Vandiemenella viatica, assembly GCA_031002005.1. Lineage (NCBI taxonomy): Eukaryota > Metazoa > Arthropoda > Insecta > Orthoptera > Morabidae > Vandiemenella > Vandiemenella viatica. The sequence goes on from JARYHS010011408.1 coordinate 104,455,228, forward strand.
AAATTGGCTCCTCTACAACAAGTACCAATTAAATATCCGTTAACCCCACAGTCGCTACGAGTAACAAGTTCTCTTTTATCTTTGTTTTTTGGTTTTATCTTTACGCCTCGTCGACTTCGAGGTTGTTGGAGTCTGGAAAGGACTGGGGAAAAGGAACGTGAAGGAATTCTACAATGACCTTTTGAAGGAACCATCACGAAATTCACCTGGATTGATTTCGAGAAACCATGGAAAACCAAAATCAGGATGGCGAAACCAAGATTCAAACCCGCGTCCTCCGGAATGCGAGGTGAGGGCGTTATTGCCATTCGAATAAGTACTTAAATAGATTTGTGTTATTTGAATCGACTGCAATATGTGTAGGAAAACAAAATACGATCCTTTAAACATATAAAAACAGAAAATATTTCTTGAAATTTGTTTTCTCTCAGAATACATTTGTCTTTTATAAAAACTGTAGATTATATCAAACCTCGTAGCAATTCTTATCCTATCTACTTCTGGATAAGACTGTCACCAATTATCTACATAGTTAAATAAATACTATAAATTTCCACTGCGAGATTCGATCTTTAGATACAAGTGTATACTGTAAAGTGATTGCTATCCAGTTCGGCCCAAACGTTTTAGGTGCCTGACATCAAAAGTTCCGATTTTTAGCAGTCTCTTACATTATGTGATAATCCAGAGATTCAAAACGACGTTAATAATGACTTGTGTTTGCAATGACTGACACTAAATGTAATTTTAGTAACGGTATTTCAACAAATAAATCTGCTAGGAAGAAACTTACATCAATACTATCACAGTACCCGGGGTTGCCCGGTCTACTTGATTTGCCTGTACACTATTTTTATGTTTCCGACGTGAATCATGTGTACCAAGTTTCATTAATTTGGCACCAGTCATTTCCTGAATTAAACTAAACATTGATAAACCCAAACATTTTCCAGTACTCGCTGAATTGTAAGCTGTGATACGGAATGTCTGTTTACATTTTGGTCCACGTTGCATTTCAAACTATTCACAACATGTGTTAAAGTTGCTGCTAGATAATTTAAACTAGTAACATCCAAACATTAATACATACATAAATCTGTATCTGGAATATATCTGTTTGTACCGGCATCCCGCAGAAAATACAGATTTTTAAAGGATTTTCACAACTTGAAGCATGTGGTCCAAGTTAAAATCTGATGTATATGTTGAGACATTAGGACACATATGTTTTATCAGTATTCTAGCATAATTTAAAAATTGTTGAATCGATTTTGACTGGATTTTAAACTCTGGATTTCTATAAAGACCATTTAAAATTAAAAGGGGTGGGGCTTTTGTAAACCAAATGCAGACATTATTTTTCTTTTTGATTTGAAGTATACGTTTACAAAATTCCATCGATATTCCATAAAAAATGAGGATATGTGTATAGAACATTTAGGTGAGTGTAAAAGGCGAAAATAGTTTTGTTTTTGTTAAACTAAGGTGGGCGGCATTTTTATCTTTGTTTTAAAGTATTCTTGTGAAAAGTTCCTTAGAAATTGGACAAAAACTGTAGCTTTGTTTGAAAAACATTTCCAAAAATTGAATGGAGTAAAGGGTGTGAGAGGTTGGATTTTTGCAAACAAAATGTAGGCATTATTTTTCTGTTTCTTCTAAAGTATGTGTAAACTTCCTTCAAAAACGCAATGAATCTGTAGCTTTTTGTAAAGAACATGACAAAAATTAAGGTGTTGGAAAGGAGGAGGTGGGTTAGGTTTTTGTAAAGCAAATGTCGACAGTGTTTTTCTGTTTATTTTAAAGTATACGAGTGCATACGTCCTTGAAAATCTGATTGAAACTGTAGCTTTCTATACAGAACATTAACAATTATTAAGGGGTGGAAATGGGGAGAGGGGGTTGGTTTTTGTAAAATTAATGTGGCCAGTATTGTTTTTTTTTTTTGTTTTTTTTTTTTGTTTTTTTTTTTTGTTTTTTTTTTTTTTTTAATGTATGCGAATGCTGAGTTCGATCGAAATCGGGTAAAAACTGTGGGTTTCTACAAAAGAAAATTAAAGCTGTAAAAGGGGAGAGGAGTTGCTTTTTTTATTTATTTTTTAGAAACTTTCTCGATGAAAAAATACATGTATGTGCCAACTTTCATCGTGATCGGTCAAACTATGTGGACGTCTATTAATCTCGGATGAAAATATATATATCAACTATCTTTTATATATATAAGATTTTGTTGAAGATCGACAATTTGCTCAGTAAAAGAATCATATTACAGCACCGTCAAATTCAATGCGAAACCCTTGGCTCGCATAACGCAGCTGTCATTTAAATACAAGCGATCGATCGCAGACGCCGCTTATGTATTCAGAGCGCCTAACTCAATTCCGTGCTGATAGTGTTATGAAATCGACACACGGCGAGTAGACCTGTTATCGTTTCAGTACAAGGCTAATAACCATTCGAAGGCATAAGGAAACTTACATCGCGCATTAAATGTAGCCATCCCAAAGCATATCAGATAGCAAAAAATTTACTTGGACAAACTTCCGTGTAGTTAAGGTTAAAGTACAAGTAGGAGGAACTACATTTTCACTTCCAAATATATTGTTTATCTTTCATCCGCGTACCTTGACACAAGCTATGTTTCTTATTTAAGTTATCGCGCGTGTTTATTACATATTTTTTGCTGGATTATTTTTTAATGATTCTCTAGTATAAGGCACAGTAATAACTGTCGTCATCTTGAGATAAATTCGTTTTGAGGCATATATATATATATTGGTTGAAGGTTTATTTCAGTTTGGAAATAGGGTTATTTTGACTTACATTAGTATCTACTTAAACATAAATTCAACAACATAACCCATCCTACAAAACTGTGTTTAAAAATGAATGACGGTGATTTGAGGCTTTGCAGAATTTTCAATATTTGACTTAGAATTAATTGTAAATGATATATCAAATGAAAGAGGAAATCAAACAGTTTCGTTGTACCCAAGCGCATGCAGTGTTTCCTCTATCGTCCACTAGAAATCTCTAGTACTAGAGGTGGCAACTGCTGAACAGAAAGCTTTTTGCAAACTGTGAATCTGTACTTACAGTTCAACGAGTGTTCCCTTTTAAGTTCCATTTCCATCCTCCAAGGAGTAATAACATCCGTAGATGGTACTATCAGTTTGAAGACACAAACTGTCTTCGTAAAGGGAAGAATACGGGACGACCAAGCCTGGCTGGAGAATGAGTTGAACGCACAGCCCCAAGATATCTGTTAGCAAGGCCAGTCCTAAATTAACAATTAAAGTGACGTCTAGACGTTTAGTTTTAAGGAAACGCTTACATCTACGTCTTTATCTTTTGAAGCTGTTACAAGCTCTAAAGCCTACAGACTGCCGTTTTCGCAGCAACATAGCGAACGAAATGTTGATTTCTCGATCGTCTCATTTTCAGTGATGAATCATCAATTCACCTAAATGGAAATGTGAACACTCATAATGTGCATCTCTGAGGATCAGAGAATCTCCACGAGGAGGTACTGCTGATAGGACACTGCCCAAAATTGAATGTTTTTTTGTGCCATATCTCGGCGGAAAGCTTATGTGCCTTTCATTTTTGGCGATGCAACTCTAATGGTATTTCTCATCTTTATACACCATATGGCTTTCCTCAACTGCAACATGATGAAACAGAGAACTTCTTTTGGCAGCAATATGGTGCGCCGCCTCACGATTGGTTAGACGGTGTTGTACCCAACCACTGGATTGACCGCCATGTGCCGGATTACAGGGCTTGTTTCGCATGGCCTCTAAGTTCACCCGATCCGACGCCTGGCGATTTTTATCTTTGGGGGTTCACAAAGGATCGTGTGTATGTATCTCCGCTATCAGCTAACCTAACCGACTTAAGAAACAGGATTGAAGCAGTTGTTGCGTCAATTACTGCAGTGACAGGTATTGGAAGAATTCGCCTATTTGCTGGATGTGTAACGTTTGACACACTCACTGAACATTCGTAGGTAAAAGAATTGATTTGCTCTTTCATTCGATATGTCATTTATAATTGTAAGTCAAATAATAAACATTCTGCAAAGCTTCAAAACACGATATCCATTTTGAAATTCCCTGTACATGCGCATAAATGTTACCTGTGGCTTTGAGTATGTATTTTTTTAAAAAAAAAAAAAAGATGAATCGCGTATGCCATAAAAAAAAGTATTTTGTTTGATTGTTGTACGCCCAGCAGCACCGCCTGAACTGCCGTATTACGCATGTACCAGTCTTGTGTAGTTCGCGAATGAACTAGTTCGGAAGAGCGCTCCCACAGGCGAACTACGCGATCTAGTTCCCAGATCTTTCACTCCTTGGATCGTTCGATTCTTTTCCGAAGACTGACTTTTGTTTTAGGTTATTTGTTACTATGTCACGTAAAAGGAAACAGATCATTGTGAACACATTTCACTGTAGCGGTAGCAAAGCGAACGAACGATCTGTCTTTCTGGAGACCGAGAGGGAAGCGACCTAGTTCGCTAAGGAGCTGCGAACTAAACTAGGCGCTACCGGTCGCGAACTATTATGCCCAGTAATTTTATGAATAATTCCGTCAAAAACAACTGTTTTGGTGAATTTTGTTTTTATTCGATTCCCCAGAGGCGTTTCGCCCTGTGATGTAGGGAATCTTCAGTGGAGATATATCGATATTCCTCACATGCCGGTCTGGAACAGCACTTCACACACTTTCACATCACTATTCGTTATATCACTAGTTGTTTTTATGATTCACTTGTTGTTGTAGTGAATATTTGCTGTTGATTTGCACATGTTTACTTCTTGGTGTTATACTATGAGTCGACATTTAATCACTTACTTTATTATATTTCTTATCTGCGCCGTAGAGTGTTTATTATACAATTTGTGGGATATATTAATTTTATTTGGGTCAATGTATAGCACTGGTGCCCTAATCGTTCACTATGGCCTCAAATTCTGGTAATATGACTGGTTGAAAAGTATGAGGATATATCTGTTCAAGTGGTGTACGATTGTAAATGTACTCACTTTGTTCCCGTCGTTTCCTGTTGGATTTTCTATTTGTCTAAAATCTATAATTGGATGTTTCCCTCCTTAAAGAAGGTCATTATGATTTTGAGTATTTCGTTGAACAGTTTTCTGAAAGTTATGTAAAAAAAGGCTCACGAAATTTAAAAAGATTTTAACTTTTGTCTTCATCATTTTCATTCATCATCAAAATATTTGTGTTGGATAATCCTCCCGTACGCTAATAAAATAATCGCTCAATGACTTCCAATTCACTGGAAATTGACGCACTTTCATTACTGATACTACTTTCCATAACTAATTTAATTTAATTAGATGTAAAAAGAAAGGACAGCTTCCAGGTGAAAATAATTAACAAAAATGAAGCAAAGACAGATGCACGAGCAAACATTTGTTTGACTTTATCAATTTTGACATTACACAATATTTCTGATGTGGTGTTTAGGTAAACGCACATCACATCATTCAAAAGATAAATCATAATGTGCCTTCACAGATTTTACAAAGGGAGGAATATGTTATTAGTTTCTGTGTTGTAAAATAAATAAATTCATTTAAAATTAATAATGTATTTAAAGTAAAAAGCAAAAACAGAACGGTCGAATGTCCCATTTTACCCATTTGTGCAAAGGACAATGATCACTTTGGTTTTTTCGGCGGCCACTGATCTTTTTTTTTTTTTTATCTGCTTAATTTCTCTCTAACAGCGAGGTCTTTAGAGACGAGAAAGGATGGGGGCAAGGAATGGGAAGGAATTCGGTCATGGCCTTTTGAAGGAAACATCCCGACATTTGCCTGGAGTGTTTTGGGAAACCATGTAAAACCCCAATCTGGATGCCCGGACGGGGATTCGAACCGCCCGCGCCGTCGTCCCGAATGCGAGGCCAGAACGCTAGCCGTTACACCACCACGCTCGGTGCCACTGATCGTGCTAAAGTCATTTGAAAGGGCTAATATTAAGTAACAACTTTTGTTATCAAGGTCATATTAAATTCCATTTAGAAACGACAAAAATGATTAACTCAGGTCCCAATAAAACTGACATAACAAACAAAATATCGCATGGCAAGGAGAGCGAACGATCTGTTCCTCTGAATTAGAGACGGGAACTAACGAACTAAAAGAGCTGTCTAATTTGCGAGGGAGCTGCGAACTTTGACAGATGATTGCTCTCCCTGAATCCTGCTGCTCATAAGCACTGTAATGCTGCGTTTGTGATAGGCACTGGATGAAACAGGAGCGGCACTGGACTACAAAACGAGTCTAAACGACGGGATGGAGGACATACGTATCGCAAAGACAGTAAATAACAATTCAGCGTTTTAAGAATACCCGGATAGCAGAATATATGCCTTGGCTCCTTTCAACAATTCTACGCCGTATACATCACAGAGAAATATCTTTTCTGTAGATTCTCTTGAATCCCAAGGATCAAAGATTCTAGTATCTGTTGGATAAAGATTGCAGATGATAGCTTAATGATTGTATGTCGTCTTTCCTAAATAGTCTACCTTAATTTTGCAAGAGTGCAATCAATTCGAATCGTGGGGAAAGCTTTCCTCCACAATGCATTAAAATGTTGAATAATCCCTACTTTTAAATGAAACCAGTTTAATTCAATTCTTCCGAAATTAAAAAAAAAAGTTTACTACCTCCATCATGCCAAAATAATTAAAAAAAAAAAAAAAAACATCTTTCGCTTTCATAACACGACGACAACTGAAATAATAATATCAATACATAATCACTATAATTTAATGGTACCGTTCCTATGAAATGAACTAAACTAATTTTCCTTCACAGATAACCTACGAATCCCACAGACCAGCGTCCGTGAATGGTCACGTGAGGGTCTTCATTAGTAAAGACAATGGTTCAAATCCCAGTACGATCATCTATATTTGTTTTTAGATGTTTTCCGACGAAGAAATATAAATAGAACGATACAAAATGCTATACATTGTGATGGAAAGAAGAAAATGCGAAGGTTTTAACAAGTGTTTAATTTCTTTTCTGCTTTGGATATAGTCAATGGGCAAATTGCTTAGAAACTTTACTTATGCCAACTCCCTACCATTACGTTCTGTGTTGCAGCTTATAATTCGTCTTATTTATGAGCTAAACTATTAATATTTCAACGTAAACTTTTGATAAATAATCAGTAAAACAAATTATAATAAAAATAATAACTGTGCACTTTTCAGCCGCACAAAGAGGAAAAGAAAATTAAGGAAGTTTGAAAACCACATCTGTAAAACATCGAGTCAAAGTCCTATCGACTTTTTTATGGTATACAGAAATTTCTTTCTAGTATAATTATTATAAGGTTGCTAGATGAATATAAATGTTATCTGTACTGTTTATTGTAATATGTATTGTGTGTCCAAGCATTGACAGGCCTACTCTGTTAGGATATTAATATAATAAACTAGCTTCTAAGCCAGTCAAAAAATATCGGGTTGAAATTCATTTCTCTGCAGTTGCTTAACTATGTGGAATTGTTATTATACAGTGATAGTAACTATTTTTTGTAGTGTTGTACATATTTCGGTTGTGGTTTACATAGCGACACAGTTGTAACTTCTACTGAATTGATGATGATGGAAGTATGGAACCAATGAAATTAAAAATAAACAAGGAATCCCCTTATTCTATTCCACGACATATTAGTTTTATACCTAGTTCACCACGGTAAATAGGAACTACTGCCATCCCCGTGAAGTAATAACTTCAGTGACATGGCGCTTATGAACACAGTTTAATTTTTTTTATAAAAGTAAATTCATGGTGAATTATCTTGTAACGAATTTTGTCATTCAATATTGTATTACTGACTGCATTTCAAACTAACCATAACCTCCGCTAATCTTGCCGTTCAAAAATCATAACTTATATCACCCACCTATGAATAATTCAATGTATCGCGATCTAAATTTGACCCTTTACATGCGGCTGATATGATATCAGCTACAAAAAGCAACTAATAATTAATATGTTAATTTAAACGCAATACATTCGTTTAATTCAGTGTTTTGGCAATTTATTTCTTCGAGTTTAGAATAACAGTGACATAGAATACCGCGGAAATGTGTACATTGAATACATTGTGAGCCCATCTAAAGTAATGCCGGTTTACGCAGTGTTCTGACGTTATATTTCCTCGTAATTACTTAACTAAATACAATTGTTAATAAATAACGCTCAAAATTGTAAAATGATTTAATTTGGTACATATTTTTAGTTTACTGTAGGAATGATATCTCTGGACAGAGAATATAAGAAAACATCTACATCCATTCAATACAAATCAACAAAGAGCAAATAATATGTTGATTTAAATGAAATATCTACTTTCCTTTTAGAGTTTTGCCAAATCATTTCTTCATAGATGCTTAACTAAATAGAACTGTTAGTAAACAACGTGCACAATCTTCAGTGGCAATCACCGGCCATTGTCAGGCAAGGAAGGCTGGGTGCGTGTCGTCACCACCGAAACAAGCGCGAGAGAGTGCAGTAATGTTGTGGAGAGCTGAATTATTGCGAGGACACTGCTAGGAACAGGCTTTAAGTGAATTGCTTTTTTTTTTTTTTTTTTTTTTTTTGAAATAATGAATAATAAAAGAGACTGTGATGTTTGTAAAGATGCGTTGAAGTTTTCGGCGTATCTTCAAGAAGTGACAATTGAATCTTCCCCGGCATACATATGGCAAATATTCTTCTCGGGTGTTCTACTGGATCAGTTCTTCCATGTGCGACGTTTCGACAATAGCCTCTGTCGTCTTCATCAGGCGGAAAGGTCGAAATTCAGGCATACACAGTCGGTGACTTGCTGTTGCAGTGTCAACTTCGACCTTTTCGCCTGTTGAAGACAAAAGAGACTGTTGTCGAAACATCACACATGGATGAGCTGACCAGAGAAGAATTTTTGTTATCTTCAGGAAGTTGAGGCATGACAAACTGATACGTGTAGATGATCGATTTAAATTAAGAAGCCCAAAAGCGAGTGTGATCCTATGTGCATTGAGGTGGGTAGTTATTAGGTTGCGTACAAGTTTACTTCTGTATGTGCCAGCGATGTTTTCATCTCATTGGAAGATGTCTGTCTTGGGGCGTTGGTACAGAACGAAACAGACACACAGTTTTAACAGAATTCCGCAGATGTGTCACATTTATTCACCCCGAGTCATATTCATTATATTCGGCTTGATGTCGGAGCGTCGAACGCCAACGCATTTTATTTGACACTAAAACTGCATTCGTAGCTTAAGGAAATTTTCAAAACGTGATAAATTGGTTCCTAACATTTTCCCAAATTATGAAAGTTTTTCGGTTTTCCTGCTGCAGTGCCGAAAAAGTTAGCGTAGCTCCTATTCTTTCTGAAGTCTATTTGGTAACTTGTAAATGCAAGCAAAAATCTTATTCAAACATATTAACTCTAATGATAGGTTAGGTAGGACGTTTTGCATTTTTCCCAACTTTTTCTAGTAAGTTCACTTGTAATTTAAATACACATGTCAAATTTCGTGCAAAGGAGCCGAGCTCACATTAGAGCAATTTGGGTTTCACTTAGGCAATAGACCACCGGGTCAGTTTCGGAAATTTCTCATTACTTTATTCAATCCCTATTAAATTCCACGTAGGTACTTATTACTGTGAATCACTACAGTCAAACTGAACATCATGAAACCATTGGTTAGTGAACTTATATGTTGACACATTATCATACTTTAATATGAAAGCCATGTTTTAAACCGATTCCAAGAAAAAGGAGGAGGTTCTCAATTCATTGATTTTTTTTATGTATGCTCAGCGATATCTTCACCAATTTTGAACCGATTTAAATTTAAAAAAAATTAGTGAATAGGGTAGACTCCCAAAGTGGTCCCATATGAATTTAATTGAGAAACCACCCCATCTACCCCTTTAACACCCCTTAGTTTTTATACAAATCCACAGTTTTAATTCCCATCAAAATCAATTAAGCTGTAAGTCATGGAAGAAATGTTTCATAAAGTAAATGTGTCCCAATGTCCTCAACATGTATCTCAGATTTCAACTTGGACCACGTTTCGAAAACCAATTAAATATCTATATTATCGTGTGTGATGCCGGAACAAACAGATATATTTCAGAGACAGATTTGGTGTATGTGTTATGTGTTAATGCCTAGATGTTACATGTTTTCGATTATCGAGCAGCAGCTTTAACAGATGTTATGATTAGATCGAAACACAGCCTGGACCAAATGTAAACTGACATTCCTTAACACAACATCCAATTCACTCCGTTCTGGAAGTTGTTGGGGTATATTTTGACAGATTATATATATATATATATATTTTTTTTGAAAGCAAGTGCTACCAGGAAGTTAGCAAAAATGAGAACTGCTGCGTCATATTTAATATAATTGTTTACAAAACATAAAAAAACGCCTTAAAAAAAAAGCACACTAAAAATTTTAAAATAACTTTATACCTTGCTTAGAAGAAAGTAAATCTAAATAGATATATTTTAAATTACTGTTATTCAAATTTTTACGTTAGTTAGCTATTTTTTGGAGTCGGTTCCAGCCATAGCAACAAAAACAAAAAGATAAAAACAATAATGAATAACATTAATACATAAAAATCATGTTACTACTTACCTACAGTTAATGTTAGAAACATGTTTCAACAAAACTGAAACATACAAGATGATACGCCGATATTATACTAACTGTAAAGCGTTTACTGCATGCTGGCAGCGCCAGAGATATGCCTGGACGACCAACGGAGCCGAGCTACAGATTAAAATATTGTTTAATTTGCTTCCCTAAACTGTCTCCCGCAATAACAATATCTTCCTCACTGCATGCTGTAAAATATTTGTAATTTTTGTTCGTACTCCCCGTTTCGCTTCTAACATCAAATGAACTATAGTAATTCTATCTTCGCGATGTTACTACTGGCACCGACTCCAAAAATACTAATTAATGTAAAAATTTCAATGACAGTAATGTAAAATATTGTCCAATTTAGATTTACTTTCTCCTAAGCAAGGTATAAAATTATTTTAAAAATTTTAGTGTGCTTTTTGGACGGCTGTTTTTACGTTTTTTAAACGATTATTTTATCTATTTGAATAGTCATGGTTTAAAAATATTGTACGACGCAGGAAAAAATTCTTACCGGTGTCATGGATTAGTGACAGTGATGAGTGCGTTATACACATGATGACGGCTGTCAGATTCAATTTAACGAGGAAGTTATAAATTGAAATAAAATTATATAAATTTCAACAATAACTATAATTAACTGAGGTTCCGTTTTCACTGGCCAATCAGGAGGGACGTTAGTTCTATTGTAGGTCGCCATACAGTGAATGTATTATTGTGCGCGTGGTAGGATTTTTACAGTGTTATTTTTTCTTAGGGCTTTATGGCTCATTGATACCGAGATCATTACAGATGAAAAAACTTGACAGAAACGTTTTCAAGTAGCAATATTTGCTGAGTATGCGGTTAGTCTGAAATACAGGATGCATCGGAAGTGCAGTTCGCATTCCATGGCGCAGCGTAAGCAGGGATATTTCAGTGTTTATTTTTAATTTGCAATGCTCTTATGAGTGACATATTACTGACGTTATTACTTCATGCAGATGAAAATAATTATAGGTATATCGTTATCTATGCAGACTGGAATGATATTCCACAATAGATCGTAAGGTGAGAGCATTTTCAATATTATTTTTAATTCAATTTTCTCCCATTAGCTCAGTATTTCTGACAGTATTACTTTAAACACTTGTAAATAGTTCCAACGACACAGCAACCAGTTAGCTGTACCGTGATGTTTGTTTATACTCTTTGTTTCTCTCTGAGCAACGTAACCAATGGAACGGTTGCTTAATAAATGCACGGTCGATTTATTTCTTGCTCTTTGCTAATAATACCAAAAAAAACCGCTATAGAACTTGCAGCATAAAAGAGCAGAAAACGTTAATTATTTCGCGAAAGAGAATGTCGATCTCGTTCCTACTGCCAGCCTTTAGTTTTGCTGAACGTAATTAATCTTCTTCTGTGAGACATTTAGCAGGCCACAAAGCACAGCGAGTCTCTTTGAGCTGCTACTAAATCCGCCTCGTAATCCATACCGAGCAGCCAGCATCCGAGATGGCTCCTTTAACGTCCCTTTCTAACAGCCGCATTATTAACGACGTCGCCGTTCCGTTCGCCGAAAAATTCGCTTGCACGAGAGAACCCTGCTGAATCGAATTCATTCCCTGGTTCCTAGAAAGCCTGCACACACCGTGTAATATACCTCACACACAGGCAGGCGGTGTCTTTTAATTAATGTCTCTGTTGCATTCTCCACTGGTATTCCTTTGTGACCAGGTGACACTATGATTAAGCAGTCCACAATGTTGGCACTACTGCTCCGCACCGTGCGTTGTATTAAAGTGTTTAAATCTGTTTTAACACACGAGTTATATTTAGCCTCTGTTTTTCTTTCCTACATGCAATCTACCGTGGTAATTCTTATGATTACGTTCACGTTCTGTATCGTTGTCTATGTTCTCTTCATTCTCCGGACTGAATCTAGTCGACTTTTCGAATCCTAACGTTTCAGCTATATATATATTTCGGTATCACTATTTCTTGTTGTTCAGTCCTGTCGCGGAAGCCATGATAAGCTTTTGGCTGCTTGAAATAACTACTCCGACGAACTATTTCCCACTTATGTTTATTTTGCCGTGCGCTCTATTATAACATTACACAACAAGGCATCGTCTCGATCCAAAGATACTAAATAAAAACATACACAACTGTTCCAGCGATTAAACTCCCACACTTCCGAAAACGACTGACTGACAACTCTCTTTCAACTAACTAACTCGTCTCTGCCGCTTGTTCATATAGGTGCTACAGGAAGATCCAGAATAATTCGAATCCCCGTCCGGGCATCCAGATTTAGGTTTTCCATGGTTTCCCTAAATCATTTTAGGCGATTGCCGGGATGCTTCCTTCAAAAAGGCCATGGCCGAATTCTTTCCCGTTCCTTGTCCCCAGTCCCATTCCGCCTCTAATGACCTTAGCCGTCGACGAGGCTTAAAGTAACAAGTAAAAAGAACCAACAGACTAATTCAAAGAGTTCCGACCTGAATTTTCCGAATTCTAACAATACTTTAACAATTAACTCCATGCAAAAATAATTACAAATTTTAAATTATCAATTACTATCATTGAAAAACATCTTGAAATCAAAGTTAAAGATATTTACAAGTATTTACACACAAAATTATCAACATAAACCAGTCCAAACCATCGCAGATTCTTTCCAAACATCGTAGTTCACGCCAGTATTTACAATTACAAACTTTAAATTAATGTTTCACACATAATACTCTCGTAGATCGTATTAAATTTCATTTACATAGTTTCTCTCAATAAAACAATGTTCATTTAGGTGACAAATGTACACAAATTCACAATTAATCACGAAAAATACATAATTAATCAACCCCCACCTTGCTATATGTAATTCCTAAGATAAAATTTCCTACAAAGGCTGGGTTTGAGTGCTGTTATAAGCTATTTTTGTGTTTGTCTTTAGAGCTGAATTTTTCAGCCTTTTTTCACCCGAGCACGAGAAAAATATCAAAAATAATTCTGCGTACCGTGGACTTACAAGTGGCAAATTTATTTTTTACTTATGTTTATACTGTGAAACAACCCTATCAAAACCTACACCTACACCTACGATAAGGCACTCATAAAACGGTCACTAACTTAATCCTTAAAAGATCGCGTCTGTCTTTGATGTCAACTGGAAACGTATTTTATTATAGTAACAACGCAGTCATATCTTCATATCAAGGAAATACTAATTTTTTGCCTGTCCTCTGAAATATTCATTTAAAAAAATCGATTTATAGGCCTCTGGCTTATATTCTACTATTGCTTTACACAGTATGAGTGTTGTAATCATTTTAGGTGAAAAATTGTTGCTAGCTAATTTTTTTATTGTATCTTTACTTTAATTAGAATTAAAATTTTTAATATTCTCTCTGCGGACGATTTTCCCATCTTTGCGGACCACAGATAATCCGTCGACCGTAGGTAGAGACAGATACACCGCGTTAGAGGTCTATGAAACGTTATGTTTGAAAAGGTCCACGCGACTTCATCCAAAGAACCAATAAGAGAGGTGATAACTTCACAACACATCTTCACAGACGCAAATCCCTACTATTTCGCTTTCTTGTTATAATGTATAATGTCGAAACGGAAATTTTTGGATACCATCTCATATACAGAGCAATTCCATTGACTCTTAAATTTCAATGGTAATAATATCCGATAATAGTAGTGTTTCATTTCAGAGACCATGCACTCAGGCAGTGAGAAAGCTGTAAGCCACATGCTGTTTTAAAACTTTTTCACTTTAAAGACATGATAAATTTATTGGTTTTAAACTTTTTTTGTATGGCTTTACGCGTCGACAACGTCGTGGTCATTAGAGGCGGGAAAGGACTGGATATTAGGAACGGGAAGGAATTCAGCCATGGCCTTTTGAAGGAAGTATCCCGCATTGGCCTGGATTGATTTTGGGAAACCCAAATCTGGAGGTCTGGGAAGGGATACGAACCCGCGGGGCTCCCGAATGCGAGGCCAGAGCGTTACTCTCACACACCACGCTTCGTGTATTTGGACCAGGGTATATGTACGTGATTTTCTATTGTTTTGTGAAGTTATTTAATAATCCATTTGGCTTAATTTCATTCGCAACTGTTTGAGCATGCATTTTTCCTAGTAAATTGTTTCCCTTAACACTGCGTCGAAATGAACATTTAAAAGTTCTGTCCACTCAACCCTATGACTTCATGGTCTTTCTTTTTTCCAGAATCTACATTTTAACGCTTAACCCGAAACACGGAGTGGTCACAACGCTGTTCATACACAGTAATTTTTTTCAGAAGTGAAGATCAAGTCACGTCTATGAAAGTTCAATGAGACAGGGAACCTTGAGTTTTCAAGTTAGTTAACAAGTTATATAAATAAATAAAAATATCTTGATTGATGTTGACCCACAACTTTTTTTTCTCTTCTTTCTTTCATCGAATAAGTCTTTTCGAGGGTACGACAAATAACTATATTTATGCTTAATTGTCTTCAATCTTTTTTGTGTCTGTATTTCTTTCATTTTCTCGGAGTGTCTTTCCTTTTCTTCCTTCTATTGGATTAAAATTATTTTTTGCATTATCTCCTACTTGCCTTAATTTGTTGATTTTTAATTATCGTTCATCAACCGGAAGACTGATCTAGCTAGAAGAATTCTTCCGTGGCGAAGATATAACAAGAAGAGATTTTGTCCTCCATTTATCCCAAGCGTGGTGATTCTGGAAGATCAACCGGTTTGTAATTTGATCGTTGGACGTGTATTGAGTTCAGGATATACAGTAGTCCTTTATGATTCTACTTATCTCGACGTTGGCGTACATTTATCTGTGTCTAATGTTTCTATTCGTTAGTGTGAGTCCCCACTCGTGGCAGGAAGCGACAGCTGTGGAACGAATGTGGTTGAAGCCCGCTGCCAGATCGGAGAATTCAGCGAGCAGCTTTTTGCTGTGAAATTATTCGCCCTCTCGCATTGTGCATCTCCCGTCGGCCGTGTAATTACGCAGTCTTATTTAAATGGCAGCTCGAGGGCAAAAATGGAGACGGGCCTGCCCACGGAGGCCTGCCGGCGTCCTAGTCGACGAGTTTTAAGTAGTTAGAGACGCCCTCAACTTTGTTAGCTCTGGTTTTCGCAAAACTTTGGCCCTCTTGCTTGCAGCTGTTTATCCTGGTTAATTGCCCCAAGCGGGCATCCAGGCTAAAAAAAATCCCTTAACAAGTTCGTCTCACCACTGGCATATGCAAATGCCGTATGTGCTGGCTCTTAATAAACACATTTGCAACGCTCTGTGCGGTTTAGGTTTATACAAAGTGATTATGAACTTTTCATATACGAATTTCGAATGTGTTATTTATGAGATAGGATCTGTGATTCAGAGCAACGACCATACTCTCTTTAAAAAACCAAATACGTCGTTCGTTGCATGCAAGCAGTAATTGAATAGTATCAACGTACGGTATGTGCTCCCATACAACTTCCGACAATTCGGTTATCACATTTTACGTGAGATACCATTTTCCAAAAGCGTTGTTCCGTTAGAGAAAGATTTAAGATCATAATACAATGTTGCAGAATTTCTTGCAGTTAACAGTGAGCCAGGTTGACCATGAAATGATAAAATCATTTCACAGCGGAATAAGCTGTATATAATGGAAAATATTTTTGCTAAAGCAGCAAAATCCAACAATAAGAGTTGGGGCAAAGACAGGAAGGAATTTTCCCACCATCGCGGCTGTTTGCTCGGAGAGAAACCATGGATAACCGAATTCTGGGTGCACGGAAGAGAATTAAAATGCTGGGCCAGTACACCGCTCACCGCTCAGGCTTGGTGATAGGATTACATATTTTTGGCGATGTTGAAATTAAGCTTCAAATGGAAAATTGTTCCTCATACATACTTACAGAGCCAACAGAACTGAGACAAGCGAATCATGCTACAAAGATGCGCTAGTCCGAAATACCAGTTATAAAGAGTTGGAAGACAATGATAAGAGACAAAAAATTCGTGACTAATGATTTTTATTAACTGTAAACCAAAGAGTTTGTTAACTTTTTATGGCTTGAGCAGAGTAGTCTGTTAGCTTAGTGGTTAAGGCGGTTGCTTTCTAATGTTGGGGGCTCAGTCCGGGGTTCAGATCCCGGTGGGGCCAGGAGTTTAAGAGTCGTGTTTAGTCACGTAAGCCTTCCTTTGCTCGGATTTCACGTTAAGCTGTAGTTCCAGAAGAAAGAAACTGGCCGTCCGATCTCTAACACAATGTCCTAGTATGCGTCCTAGCTTTTTATGGCTTAAATTTCTTTAGGTACAACTTACTCCAAATTGATGTCTCCTCTAATAATCCCAATGTTGATCCAAAGAAAAACTTCGACTAGCATCCTTATTCCTTCGCTCACAAATACGTCTCCCATCGAAAAACGTAAAATTAGTAACCTGAATATGTAACATGCGATCTCGGGTTCTCTGTATGATTGAAGACTCGTCGTAAATAAGCAGACAAAAATTGTATATAGTTCCCAAAATAGTGTTTCTGTATCTTTTAAAAATTATCTGCTGAACCACTAAGCAACAACGAAATACGACATCAGTTGTGCAAGAAAAGTTAATTTTTTGCTAAATGCTGGCTAAGAAATGAAATCAAAATAAGCGAACCAATTACAAA
Source organism: Vandiemenella viatica (assembly GCA_031002005.1). NCBI lineage: Eukaryota > Metazoa > Arthropoda > Insecta > Orthoptera > Morabidae > Vandiemenella > Vandiemenella viatica. Next base: position 104,472,586 of record JARYHS010011408.1, read on the forward strand.
CTACCATTTGTTTATATTGATTTTTCTTCTGTGGGAAAAGTATTTAGAAAAAAGTGATTTTTTTTTTTAAATGCTGTTTTAATATTATGAATACTTTGCGGGATGTGGCTTTGTCCCTGTTACATACTTTCTTTCATCTCTGATAGTCTTTACAGTCACCTCGTACTCCATATGTCAACCTGCTAAATCTACAGGAGGATCACATGATACTTACAGAGTCCGCACAAGAACCACATCAATTTAACACAGTTTACACGGAGATATAATGTTACTTACAGTCAACTGGAGAGTCACATCGTCCTTGAAATTGGTAGGGGTTGAGTCATACGCTGTGTACCAGATACTCGCAAATAGAGTCTACATGAAAGTTACAAGAGTCATACAAAGTAAACACGAGACTAACAAAAGCCTTACTAGATATCATATAGATTTAGCACGATGAAAATACATTAAGATGGTCTAAGAATGCAATTGAAACGTCCGAGAGTTATGGAGCACCCCGCGAAATATTAGTGGTACTAATTTTATATACATATATAAAGCATTGCGCCTTATGAAGAGGTCATCAGAGGCGGTTAAGGACAGGAGGCAAAGAATTGTTCTACGGCCTTTTGAAGTAAGGATTCCGGCATGCCTGTAATGATTTGAGGACACCGTGGAAAACCTAAATCTCGATGACCGGCGGGTGACTCGAAC
>JARYHS010011408.1:105074281-105271834 GCA_031002005.1 Vandiemenella viatica
CATGGTACAGTTTATGTAGTAACGTGCATGTAACTGAAACAATTATTTCTGAGTGGCAACATTATCGCAAGTTGTGAATCGCTTGAAATGCAACCTGACAGCTGATATGATGCTTTGTTATAGGCCTAAGAGACGATGCCTGCAGCTTTATAATCTACGCGGTGTAGCATTAGGATATGAAACATTTTTAATTTAAGTTTCTTTCAATATAGCCGTATTTTCTATGTAATTATTTCAGTCGCATGTAAGTACCTGGCGAAACAACAGCCTGGACCAGATGACAATTGACTCGTTTTGTTTAGCATCAGGCATAACGGGTTTAGTTTTAAAATTTACGCGGTGTAGAATAGAATTTTAGGATGCCTAGTTATATTTGAAATAAAAATTCGTTACCAATAATCACAGCATCTCAATTTTTTCTGATTTATTTATTTTTTGCTGTTTGGATATTGGTTTTTATTTTATGTTGATACACCATCAATTATTCCTGCTTTAAAATAGAAATTTACGTGAATTGGAGTTAATCTTGGTTTCAAATCGTCGTATCATTATTGTCATTATTTCAGTCAGATATAATTAATTCAAAAATGTCAAAATGGATCACGGTACAGTATATGTACTAATGTGCATGTAACTCAAGCAATTATTTCTGAGTGGCAAAATTATCGCAAGTTGTAAATCGATTGAAATGCAACCTGGACAGTGATGACAGCTGATATGCTTTGTTATAGGCCAAAGGGACGATGCTTTTAGCTTTATAATTTACGCGGTGTAGCATTAGGATATGAAAATTTTTTTATTTGAGTTTCTTTCAATATATCCGTATTTTCTATGTAATTATTTGAGTCGCATGTACCTGAATTTTGGGATGCCTAGTTATATTTGCACGTTATAGCCACGAGACATATTAATCAAATAAAGTACTTCCAAATATGTGCAATTCCGCACAAGTCATTATAAAAGAAGTATGTTTTATTACTTGCTGATATTTATAATAGCTGTTTTTCAGACATCGCTCTTCGAGAAAAAACTGAATTTCGTATTAAGTATTGGCTTATTGTGGCTGTATTGTACAGCGCTCACGTAGCAATTTTGTTCCAGAGACAAACTGTATAACAGTCTACCAGAGACAATACATGTCTTCAACTTTTTCAACTTTTTCGTAATTCAACAGACCTGTTACGATTCAAGTAAATGCTGATTATACTTGATTCACATATTCTTTTTATTTTGAAGTACTGCGGTCCAGAAAAATGAATCGCAGAAGTGCAAAAAAAAAAAGGGAAATCCTAAATTTTGTCAGGTCTTTTTATGAAAGGAGTGACCGTCTGAATGTGTATAATTATCTGTGGTCTACAGTTTCACATTTCTGAAGTTTTTTACTGACTTGCTTCTTCCCATGGTACATATTAGTCATTAGCTACTTCTGCAGATGTTGATCAGCAACATTAGCTTTAAAAATTTGGAAACACCATGCAAATTGATGCTGTAGTTTTTGCGTTATTAGAGATCAAGCCTCACTACAAACGCAGCTTGCTTACAGATTTATAATAGTATAGATTAATCAAATTTTTCATTAACACCCTGTGCAGTGTACACTTCTGACCATTGTTCATTATTTAAGGAATCTATGAAATGTTTTATATTGTTTTCATTAATATTGCTTCTATATACCCAACTTTCCTTTATCTGTTTACTAGTGTATCTGTACTTGATACATAACAGCTGGGCATCATGATCTGAGATACCATTTATTACTGGAAATATGTTGTAATTACTGTACTGAGAAATATCCATAAAAAATTATCAATTGCAGTCCTGCTATTATTTTGTATTCTAGTAGGGAAATTTACAAGTGCCGTTAAGTTAAAAGACAACATCAAGGCTTCCATGTTTAGCCTCTCATTGCTGTGATTGAGAAAGTCAACATTAAAATCTCCACATAAAATTATTTGTTTGTTATTTTTGAAACATAGTACCAATGACTCTAACTGAGATAAAAAAAAGTCTAAAATTTCCCGAGGGGGCCCTGTAGATTGCTATTACAATGAGCTATTCCTTACCATATTCTAGTTTAGTAACATAGCAATCAAAGTGTTGTTCTATACAATACTTACTTACAACAGAAATAGTAATAATTGTTTCAATGTAATAATAAAAATTTATTTAAATTCTGTAACAAAAAAATTAAAGATTAATAGACTTTTGGGTTATGCCATGTTGTTTATTTCATTACCTGAGCTTTCAGCTGGTATCCTACAGCCTACGTCAGAGATACTGTTTATGTTGACATGGCAACGAGTGCCAAGCATCGCAGAGTAAAAGGCCGCTATCTTCGTTGATGTTGTTGGTATTCTTTAAAATTTCTGCTGCCTCTTTCACCCATTGGGGCCACCACTGGTCTTCTCTCTACAGTAGCCTCGTTTCTTGAAATTTTATTTCATGCCCGGTATTAATAGCATGGCGGACTACGGCGGATTTGTCGCTGTTGTTATATTTGTAGTGGCGGATATGTTCTTTAAGTCTCTCCGCCACAGTGTGACCTGTCTCACCGATATAAACACTGCCACAGCTGCGGGGGATTTCATAAACACCCATAAGCTGGTGTGGGTGTACTCGGTCTTTTACCTTTGTTAGTGACTGACCAATTTTGCAGTTAGCCTTATATACTATTCGCACCTCCACCCGCTTTAACAGTTTCCCAATCCGGTCTGTGATACCTTGTATGTATGGGAGATAGGCGAATTTTGTTGGCACATCAATATCATGGGATAAGTTGACATCTTCCATGGGTGTTTTGGGTCTTTAAACCCTTCTGATGTCAGATTCACTATAGGCGTTGGCTTGGAATATTTTTGTGTCTCCATTTCTACCTTCAGACTTTCCGAGTCACATATTTTCTTTGCTCTTAAGTTCAGTGATGTTAATATACCCCTCTTCGTTGCTGGAAGATGGTGTGACATGGCGTGCAGATATCTGTTAGTATGGGTCACCTTGTGATACACAGTATGACCCATCGCCTCACTTCTGAACCAGGACATTGAGAAATGGCAGTTGTCGATTTTCTTCTACATCCATAGTGAACTGAATTCTTGGGTGGGCACTATTTAGGTGGTGTAAGAACTCTTGCAAAGTCTCCTTACTGTGAGGCCAGATGTCAGAGGTGTTATCCTCGTAAGGGATCCACTTTGTAGGTTTTAGGCGCGTGTTGTTAAGCACCTTCATCTCGAATGCTTCCATAAATATGTTGGCAGCTACAGGCGAACGTGGCGACCCCATGGCCGCACCTTCAACTTGAGCATAAAGTTGACCACCATACTGGAACACAGTTTACTTAAAGCAGAAATCTATCAGGTCAACCCAGTCAGTAGACTTTCCTTGTGCAAGAATTTTAGCATGTATTACAGCAATGGCTTCGTCTACTGGCACATTAGTGAATAATGGGACAACATCAAAACTCACCAAGCCATCAGTCTTCTCTAGCGTCAGATCATCAATAATTTGTATAAAGTGAGCTGAGTTCTTTACAGTGGATCGGATATCTTTCGTGAGTTTATTGGCAACATACCACGCAATAACGTTTAACCACTGAAATTAAATAGTTTTTTTTTAGCTATTTGGAAATTTTTCATTTATTTTGATGATATGATATTTCAATCAATTATTTCTGCTTTAAAATAGAAATTTATGTGTTTTACTACTAATCTTACACAGCATCACATGTTAAGAATTATTTTTGATTTCCTCAACTTTCAAATCACTGTATTACTGGTGCCATTATTTCAGCCACATTTAAGTAATTTGAAAGTGTTATCACTTTATCATGAAACAGTGTATGCATTAAATGGGCATGTGACTGAAGGTTTGAATTCCCAGTGGTCATATTATCAGAGATTGTGGTTCGGTTGAAATGCAGCCTATGCCATAATGACGGCAGATACACTTTTTTAAAACATAAGTGACTATATTAGTTTTATAATTTACATGGTTTAGCATTAGTTTAAGAATTCTTTTTAATTCCCTTTGATTTCAATAACTGATGTAATTATTTCAGTCACATATATAAGTACTTTAGTGGGCGAAGTTTTGATGAAGAAACTATAAATGTATTAATGAGCTTGTGACAGAAGCTATGATTTTCAAACAGAAACATTAGCCATAAATGTGATTAAGCTGAATTGAAATTTTATTGGATCCATAGTGGTGTAAACATTAACTCAACAAAATGTAAGATAACTTATATCACAAAAATAAAACCCTTTCTAAACAACATTTGTTTTTACTTCCCATAGTAATTAATAGAAGGAATAGTTGATTCTATTGACTGTGGTTTGAAGGTTAGCCAAAATTTGTACAAATATTCATTAGGTGATATTATTAAATAATATTTGCAAATTATAACAAATTATAATAATTTACTGAAGTCCATCAAAATATGGACAGTTATTGAAGTGAACTAGACTTAACGGTTCCTTGAAGTTTATTACTCGGTACACAATACAACAGGTAAACCATAAACAAATGTGGGTACAGTTATCAGAAGACCGTCGAGAATTTCAGCCTGGTCCTGATCCGGGGTAGAGTGACGGCTTCTACTTCTCGCGAACTTCCGGTGGTCTTCTGTAGTTGACGCTGGTTCAGCGGTCAGGCTGGAACTGGCAGTGGAGCGGCCGGCTACGCTTATATAGGCGGCCTGGCGCAGGAATTCCGTTGTGTGGTAGTACGGCGACCTCTGTAAGAAATAGTCCCACTTAGCTTCTAGATGATTCTATTTGTTTTCCTGGTTTGTTTTGATGCCTCTGCGCCTGTTTGGAGTCGTATATGTATCCCGGCGTGCAGGCGCGTTGTGTGTGAGGTCTGCCTGGCAGGGGCCTTTACTGGCAGACTGAACAGTTATTATGCAAGAAATATATATTGTTACCTTTAGATATTTATGGTAGTCTTTCTCAAGCATCTTTCCTTGAGAAAAGAACTGAATTTTGTAACCCATAACAACATATAAGGAAGAAATATCAGCGATTAACATCTTTTATTGTACAGTTCTTCGGAAGACATATTGTACCAGAGAAAACTATTTACCAGAGACAATATAAGTTAACCACATTAATATAATTCATTTTACATGGTAACTTAACTTTAATATGCAATTGAAAGCTTATTGATTCATGTATTCCATTTATTTTAATTACTACAGTCTAGAAAATTAAAACTAAATTACGATGTGTGACATTTCCTCAGATTTTTGCAAAAGTAGTGCCCGTCTGAAATACATAACGATCCGTTTCCCTTCATTACTTACTTATAAAAAATGTTTAATTATTTACTCCATTCCTCCAGTAAATATAAACCATTCATTAACTATTTCCACAGATTTTAATTTAGACTATTAGCTCTATTAATTTTGAAAACCCCATCCAAATTGCTGCAGTAGTTTGTGCACAATATCTGTTCAAATAAAGAAACACACGCAGCTTGCTTACACATTTAACATACTGTAGAAGATGTAATGGAAAAAAGTTTCGTAGTGTCAGTAAGAAAATAAAAGCCAGATCATTCAGTGAACAAAACCACAATTACTTATTGAGTAAGGAATCATGGTCATATTTTTTTTTGTATTTAATTTAATTGCATAGGAACATACTCTTCAGCAGCAATTACCCTATCTTCCTTCCTTCACCCTCTTAAATTTGCCCTCTACAAATATCAACTTTAAATTATTTCAACATTTTTGGTAAATTATCCATCATTTCTCTTTGTAATTTATTCCAATCACTGATACCCTAACCTGAAAAAGAGAATCTTCCTACATCCTTGTGCCTGAAATTGAGTTCCATCTTTTGGAAATGGTCAAATTTTCCCTTCCAAGCATTACTTTTAATTCTTGCACCAATATCTTTTCATGCCTCATCACCAATATATGCCCTGTACACTCCCATGACCCTCTTCACTTCCTCCTGTCTTCCAATGAATTCCATTCCAGCTCTTTTATCACAACTCTGTTCTCAGGTAATTTCCAGAAACAAATTTAGCAGCACTTTTTGCACCCTCTCCAACTTCTGCATTTGATACTCAAATGTGAGTCCCTTGCTAGACTATCTTATTTAAATTATGGACTGACCAAAGTTTTGTAACCAAATTCCCTTTCTTCTCTCGTACATCTCCTCTTCTCTCTCTACAACAACTGCAGAATTCTGAAACTTTTCCTACTACCTGTCCGATGTGTGCTGCCCAGTTGAGCTTATTATCGAATGTAATGCCAAGATATTTACATTTCATGTCTTTAACAAGTAATTCTTTCCCCATCTTATAATCATAATTAACCTATAGTTTCTTTGTCTGTGTACCTGATTAGCTAATTATTCTTTGCATTTCTCTTTAACCCATGTTTACCAACCCAACTAGGTATCCTGTCCAGATCACACTGCAGCTGTTTACTATCCCCTACCAGTTTGATCCTTTTATATAGATTTATATCATATGCATGCAATCTAATTTTGGATAATAAACCTGTTTACAACCTAAATTTTGCCTATAACCATCAATACAATTATTCATTAGAATAATGAATAGCAATGGTCCCAATACACTTCCCTGTGGCACTCCCATATTTACTTCTACTTCTTCTGATACTGCATTTCCCGCTCTAACTTTTGGTTATCTATGTTTAATAAATTCTTCTACCCAGAAAATTATGTTCTCATCCGCTCCAATTGTTTTCACCTTATTTACTACCATTTTATGGTTCTCTCTGTGAAAAGTCTTTGAAAGATCTAGTGGTACACTATCAATTTGGTGTCCCTTATCAATTTCATATGAAATGTCTTGCATATATCACACTAACAGAGTTTCACATTAATATCCTTGCCTAAAGCCACGTTGCCTACCTGAAAACAACTTATGTTCCTCACATATATTCCTAATGTGGTCGAATACCAATCTCTCCATTTATTTACCTACACTCACATCAAACTCATTGGTCTATAATTTTTGACTCTATTTCTTATCCCTCCTTTATGTACCTTAACTACTATTACACTTTTCCAATCTTCTGCTGAGCAGCAAGTATCCAAACTCAATTTAAATAAAAATTCAATGTAAGGTACAATGTTATATTCTGCTATATTTGAGACATCTGCAGTGATATTATCTATACCAGCCCCTTTATGTTTTTCATCTTTCTTAGTTTCTTCACAATCTACAGTTGCGGACAGCCAAGATAAATTCAGCACCGCGTGTTAGGGGTAGCTTAAAAGAATCCCGAACATTCAAAGTTCTAGTAGTTAACTGCAGAAGTGTTTGTAATAAACAGCCGGAACTCGAAAACGTTATTTGTAGTACAGAAGCTGATATCGTAATAGGCACAGAAAGTTGGTTAAAACCGAATATAAGTTCCGCCAAAATTTTTAATAGTAACATGAACATTCTCCGTAAGGATACGTTGCATTCCCAAGGAGGTGGTGTATTTATAGCTGTTAGTAAGTACCTCCCATGTAGCGAAATAGATGTCCATACTGTCTGCGAAATTATATGGTTCAAGCTCAACGTAGCTAGGATAAAACTTGTGATAGGCTCGTTCTATCGTCCACCCGATGCAAGCGTAAATATTGCCGAGGCCTTGAGAAATAATGTAAATAATATAGCACGGCAATTTCCGGACCATGCAATAATGCTAGGAGGTGACTTTAACTTGCCAGATATTGACTGGACAAATCACGTTCACGTTACTGGGGGCAGGGATAAAGCAGCTTGTGTAATCATTCTAGACCTCTTCTCAGATCACAATCTTGAACAGCTCGTAACTGAACCAACGCGATGCCTCAAGGGTAACGAAAATATTTTAGATATAGTTGTTACAAATAGGCCCGAACTATTCACGGATATTTCTACCACCGCAGGAATAAGTGATCACAAAGCTGTAATTGCTACAGTAAAACTAACAACCACGCGCAGAAAGAGAAAAGAGAGGATCGTTTACAGATTCAAAAAGGCTTCAAAAGAGTGTTTTAGAGCGTATTTGAGGCATAATTACCACACCTTCTTAGTAGCAGGAGACACTGTTGAAGAGAGGTGGCATCGGTTCCTACATATACTCGGGGAAGGTATGAACTTGCATATACCGAAACAGACAATCAGGGAAGGGAACAATCCCCCATGGTACACACGGGAGGTTAAAAGGTTACTCAAGAAGCAAAGGAAGATACATGCACGATCAAAAAGGACGATGCATCGGACTTATTTAGATAAGTTAGAGGAGATAAGGGGATGTGTTAAGAATGCGATGCGAGAGGCATTTAATAACTTTCGTGAAAATTCTCTCTCTAAGAGCCTCACTGAAAATCCTAAGAAATTTTGGTCATATGTAAAAAAAGTTAGTCGTAGTGGGAACAATAATCCAGTTCTAATAAAAGACGGACGGGAGGTAGAAGACAGCCGCAACAAGGCTACTGTATTTAACACCGAATTCAAAAATTCATTCACGCAAGAAAACATGGAAAACATCCACACTTTACCACATTGTGTGAAATTAGAGATGGGTCTGATAGAAATTGATAGCGTAGGAATTGTAAAGCAATTAAAACTCCTGAAGTGGGGTAAAGTGCCGGGTCCCGATGGTATACCGGTAAGAGTATTTTCTGAATACGCGGAGGTTATTGAACCATTTCTGTCAGATATATTCTGTAAATCACTAGAAGAGAGAAAAGTACCTTCTAGCTGGAAAATAGCTCAGGTAATTCCTGTTTTTAAGAAAGGAGATCGGAGTGATCCTAGGAATTATCGACCCATATCTCTAACATCGGTCTGCAGCAGAATTCTGGAACATGTCATATGCTTGAACATAATTAAATTTCTAGATGAGAACGAGTTACTTACACCATGTCAACACGGATTTCGAAAGAAGAGACACAATTTGCCCTGTTTTCCCATGACATAATGAAAGTTATCGATGCAGGTTCGCAGGTTGATGCATTTTTTTTGGATTTTCAGAAAGCTTTTGATTCTGTGCCACACAACCGACTCTTAGCAAAGATTCGAGCTTACGGTATTTCGGCTCAGATTTGCGAGTGGATACGTGATTTTCTAACTGGTCAATCACAGTATGTCGTTGTTGACGGGGAAGCCTCTTCTAAGATAAATGTTACTTCGGGCGTTCCTCAAGGAAGGGTAATACGTCAACTTCTTTTCTTAATATTTATAAACGATCTAGGTGACAACGTCAAATGCTGGTTGCGATTGTTTGCTGACGATGTGGTGATCTATAGGGAAATAAGGTGCTCCGACGATTGCTTAGAAATTCAGCGTGATTTGGATGCTATTATCGATTGGTGCCGTAAATGGCAGCTTACACTTAATTGCAAAAAGTGCAAGGCAATGAGGTAAGTAACAAGAAGAATCTGTTTGTTCACGAGTACAAAATAAACAATTCACCTGTTGACACGATTGATTCCGTGAAGTATCTGGGGGTGATAGTACAAAGCAACGTGAAATGGGACATGCACATAACTTCCGTCGTAGGCAAGGCAAATTCTAAATTACGATTCATAGGTCACATTTTGAGGAATTGTAATGCTCAAACAAAGGAGATAGCGTATAAAACACTAGTGCGTCCGCATCTGGATTACTGTTGTGGGGTTTGGGATCCGTATCACAAGGTTCTGATTGACTCAGTTGAGAGGGTGCAGAGGAGAGCCGCTAGATTCGTGACTTGTTGTTACAGCCCTTATGAAAGCGTCACAGAATTGATACATAGATTGGGCTGGGATAGTTTGGAAGACAGACGACGTAGCTTGCGTTCGAATTTATTGGAGAATATGCCAAAAATTTAAATTTCGAGTGCAATGAAATACTTCTTCCACCAACCTACTTAGGTCGCAATGACCGGAGGGATAAGATTAGAGAAATAAAATGCCGTACGGATACATATATGTATTCCTTCTTTCCTCGCACTATTCGGGATTGGAAAGGGCGGGTTTAGGATTGGTGCTTAGCACCCTCTGCCACCCACAATGTTTGTGATTTGCAGAGTATGAATGTAGATGCAGATGTAGATGTAGGCTAAATTTCAAATTTTTTGGTCTGCTCATTGCTAATTGTGTTGTTAAGCTTGTTATCCTGCAGAACAATTGTACCTAATGATTTCATCAAACCACTTACATAAAACCCCTGCCTTGTTCATACCCTCCAAAAATTCTGCTCTATCCTTATCTATAAGCATCTCAACACCCTCCCTACCTGTCAGTTTTCTTACAGACCCATAGAATAAACATGATGCATCCATTAATGGTCACCCTGCACTGACAATTCTATTCATAAGACACCTTCTTAGCTATTATCAAGTCCTTGTTTAGTTGTTTTAAATATTTCCTGCTACTCTGCTGTCTCTTAACTCTCTTATATTCTCTTCTTACCAATCTTTCTAACCTCCTCACCTCCCTATTATAGTATACTGGTTCTCTACTTCTCTTTATTTTCTGTTTTGGAATAATCACTATTCTATTCTCACCTTTGAGTATGAATTTATTTTCTCCCTAAGAGGCTCATCTTCATCTGTCATTCTTCTACTGAGGTAAGCAGTGAACACCCTATTTTTTTCTTTTTTTATCATTTCAGATATCTACTCCCAAGTAATTCATGGTCATTACCTATGAACATCAGTGAACTGTGGTAGTTTTTGAAAACTAGTATGAAAACTCCTCTATCTTTGTTATACATTTTGTAACCATCAAGAAATACCTCATTGTCTACTACTTCTTCTTTATTACTTGTAGTTTGTGTATCTCTATTAAGTTTGCAAATACTGTTAATTTGTTCATTATACTTCTACAGTGCACCAGTAACACCCTTTTTATTGGCTTTATATTTTCAGCATTAACCTCCTCCTTCCCAGTTCTACCCAATTAGTTATTGTTTCAGCAGCTTCATCCATTTCTTTATCATCTGTGATTTTTCCCATTATGGATCTACAATTAATATCACTTTCCTCATCTATTCCTATCCCTTCACCAGCACCTCCTAACCTAAAGACAACACTGTCTGACTCTGCCATTACTGGCATTGGGCTCCCTCATAGCTTTAGCTAACAACTCAGAAAGTTACCCCTTCTATTATGAGGGAAGGTAATGTATCGTTAAAACCCACCTACCTATGGTGTTTACAGGCAACCCCCAAGAGAGAACTAATGCCTTTCCCAATTTTACATTAACCTGCAGCATAGTTCAATTGTGGCCAGTCTTGGCGACTTAGGACCAGCATGAGCTCAACTCTGGTATGCTGCACCTTCTTCAACACCTTCCTCAGTATGCTGTCTATACTATAACTCATGTTTCTATCAATAGTAATGCCTGTATCTCCCACTATCACTAATCAATCTTCCTTAGTGAAACTCCTACAAAGTGAACCTATATCCTCTTTTACCTGACACAATATTGTACTAGGTTACAAAAAACTTGTGACCTGGTAACCTGTGCCTAACTAATCCTACAGAAGAAGGTATACACCTCTCCCATGGCTACAACCTAGCTGCAGAACTCTTTTTTCCTATTCATTCCTTGCTCGCCAATAGTCCTAATGGTCTGCTGCATCTTACCAACTCCTACGTCTACATGAGGCTCTATTCCTCCTTACTCCAGTAAGTGGTCAAACCTATATTTCCCCAAAATTTCTTAAGTGTCTGGCTTCTTGATCCTATTAAATGTATTTCTCCTATGACCAGTCACCAGCTCTTACCCATCCTTCTCATCATCCTCCAACCCACTAACTCTATTTTCTATCTCTATAGCATGAGCCTCAACAGGCTCAGCCTAAACTGGCTCATCCTTTACAGGCAAAGATGATTCTCCAAAACTTTTATAAACAGAACCACACTGGACATGAATTTGAGGCCTACTATAAATTATACAAAATATAGTACATAAAGCTTAAAAACAAATGAAAAGAATTAAAAACATTACATTTATTTACAATTTCACCAAAAAAAATATTGTGAAGTCGAATGTAATAAAAAATGAAACAATAAAATTACAAAATCACACCAAAATACATATTTCCTCAAAATGTAAACAGGATATAATTAATAAATCATATGTTGCAACAAACCTCCTGAATAAATATTTTATAAATATTCCTAAAAAATTAATAACAAATTTAAATGAATTTTCATTATAGGGAAAAGAAAGATAACTACATATGATGGATAACTTCTTGAGAGTATGCTGGAGGAAACAATTAAAACAGCTGAGGAATAGATTGTGAGCGGGAATTACTGAAATTATTGGTACAGTCATAAAGGAGTATACTAGATAGATAATTTGTCTGGTATCTCAAAAACTCCTAGAGAAAGTAATCTATAAAAGAGCAAATGGAATTTGTTATAAGAAATAATATTTTGAATTCTCAACGTGGATTTATAGCAGTAAAATCAACCTACACATTTATCTATATGTGCATAAATAATAGATTGAAAACAGTTGACTAAAAGAGAAAGTATCTGGTTTATTTTGGTATTTTTCTAAAGCTTTTAATGTGGCAGATCCTCCTATTTAAACATTATAATTAGGTATTAGCATAATAGCTTACCTTGGTGGAAAGAAACATGTTCACAACTTAAAATATAAGGATGGGGAATGTGAAATATTCAAAGAGTACTTATCGGGCATCAGCAGTATTAAACACGGTAGTTCACAGGTTTCAGTTTTTGGGACCCCTTCTTTTTCTTATAATATAAATAAAAAATTCAGGCACATGGTAATAATCTCTTTGCAGGCAAACATCTAATAATAAATTGCTCTAAATCTGTCACAGTAAATTTCCATACTGCCCAAAACCTGAACCCTGCAAACTCAAATATAATTTTTTATAATCAGGTTTCAGTAAATAGATAGGAGACAAAGATTTTATGTTTATTGATTCAGGCTTGATCTGTAAGCAAATTTATATTTAAACTCTAAATTAAATCAGACTGTTATGCATTCCTCATATTACAACATGTAAACAAACTTTGAAAATGTATACTTCGTCCATTGACAAATAAAGTATGGAATTTTATACTACAATTCATCTCCAGAAGCATTCATTTTTTATTTTTCAAAATTCAGTGGAAAGCAATTAGAACAAACAGTAAAACATGGGACTCTTAAAGATGCATATTTAAATATATGACTGTTCTCTCACAGCAAAGTATTTAAATCTTTGAAACTTCTCTAATTTTGAAACAATATCTAATATTAAAATCTAAAAACAAATGATAAGGAATATAATCATTTTACAAGAAAAACAATTAGATTTACATATTATGCATATAATACTGAAATGTATAAAAAGAAATAAATATTTGATTTAGAGATTAAACTATGCAATAAATGACTCTGCAGTATAAAAACCACTTCAAAAAGGTAAAATTTTGTGAAATTGTTGATGTAATACCTTAAGAACCAATTCTTTACACACCTAATGATTATTTAAACTGTATTACCTAATGTGATTAATAATTAATGTAAATACTATAGTTTATGTTTGTCATGTCTGATATGATTGTTTATAATGTTCATATAGCTGTATATTTAAAGGACAAATAAATTACTACTATTACTAACTGCACAATTTATCTTTTTTCCAGGAAATACTATCAATTTTCCTTTCACATTAGTTAATAGGTGGGTTGTACAGTATTTTACACTGAACACATATGTGCCATATCTTCATTAAACTTACTTTATATAGGTGTTATGTGTCCTATGCCTTGCTACCACTCTAAGCAAGGGTATATGCAAGTTTTATAATCAACGTACATTACTTCCCAGAAACAACCCATTGTTGCTCCCTGCAAAACATTCCGCTAACACCTCCATGGTTTGCCCTAATCCTCATTAAAGTTTATTATCAAATGATTTTCCCAGGTATTTAGATTTTATGCCTTCCACCTGCAATTTGCCCTCCACTTTGTGACCAGATAAGTATGTTATTTTTCTGTCAACTTTTATCTGCTACTATTAACGGAAGATAATGGCTTTTTTATGCAATCTTCAGTCTCTTGGATGCAGTCATTCATCTCTAATTTTACATATTCCAACAATTATCTTCCACTTCAGCTCTTCCATTTAACTAGCACCTCTTATAACTACTTGACCAATTGTGCTTGAGCCTGAACATTCATCTTCTTCTTTCTGTGAACTCATTCAAAAACTTATTTCTTCACTGATTATTTCCAAGTTATTTAAATACTTGTGTCATGTGTCTATCTATAAAACTAAAACCAGATTAGTTTGTGTTAGAAAAACTCAGAAAGTGCTGAGCAGTTTTCAATGGGGTTTTCACCATATTAGAGCTTAAAATCTCAATTGATTTGTTTGATATGTCTTATGTTTCAAGGTTAGATAACACTGGAGTATTAAATGAAATTCTGAACATATCGTGACAAATGCCAAAGATGGAACAATTATATGTTACATACTCCACTATAAACACACATCTACTATGTCTCTGACCATATCCTTTGAGGAAACCAATAGAAGCAGATTATAATTATGACTATTTTGCACACTAAAGAAAACTTGAAATATTATTTCCTTTAATTTCCTTTAATGTTCAGTTTTTAAACATCATAAATGGCCGTATTAAATGCAAGAAACTAAAAATGAGAAAACAACAGAGATTTTTTCTTTGATCACAAACTCTGACAGGGCAACTACAATGTCTCTGGCTATCATCACAACAAAATGGAGTCACAGTTTGTGAGATTGAAGGCTTTCATGGCGTATCGATGAAATGTAGTCTTCACGGGTTTTCTGCTGTATGTTGTTGGAATGCGACAATGAGCTGGCGATTAAAAAGAAAAACAAACGCCCGGTAGACCCAGATGTCCAGCCTGAGGCCCTGGCCTTCATTCCATATTCAGGCAACATCTCGGGAAAAATAGATAGGATTCTGGCGCGACATGGAATCAAGAGCATATTCCTTCCTCCTGCCAAGATACGAGATTACCTCCGGCCCGTGAAGGATGACTTGGGATTGATGACTCCAGGGGTTTACAGCATACCATGTCAGTGTGGCAAAAATTATATTTGTCAGATGATTCGGACTATCAAGGCTCGGGTGGCCGATCATGAACGCAACATCCGCATGTTCCAGATAGATAAATCTGCAGTCCGCCCAGCAAGTTATTAAAAACGGCCATGTAATGCACTTGGGCAATGTAAAGGTACTGGCCAAGTGCTCCTTCTACTGGGAGTCAGTCATCAAAGAAGCAATAGAAATACGGCTGGACATCAACACGGTCAACAGGGACACGGGTCTTTGGCTCAGTGACGCGTGGAAGCCGGCTCTGTCCCTTCTGAAACATTCACCCTGCAATCAGAGGGGTGGCGAGGCGCCGCCTGAAAATGTTTCTGGCTTGCTGGGGTTGTCTAGGACAGTCACTCCACCAGCCAATCAACGACGAGCGCAAGACAGCAGCTGCAGGAGGGAGCGAGGGGAGGGGAGAGGCCAGGCCTTATAAGGGCGCGCGGAGGCCAGACATCGCCAGTGCAGTGCTGGTTCTCCCTGCACAACATCCAACCTGAAGATGGCGGCAGGGTTAGCCGCCGAAAGCTCGTTGTCGCATTCCAACAACATACGGCGGAAAACCTTGAGACTACATTTCATTTCGAGTCACAGTTTGTAACTCCCAGAAAGAAATCGACTGTGAACATTTTTTTTTTTTTTTTTCATATCATGCTTAGTTCTGAATAGTACAAGTAAGGAAAAAATTTAAAGGCAGTGGCAGATGATGTAGCTAAATGAGAAAATGTTTAGCTCCAGCAGCAGATTAGTGAACATAATGAGACGTGTCTAATGTCTGATACATTATATGAATACTTGTTCAAAATCGATTCAGCAGTTTTCAGTTAATGCTAGATTATTGATGAAATAAATGTGTTGTAGCATCTCAAGACGTAAGTTAAGTTTTAACTTTAACTCCAAGCTTTCAAATTCTGAAAATTCATTCAAAATCTATATTTTCCACCTCATGCCAGAATAAACAAGCACATTCCAGATACATTTTTATGTGTGTATTAATGTGTGTACAGGCCATGTCTAAATTTTTGTGCAGCTGATGAAATATAACCTGGACTAAAATGAAAACTGACATTGGATATCAAAGCAGCCAAACCACCCCAGTCTTAGAACTGTGCAGCTAAATCACCGTTTAGTTTACTACTGGAAATAGCCGGTATGAAATCAATAATGCCTGGTACGCATTATTAGATTCTTCAGTGGTTTAATTTATATATATTGATTAATTAAAAAGTCCACCAAAAGGTTATGTTGAAGATTGTTTATTTTTTCAAAACGAAGTCAGCGATATTCACAAGCATAGATACAATACAGAGATGCCCTTCTGAGCTATCCCAAATAAAATCTCTGTGAACTCAACTTGAATCTCTCTGTAAAACTGAATGTATACTGGATACTCATTACTGACTCTGTCCAGCTGATCTGTTTATATAGTCTCTATCGAAATTGCGAGAATTCTTCAAAAGACATCCGCCCGATATTTCTCGAACACTCAAGGAATCAAACATATTAAAAAACAATCGGAATTAATACAAAATTACTTAACAACATTACAAAATGATCAGAAATGGTAATTAGAGATACTTAAATACAAAATTATTTTCAGAAATCATCTCCAACTGTAGAAAAAATGTTCTGTAGACCATCATTAACTTGCATTAATACATGGTGTCAGGGACTAATCGGGTACTGGGGGTTGATACCGACCAAGTCACCTGAACCAGTTTGTCTTCCAAAATATTCTAAGTCCACAAGAAAGTTCTGTAACCGTGTTGAAATACTTATGCTAACTATTAAAATTGACCACAGTCGCCACTTACAGTTTTCAACCTCCTGTAAGAAAGGTGCTATTGTATAAATGAAAGTCACAAGTTGAATCACTGGATTATATATTCTCAGAATTTTCACGTAAATATTACATGTCACAGTTAGCAAGGCAATCGGATATTAATCTTCACCAAAAATCACAAGTTGAGAATCAAGAGCACAAACTGCAATCCCCCAGGAAAACAAAACGAAAGTCCGAAATTCACATGTTTGGAAATTGATAGTCCGAAATGACAAAGGTTTCAGCTTTCAAAAAATGGCCGCCACTAACGCATGGTTATGATAGCCTGACCTACCATGACGTCACCACTTCCCATGATCCACCTCTCTCTACATATCGCTACCGTTGAATTCACTACACGAGAAGTTACATGTTTTCACTACGAGATGTTCCGACCGAGTGTTCAGATCCGAGTCTCCTATCTGACTTATATAGGCTCGGTCACGTGAGACCACTTTTCTCTGAAAAATTACCAAATATGGAAGTGTGAAGTGACCTACCGCGTTAGTCAATGTTTTGTAACCTTTTTCTTTTAAATTGGCTTTAGTTGTTAACTCGAAATTATGCTTAAAATATTATTCCCGATTTTTAATCTTTCCCAAAATATCAACTTTGTTTAAATCCGTTGAGTTATGGTAACCAGTAATTTCTAACAATCAGTTGTAATTATTATTTATGTTTTATGGTATAACTCTGAAGTTTTATGGATTATCAAGCCGGAAAAATTATCAATGTGTAGCCTGAATTAAACTGCTTATTTTGAAGTTTATTTTGTCTTTGTAGCTGTTATATTTTGTACGCAATAAAATAGTTTGTTATTTACACGCGTGAAATTAGAAAACCTATAACATCGGTTCTATGGCTTCAAATGGCATGAAATAAATATGTATGAAACTAGAAGAATGGATCTTTATGACAAACTAATTTTTAGCCCGGAATCTGAGTAGGTTTTTAAATGAAAAAATGTTTAAGTCGAGTGGCTTATTTTACGTGTTCCGATCGTATTTACAAATACTTAAACGGTTGAAACTACAAGATTTAGATGAATTTGATTCTATTTAGGACTGTTTTAATTTATTAGCTACTTTATATTGTGTGGCAGTGTTTAAAATCAGTGTAGAAGCATTTAATGTGTGCAGTGTCTATAGCAAGTTACTTTGTGATTGGATTAACATACAACAGGTTAGTAAAATGTCTTAAAATGTGTCTAGAAAATTAGCTATGTGTGTTTATCGGTATTTACATGCTCTTAGCGCTTTTGAAATGGTTTAGTAGTGTTAGAATTAATTCAGGAAAGTTGAACAAATTAGTCGATTTACTGGCTACCGGTACTTACTAATATTTCATATTTTACTAACTGAAACTACTCGAAATCTATTAAAACTGAAAGACAATATTATTAGCGGTGTATTCCTCTACTTTTTTATCCTGAAACTACTTAGAATGTCTCAAATCTTTTATGTAAATCGCTTGTGTAGATAGGTCATTTTATTTCTACAAAACGGCTTCTTGTGATTATTAAATGCTGAAAACTATCAGAAACCTGTTAATTAATCTACTAAACTATCTCAGGGATTATTCTGTTGACTTTTAGAACTTTAAATGGTCAAATTTCATCACTATGTGATATCTTCATCCTGCTTCAATCTACAATTCAAACATCCTGTTCATTTCTTTAAAATACCTGTTAAGCTATATTTAACTGTAAAGTTATGGTTATGGTAGGTCTAGGCCTGTGTATTATTAGACTTTTATACTCTTTACTGGACGAAAATCACTTCAGCAATACCAAAGTCTGTTATGTGCCCAAAATTTAAGGTTAGATTTTACTGTCTTGAAATTATCTGTTTATCTCTGAAATAAAGTTTATTACCCATGATAAAAGGTTTATTTAGTGGCTGTATTTACTCATTTTAATCATTTCCTTCATTTAAATCGGTTCATAACAATTCGTTAAGCAATGTCAGTATCTGGTATTACGAGTTTACTTTTATATGTTATTACTTGCTTCCTGCTGGAATATCGTTTATTTAATGCCATTTATATGTTATTTACATTGGTTATGGATTATTTATTCACTTTAGTGTATGGAAAGTGTTGTCAACTCGATTTTACGTGTGGTATCGGATACTAAAGTTAACCCAAAACTTGGCCCGATTCTCGCGGAATATAGAAAATATAACGAGGGATACCTTACAATGGAATTACAAACATTTAAGAAATTCTCTTGCACCATTCGGTTCTTAAACATATTAAATGGACTTTAAATAATTTTCTTTCATAAAACAAAGTCTATATACACTGATTTACAAGAATTACAAACAAAATACCAGATCATATTCAAGCAAACTTTAGCTCACTACAAATACTTCATACAGTATAATACTATTCAAAATTCAGGTATGAGGGCTGTTACAGGATGTATCTTTTTGGAAGAATAGAAATAATGCACGGGTAAATCAATGCAACCCACTAATTTTTTGGTAGTGTGAGGGTGAATGTATTGTATGAAACTTGGTACACATTTCTCATCATGTGAATAAAAATAGTGAACTATAACTTCTTTCATATTAAATGTTGTATATTTAGATTCAATAAATGTAACATTTTTTAGAATTTTTCTATAGTTTTAGAAGAGTTTTATAATATTTTTTAAGTATTTCATTATATTGTGTAATCATTTTAAATGGCCCCGATATTGGTTGGCTTCCTGATAGATGGAGCAGAAAACATAACAAGTTTCGAGAGAAGAAAAATTATTGCTTGATTTGAATTGACAAGTTCTATGTGAGAGAGTAAAATAATTAATAAGTGTGTTACTAAATAGTTTAGAAGAGATTATTAAGTCTGAGGAGTAAAATAATTAATTATGCGTCAGTAAAAAAAAATAATAATAATAATAATAATAATTATAGGTTTTTGTAATCTGTTACTGAAATTGCACAGTGTGGCACTTTTTTCCAAGGTAATATTTCATCAATAATGGTATATAAGTAGTTTTAAAGAAAACTTTTTGCACACTTGGGTGCAGCCTATTTGCCAGAATATATATATATGTGTCAATACGCCAGTTTTTATTGCAAAGTTTGGTGTAGAATGAGTTTCAAATGTAGTTACTGGGCCAAACCCTATTTTAAGTTATAAGTAGAAACATCTAATTCATTAAAATGGATTAATGTCATTTTTTTTAAATTGAGTTTTTGAGGAAATTCTTAAGAATAGAGTCTTTGGACAGCTAATTGATTTTACATGCATCCACATTGGTTTTCATTTTTTGACAAATAAATGTTGTACTAAAAGGCATGCAACTTTAGTATAAAGTATCGGATGTTAATTAAATCTTGTAGAACAACTAAAGAATGGTGGCAATAAGAGCAAATGTCAATATCTATGTGTGAATTTTAATTAAGTTTGTAGGGTCCTTTCAGTGAATTTCTGTCTGCTTGTAATTAATTTTCCTCTGAGTGTGAAAGTGGTGACAAACATTCAAATTACATCTTCAAAAAAGAATTTTTTATACATCTAATTTAACATCTCAAATTTCTTGTACAACGAAAAAAAGTAATATTGATTCGAGTGGCTGTAGTTTGTTGCTAAAACATATTTAGACATTTTTTTCTGTCTTAAATATAACAGTCGGTTATTTTCATTAGTATTAAAACATAAAAATAACCTGCTAGTAACATAGCAAATAAATATAATAAATAAATAAATAATAGTAAATATCTGAATTTTGGTTCAGTATTATTAATCCTTAAAAAATCAATTTTAAATAAAACTTCATAAATAGTAATAATAACAATGAGAAGGAAAATGCTATAAGGCAATAAAACTAAGGAAGGATAGGAAAATATGACCCAACACTTACCGCAGATGAATGTGGCTGGGACGACGAACACAAAAATACAAATACAAGAGAAACACAATATTTTGGCATACAGCCTTATTCGTGCAGATTTTAAACACACCACACGGAGTCAGTTGTGTACACAGAGACTGCCTGCTGGTGAATGGTGTCACAGGCGCAGATGGTAGTGTAAGGATGTGGGGAGGGGAACTCAATTTAATTTAACTTAATTTAATTTAATTGCAATGGAACACAGGCTCCAGTGGCAATATCCCTACACCATTTTCCCCTATCCTGCAGCACCTACATTTGCCCTCTACAAATTTTATCTTTAATTTCTTTCAACGATTTTGGTAAATTATTCATCATTTCTCTTGGTAATGCATTCCAATCCCTGACACCCTTACCTTAAAAGAGAATCTTCACACACCCTTGTGCCTGAAATATAGTGCCAGCTTGTGGTCATGGTCATATTTTCCCTTCCATGCACTACTTTTCACACCTATTCCAATATCTTTCCATGCATCATCACCAGCATACGCCCTGTACACTCCCATGACCCTCCTCATCCTCCTCCGGTCTTGCAATGAATCCCATTCCAGCTCCTTTATCATATCTGTCACTGATTGTATTCTATGATAATTTCCAGAAACAAAGCTACCAGCCCTTTTTTGCACCCTCTCCAACTCCTGTATTTGATAAGTAAAATGAGAGTCCCATACTCCAATACAATATTCGAGCAATGGTCTGACCAAAGTTTTGTAACTCTGCTCCCTCACTTCTCTCGTACATCCCCTCATTACTCTCTCCAACAAGTGCAGAATTTTGAAACATTTTCCTACCATCTGTCCAATGTGTCCTGCCCAGTTAAGCTTGTTATCAAATGTAATGCCGAGGTATTTACATTTCAAGTCTTCAGCAAGTAATTCTTTCCCCACCTTATATTCATAATTAACCTTTTGTTTTCTATTTGTGTATCTAATAAGCTGACTCTTCTTTGCATTTATCTTCATTCCATGTTTACCATCCCAACTAGATATCCTGTCCAGATCACCTTGTAACTGTTTACAATCCTCTACCGTTTTGATTCTTTTATAGGGCATTATGTCATCTGCAAATAATCTTATTTCAGGTAGTAAACAAATTATTTATTAGAATAATGTATAACAATTGTCCCAATGCATTACCCTGTGGCACTCCCATTTTTACTTCCACTTCTTTTGATACTACATTTCCTACCCTAACTTTCTGTTTTCTACGTTTTAAAAATTCTTCTACCCAGCAAATCACTTTCTCATCCACTCCAATAGTTTCTACCTTATTTACTACCACTTTATGGCTCACTCTGTCAAAGGCCTTTGACAAATCCAGTGCTGCACTATCAATTAGGCCTCCCTTGTCCATTTCATCTGAAATATCTTGCATATATCCCACCAACTGAGATTCACGTGAATATCCTTGTCTAAAGCCATGTTGCCAACTTGAAAACCACTTACTTTCCTCACATATATTTCTGATGTGGTTGCATATCAATCTTTCCATTAATTTATGCACCACTGATGTCAAAATGGCTATGATTCTCAACTCTATTTCTCACCTCTCCTTTATGTACGAGTACTACTATTGCACTTTTCCAGTTCTGTGGTAAGCAGCAAGTATCCAGACTCAATTTAAATAATATTTCAAGATAAGGAACAATGTCACATCCAGCTAACTTTAAGATATGTGTAGTAATATTATTTACACCAGCCCCTTTATGTTTTTTCAGCTTTCTTGTTTCCTTCATGATTTCCTCATTATGAATTTCAATTTTTTTAGTATCTTCATTTCTAATTGTGTTATTAAGCACGTTCTCCAAATTAGTCCCTCCCGTTTCTGATTCATTGTCCCTAATGCTTTCAATAAACCCGTTACTTAAAATCTCTGCCTTTTTTAAATCTTCAGTAACTTCTCCTTCCTTATCTATAAGTGTCTCTACACCCTCCTTTCCCTCGATACTGTTGACGGCATATTATTATTGAGAGTGGTGGACCAACATAATAACTGAATGAGGGTACATACATAAAAATCAAATATTGAAAAACCATAAGTAAAAAATAAAATATCGGAAATATAAGAACTGTAAATAGTAGATATAATAAGTGCTGGATCTGCTCCAGGCTATTCTGATAGAGGAGGTTGTGGTGTCAGGGAAAACTCTGATCGCTCTAACTGAGAAAAAGATGTTAAAATTACTCAGTTTGTGGAAACTGGCATGTTTTGCAAATGGATGGTCCTCATTGTTAGTATATACTGTTTGTCTGTTGCCATTCATTCTGATAGCTAGGGGGTTAGTAGTGAGGCCTACCTATATATGAGCTGGAGCAAAGGAGGCATGTAAGTTGATAAATGAGTTGTGTAATTATGCAAGTAGCATGGCCGATGATGGTGAATGTTTCACCTGTGGTAGTATTGGAGTAAATGGTAGTGGCTGGATGCATTCTGCATGTTTTACAATGGGGTCTGTTGCACAGGAATGACCTCTCTGATAGTTTTGGGGAGTTACTGTGTGACTACTTGTGAACCAAAATATTTTTTAGATTTGGTGGTCTGGTAAAACATGTGTGTGGGGCAGTGGGTAGCATTTGATGAAGAATGATGCGCATCCCTGGAAGGAATGTAGGAAGTCATGCCCATGGCAAAGGATTAGTTTAATAGACACGAGACTGGAGAAGAACTGAGTGATGAAAGTGGGGCTGCCGTAAGTTTCAAAGGGTACAGCCTTGGAGTGGCTGTGTACAGGAAGGGCTATGACATGAGAGCTTTGTTTGTATATTAAGTCAGGAGGGTAGCTGCTGTAGATGAGAGCTCCAGACAGGTTTTGTAAGGTATCCCTCGTTCTATTTTCAATATTCTGTTAAAATCTGGCCAAGTTTGGGGTTTACTTCAGTACACGATACTACAGTTTAAATCGAGTTAACAACACTTTTAGTAAAGTAAAGTGAATAAATAAACACATAGCCAACATAAATAAACCATAAAAAAGCAATAAATCAATGATATTGCAGCAGGAAATAAGTTATCTCATATAAAAGTAAACTTTCCATAACAGATCCTAACATTGGTTAGCGAGTCAATCTGAACTGATTTAAAAGAAGTAAATGGTTAATAATAGTAAATACAGTCACTAAATAAACCTTTTATCATGATTATTAAGCATTATTCCAGAGATAAATAGTTAATATCAATATAAATCAAACCTAACCATAAATTTTGGCATATACCAGATTTTGGTATTTCTGAAGAGATTTGCATACAGTAAAGATTGTAAAGAACTAATAATAGCCAAGCCTCGATCTACAATAACCATAACTGCACAGTTAAATAGAGTTTAGCAGATATTTCAAAGAAATAAACAGGATGATTGAATAGTAGACTGAAGCAGTATGAAGATATCACATTGTGATGGAATTTGACCAGTTTAAAGTTCTAAAAGTAAATAGAATAATGCCTGAGACAGTTTAGTAGGATAATTAACAGGTTTCTGATAGTTTTCAAGCATTTAATACTCCCAAGAAGTAATTATGAAGAAATTTGATCACTCATTTTCCTAAACAGCTCACATAAACAATTTTAGGTCTTTTAAGTAATTTCAGGATTTAAAAAGTAGATAAACAAGCAGTAAATAATCTTATCTTTCAGTTTTAATAGATTTCCAATAGTTTTAATCCGTAAAATATGAAATATTAGTGAAAACCGGGAGCCGGTAAATAGACAAAATTTTCGAGCCTTTCAGAATTAATTCCAATAAACCAAAACCATTTCAAAAGCGCTAAGAACATGTAAATGCCAGTAAATACACATAAGTAATTTTCTATAACCAATAAAAGACATTTTACTGACCTTTTGCCTGTTAATCCAATTTCGTAGTAACTTGCCAGTGACACTGTACACTTAATATGCTTTTTCACTAATTTTAAACACTGTCACAACATATAAAGTAACTAATAAATTAAAACAATCCTAAAGAGAATTAAATTCATCTAAATCTTGTAGTTTCCAACTGTTTAAGTATTTTTAAATGATATCTGAACACGTAAAATAGACCACTCAACTTTAACATTTTATCATTTGAAAGCCTACTTAGTTTCCGGGTTAAAAAGTAGTTTGTCTTAAAGATCCATTCTCCTAGCTTCATACACATTAATTTCATGTCATTTA
Source organism: Vandiemenella viatica (assembly GCA_031002005.1). Taxonomy (NCBI): domain Eukaryota; kingdom Metazoa; phylum Arthropoda; class Insecta; order Orthoptera; family Morabidae; genus Vandiemenella; species Vandiemenella viatica. Next base: position 105,099,205 of record JARYHS010011408.1, read on the forward strand.
AAGTAATAGAACCGATGTTAAAGAATTTTCTAAAACACTCTGTAATAGAACACGTGTAAATAATAGAACAATTTATTGTGTCCGCGATATAGCTCCCATAGAGATTAAATAACCTTTAAAATACGCAGTTTAATTCAGGCTACACATTAGTAATTTTTCCGGCTTAATAATCCATGTACCTCCAGAGTTATACATAAAAACATAAATAAAAATTATGTCGGATTGTTAGAAATCACTGTTTTTGCAATAACTCAATCACCTCATAACCGATTTAAATAAAGTTTACATTTTTGAGAGGCTTAAATCAGGGCCCACAATTTGAGCCTAATTTCGTGTTTGTAATTAAAGCCGATTTAAAAAAGTTCTAAAAAGCTAACTCGTGTTGAAACACCCTCAAAGCTGACCATATTTGGTCATCTTATCAGATATGAGAATTAAAGCTTATACAAATTAAAACTTTTTATCAAACAATACACCCTTAAACTCCAATAACTTTTCCAGTTCCAGATTTTAAATTGAACACTTAATAGATAAGTTATTACGTTAAACATATGTGATTGTGTGAGCGCGCGTAGGCACTCAGCCTGAGCGCCACCTCACGTGAGGTGAGACTATATAGGCAAAGCAGCGCGCGTAGGGATAAGCTCGGGTTTTCAGTCTTTCTTCAAACTTGGAAGAGAGTGGTCGCATCGGGGACGCTGGGAAGCAGTTGGAGGGGGGAGGACTCTTGGCACTATGATCAACAGCAGTCACGTGTGACCGCAGCCATTGTTCGAAATTCGGCACCATGAACATTCAGACTAACAGTTTTCAACTATGACTTTCTAAATTTAATTTTCATTTTTGGGGTTAGTGCGTGTTTTGCTCTGTTCACAATCTGTGATCTTTGGTGAACGATTTAATCCGATTGCCTTTGCTAACTGTGAACCTTTATACAAAATGTGAAATTTTCAAGAATATATGGCAGTTATTTGACTTTTGACTTTCATTTCTACAATAGCACCTTTCTTACAGGAGGTTAAATCTGTAAGTGGCGACTGTGGTCATTTTTAACAGTTAGCATACCATTGGTTAAACACGGTAACAGAACTTTTCAGGACTTAGAATATTTTTGGAAGACTTTCGAGTTTAGGTGATGAAGCCGATACCCAACCCCGTACGCGCTTTACCCCTGACAGTTTTCTGTGTATTGAGAAAGAGATTCTTCATCAGAGCATATGCACCTTCCATGGACGGCCAGACTGTAAGGAAGGGAACGTTTGTTTTTGATATAAACAGAGGTATGCAGGCACCCGTTATGTAAGGAAACGTTAAAATCGTAAAAGGTGACATGGCTGTGGGAGTATATCCTGGTACAGTTGATGGAGTTGAGGAAGTCTATTAGATGATTCTCTTTGGGGGTCCAGTTCATAAAAATGTCATCTATGTATCTGAACCACACAAGAGGTTTAATGGAAAGATTGTGGAGGAATTGTTGTTCCAGACTGCCCAGGAAAAGGTTTGCATAGGAAAGTGCCATGCGGGTGCCCATCGTAGTGCCACGTATCTGATGGTAAATGTTGAAGGAAAGGTAGTTGTTAGTCAGGATGAGGTTAGCCAAGGAAATGAGGAAGGATGTCTTGGAGAGGCCATCTGGGGGTGACATTTCCAGGAAGTTTTCCGAGGCACTAAGGCTCTGTCCATGAGGGATGTTGGTGTAAAGGGAAGAGACCTCTATGGATACAAGGAAAGAGTTAGGATGTAGATGAATGGGGACTGTAGAAAGTCATTTGAGAAAGTGTGGGGCATCTTTTATGAATGAAGGGAGGTCCTGTACAAAAGGCTGGAGGTGCTGATCTACAAAAGCTGAAATCTATTCAGTAGGAGACCCAAATGCCAAAACTATAGATCGCCCTGGATTTCCAATTTTGTGGATCTTGAGAAGACATTACAAGGTGAGGGGTAAGGAGGGACACAGAGTTGGAAGAGAGTCCTTGTAAGGGGCCTTGGATGGTCAAGGAGAGCTCTTACCTCTTGGCATATTGAAGTTGTATTTTCTGTAGTGTGTGGCAGGTATGTGGTGGTGTCAGAGAGCTGTTTTAAAGTTTCGGCCTCACAGTCACTGCAGTCTATGACTACGGTCATAAAACCTTTGTTGTCTGGGAGAATGATGATGATCCTATTCTGAGACAGTTCTTTCATGGTACGGGTTTCAATAGTACTGAGGTTGTTGGAGTGGGAAATGAAGTTGAGAAAAGCTTTTGAGGACAGGATGGAAGTGAGGAATTCTTGGAACATAAGAAGGGGATGGTGTTGAGGAAGGATAGGTGGATCTAGTTTGGATGGAGGTTTTAAATGCTCTAGGCAGGACTCAGTCTCATCATGCCATACAGATTTTGTAAGACTACAATTTGCAAAACCACAAGTGAAGATACATGATCAATATTTCATTTTGAATTTTCACTCTGTGATTTCAGTCAATTTACTGCACCTATGTATAAGCCTACATTGCAATTTGCTTGAAGAAAGCCATGTTATGACATTGATATACCAACATCATCATTTGAAAAAATAATTAGTTTGGCTTTTGATATTTGGACTGCGTGAATATGAAAGTGATTTGGAATGTGATAACCTGGCTTTAGTGAGGTAGGCACATTGGTCTCTTCCACTTTGTTTTAACCATTTCATCGAAATCCTGCATCTGCACTTTTAGGACTAACATAAGCACTATCAGGTGTAAGGTACTGCTGTATATGTGTGTTTTGCACTATATTAAGTACTTTAAGCAGAGAGATTTTTCACTGTTAATTGAAAACGCAATGATACTTTGATGTCATTGAATTATGAGTGTCATTCTACAAGTAATGCATTTTTTTTTCTGAAATAGGTGTTGTTTTATTCAGAATTCAAATACACCATATTATTTCCCACTCTTTTAGTTACCCAACACTGTTTTTCAACATAATGTCCAATCAATGCTACGGCTTTATGCCACCTTGAAGTAAGGACCTATATGCCTGCACGATACCATTCCACTGGTCGATGCTGGAGCCAATGTCATACTGCATCAATAACATCTTCATCATCCGCGTAGTGCGTCCCACAAATTGCGTACTTCATTGCGCCAAACATATGGAAATGTGACGGTGCGAGATCAGGGCTGTAGGGTGGATGAGGAAGAACGGTCCACTGAAGTTTTGTGATCTCCTCTCGGGTGCGAAGACTTGTGTGAGGTCTTGCGCTGTCATGAAGAAGGAGAAGTTAGGGGAGTGGGTGAGGCGCCACTCCATTGATTGCCATTTTGTTCTGGGTTTGAAGTGATGAACCCATGTTTCATCACCTGTAACAATGTTTGACAAGAAATTGTCACCCTTAGCCTCATGATGAGCAAGCAGTTCCATACATATGGTTCCCATTTGTTCTCTATGGTCTTCGGTTAGACCCAGTGGGAACAAACCTTTGAATATTCCAACTGGTGAACAATTGTGACAGCACTATCAACAAAGATGTCAAGTTGAGCACTGACTTGTTTGATGGTGATCCATTGATCGTCTTGAATAAGAGTCTTTGCACACTCTGACATTTAAGGAGTCACAGCTGTGCATGGCTGGCCAGCACGTGGGAGATCAGACAGTACTGCTATCCGTTGTGGTGTTAATGACACACGCTTTGCCCAATGACTCACCATGCTTATGTCCACTGCCACATCACTCTAGACATTCTGCAAGCGCCTATTAATATCTGAGATGAGCTGGTTTTCCACCAAAGGAAACTCAATCACTGCCCGTTGATTGGAATGCACATCCGTTACAGATGCCATTTTAAAAGCTCCGTATAGCGCTGTCACCTGTTGGAAGTCAATGAAACTATACAAGATGAAGCGGGAATGTTTGAAAATGTTCCACAAAACCCAAAAATGGCCAAAAAAATTGCGTTGGATTACTTATTACTTATCCACCTAGAGGTTAGCTACTACTGATGAGAGAAGAGAACCCATGGCCACTCCATCGGATTGTTCGTAGCACTTCCCTCCATATCTCAAAGAGAGGGCTCTTGAGAGTGCTACCCTTGAACCTATCCGCTTCTATCGCTAAGTTGATGACGCTTTTGCTTTGTTCACATGGTGTGGAAGCGTTGGATGAATTTCTCGACCACCCTAATGGGATCCATCCCAACTTACAGTTTACGAAAGAGATTGAAAAGGACAGGTGCCTTCCATTCCTGGACATCTTAATCAAGCACAAATGTGATGGATTGCTGGCACATAGTATGTACTGCAAACCCACCCATACTGAACGTTACTTGGGTGCAGCCAGTTACCATCACCCTGCACAACGCAACTCCGTATTGACCACATTGGTATGCTGAGTGAGAGCCATTTCTGATTGTGAGAGCATACCGATAGAGTTGAAATATTTAAGGACAGTGTTTGAACAAGATGGCTACCCTTGGTGACAGATAGCATGTGCCTTTATTCAGAAGCCACCTAAACCGCCGACTGAACAAGAGGAACCATCGAAAACTCTTGCCTTTCTGCCATATGCCGGGAACATGTCGGGAAAGATTGGAAGACTCTTGGTGCGGTCTGGTATAAAAAGTATATTCTGGCCGCCCGCCAAGATACGTGATGGGCTTTGTTTGGTTAAGGAAGATTTAGGCCTAACAGTTCCTGGAATTTATTCCATACCATGTGAATGCAGCAAAGTTTATATCAGACAGACAGTCAGAACGATTGATGAATGGAGCACAAATGACACTTAAGGCTGGTTCAAGTATAAAAGTCCACAATAGCCAAACATGCTTTGGATGAAGAGCATGAGATAGATAAAACGGTGGTGCTGGCCAGGGTCTCTTCATTCTGGGACCCAGTAAGTGGGGAGGCATTGGAAATACAGTTGAATGATAATAACATCAATAGGGATGGGAGACTCTATCTGAGTGCAAACTGGAGACCAATTATTAGGGAACAAGAGAAATATTCTTAACAAGGCATAATGGATGCAAATTGACGCCATACATTAAGTTCGCCAGCGTATCCAGCTACCAATGTCAGGCATGGCGAGTACTTGGATGGGTGACCTGGTATGGCTCCATATGCAGTCCGCAATATTGATACCCTCAATTGGCAGTTTGCTTTCCAGTTCTGTCGTGCACTGATTGGGTGTCCTGGCAATCAGCGGTAAACAGAGTTAGATTTTCTCTCTCTGCTAAGTCAGTCTAGTTTGTGATTTCAGGTAATAATATCTGAAGTAATAGACCTGATGAAGACAAATGAGCAGTGTGTCAAAACATCATTTTACGATGCCATCCAGCTGATCTCCTGTGATGAATTCATTTCATCAATATGCTTGAAAGTCTCCATTCACATATTTATTATCTGATTAAAGATTAAAGCTAAAGTGGCAGAGGTGTCAAGTTGTAGAATATTTAGGACTATTTAGATGTTTTAAATGCTATTCATATGACCACAAAAATGAAAATTGTAGTAATGGTACCAAATGTCTGAAATGTAGAGAGGGCCATTTAGCAAAAGATTGTAAAAACAATGAAATAAAATGTTGTAACTTATCGAGGCAAATAACAAGCTAAAGTTAGATTTAAGTGTGATGCATAGTGTGCTAAGCTGGGAATGTCCAGTTTACCAAAGGAGAATAAATTTAAAAAAAGAGGTCAATCACATATGAGTGTTTATAGCAATCAATAAATGTGGAAAGTCTCCAAAATGTGGAGATGGTAGTAATAAATGTAAGTGGACTTATTACGAAAAGAGACATGCTTGCCACATATGCACAGGAGACCACACCAAGTGTGATGATTGTAGTGGAATCACATGTTTCTGAATTAGATGTAGATAAATTAATTGAAATCAAAGGGTATTATCATATAAGATGTGACTCAGAAAGCAAACACACCAGTGGAATAGTCATATATGTTACTGAAAACCTTTCATATGAGGTGGTAAGGACTGATGTAAAACAAGATGAATGGTGGATGATAGCTATCAAGTTGTACATGGAATCACATTTATGGGGGACAATTGTGGGTGTTTATAGATCACCTAGTAGTAGCAAAGGGATATTTATAGATAGGTTCTCAATGGTAATGGAGGAAATACTAGAAATCAGTCAAAATGATTGCATTATAGGGATGGACTTTAACATAGATTGGTCAAAAAAAGATGAATTTTATACTAGAAAGCTAATATCACAAGTAGCAGGTTTAGGAATGAAACAAATTGTTAATAAAATGACTAGGGTCACTCCCAACATCGAAACATTAATTGATCTTGTGATCACTGATAATTTGCATCTGAAATGTACGGTAGTGGACACACCTAGAATATCAGATCATAATCTAATCATTATCACAGGGATGTTTAAAAATAATATTAAAGGGAGAGGCAATGTACTAGTGAGGGTAGGAACTAATAAAAATAATTAGAGATAAAATAGGTAACAGTAAAATTTGTGATAATACACATGTAGGGGAAAAATATGTTGAATTAAGAGAGAACTAGACGACCCGTACGAAAATTTCGCGAATAAAATGCGATGAATAGTGAGATTGAATATAATGTCACCAAGTTCAGTCATCACTCTTCATACTCCTACTTCATTTATCGATTTTGGTTAGAAATCTAGGGAGATAAATGGCTCGAAACACAAAAAACGTATTTTAGAAATATTGACATTTTTGCGCTTTATGGGTTGAATTACGAAAAATTCCTTTCTTAGAATATAATGTTAGCACGGCGGAAACCTTAGTCTATAATACGATATGTCATTTATCTATATCGATTAGATATCAATGGAAATATAACGCTCGTGACACAAAAATACGTTGTAGAACAATATATACTTTTTCCCTTTAATAGTTGAATTCCAAACAGTTCATCCTTAAAATATGATGTCAGCAAAGCTGAGACATTATTCCTCACAATCGTACTCGATTTATCGATTTTGGATAGATATCAAGGGAGATAAGTGGCTCGAGACACAAAAAACGCATTTTAGAAAAATTGATTTTTTGTCTTTTATGGGTCGAATTACGAAAAATTCCTTCCTTAAAATATAATGTTACCACGGCGCAGACCTTGTTCTTTAATATGATACCTCATTTATCTATATCGGTTAGATATTAAGGGAGATATATCGCTCGTGACACAAAAATGCGTTATAGAAAAATTTATACTTTTTCCCATTAAGGGTAGAATTCCAAAAACATTCTTTCTTAAAATATGATGTCACAGAGCTGAGACAATACTCCTCATAATCCTACCTCATTTATTCTTTTTGGTTAGATATCCTGGGAGATAAATTGCTAAAGACGCAAAAAACCTATTTTAGAAAAATTGACATTTTTGCCCTTTAAGGGTCGAATTACGAAAAATTCCTTTCTTAAAATATAATGTTACCACGGCGGAGACCTTAATATTTAATATGATACCTCATTTATCTATATCGGTTAGATATTAAGGGAAATAAATCGCTCGTGACACAAAAATGCGTTATAGAAAAATTTATACTTTTTCCCTTTAAGGGTTTAATTCCAAATACATTCTTTCTTAAAATATGATGTCACAAAGCAGAGACATTACTCCTCATAATCCTACCTCATTTATCGATTTTGGTTAGATATCTAGGGAGATAAATGGCTCGAGATACAAAAAAAGCATTTAGAAAATTTGACATTTTTTCCCTTTAAGGGTCAAATTACGAAAAATTCCTTTCTTAAAATACAATGTTACCATGGTGGAGACCTTATTCTTTAATATGATACCTCATTTATCTATATCGGTTAGATATTAAGAGAGATAAATCGCTCGTGACACAAAAACGCATTGCAAAAATATTGATACTTTTGCCCTTTAAGGGTCGAATTACAAAAAATTTCTGGCTTAATATATGACGTCACTAAAGCGGAGATCTTATCTTTAAAACGATACTTCATAAAACGGTTTCAGATAGGTATCCAGGGAGATAATTGACTCGTAACACAGAAAACAGCATTTTAGAAAAATTTAAATTTTTGCCATTTAAGGGTCGAATTCCGAAAACTTTCTTGCTTAAAATACGATTTAACCAAAGTGGAGACCATAAGCTTTAAAATGGCACCTCATTCATTGATTTCGGTTAAGTATGAAGGAAGATATAGGCTTGTGACAAAAAAATACCTTATAGAAATAATATATATGATATAATCCAGAGTATACAAGAAGCTAGAACTTCAGATTTATTGGTGAGGAATTTACCATGTCCTTGGTTTTCAAAGAAAATCAAAGAAGTCAGGATTCAAAGGGATATAGCTTATAAAAAGTTTAGCTTATTAAAAGAAATTGAAGAAGCAACTGTAGATAGAGTTGAGGCATGGAATGTGTATAAAAAATATAGGAATAATTTTGTAAAGTTATGGAGGGAAAGTAAACAACAGTTTTATGAGGAAGAATTTACAAGGTATAAAAATGAACCAACGAAATTATGGAAACGCTTAAAAACTTTGTATAAAACCAAGGACAGGGCATTAGAATATGTAATATTCGGCAAAGATTATGCATTTAATTCAAATGAAATAGCAAATAGATTAAATGACTTCTATATTGAAAGTATTGAGGATTTAATAGAAAATATCCCCAAAACAGATGAATATGCAATGACACCCAAGATTGATAATAACCTTAGCAAATTTCATGAATTGACGGAGGAAAAAAATAGTTCGAAAATTAAGAAATATCATGGGTTCTGATGGAGTAAGCAGTGAGGTATTAAGAAAGGTATGGTAGGAAGTACAGTAACAAGTATAATTAATGAATCACTGAAACAAAGAATGTTGCCAAAGGAATTAAAAGCATCTACTATTGCACCAGTTCCTAAAGTAAAGGGTAGTTCAAAGTGTGTAGATATTAGGCCAATAAATAATTTGCCATTGATAGAAACACTTATTGAAACAATAGCTTATGAGACTTTAATAAGTTTTATAAAGGAAAATGATCTCATAACTGAATACCAATCAGGATTTAGGGAACAGTATAGCACAGAGACTGCAATTCAGTTGGTTGTAGAAAATTGGTTAGAGGCAATTGATAAGGAAGAGGGAGTAATAGCAGTATTTTTGGACTTAAGGCGAACATTTGAAACTGTAAACAGGGAACTGCTGTTAAAAAAATTAAAAAATATGTATAACATCACTGGGGAGGTTTATGCTTGGTTAGAAAATTATTTAACAAGGAGGTATCAGAGGGTTAGATTCAATAAGGTTCTATCAGAAGAAAGAGAAGTGAAACATGGAGTTCCCCAAGGTAGTAAACATGGTCCCTTATTATTTATATTGTACTAGCCTCCTACCAGTGACTTCGTACACGTGGATTAAGAATTTTTTTGCCAGAATTAAATATAAAAAGTTGTTGGTAACGAAGGATTGGTCCCAAACAATATCGAGTCAGCATAATATGACAGGAAAGCTATCACTATATCATTCTACCGTCAAACCTGCCTCTTGAAGAGAATCAATTTCCAACATATTTCTGTCACTATTCGATAAGATTTCAAAATTTCGTGACTACATCTGTTAATCATACTGGAAAAAATATCCTGTGCCCTTCATACAGCATTCCTTATAAAATTCCATCACAACGATATAGCCATATAGTCATCAAAACGTAACAAAAAGACAGAGACTTACTTCCGTATTTATATTAGTATTACTGTGGTTCACACTCACACACTGACTGCGAACAACACCTGAGGGATCATTATAATGTAAAAAAGTGTACACCAACAAAATTGCAAGACTACCTACAATTTGCCTCGCTTTGCACCCCTAACTTTATAATATCTACAGTTTAACATTCAATCCAAATAACCTACAGCCCAGGCCTGACTCTTACGATAAAAAACAATTTTTATAAATCTTGGCCTCCACGGAGACTTGAACCGGAGACTACGACATTCGTAAGCAAGCTCTTTAGCCACTGAGCTGCCAGTTCACTACACGGAAACACGGTCTGGAGACGTCCACATCCAATGTGTCTGTCTATCGCCGTATTTCGAAGTTATGACACAACATGTGTTATTTATACAGATAATTTTTCAACCAAGTGTAGACAGTATTTTTCTCCTTGTTTCAAAGGATAAGTGTGCAAAGTTTCATCAAGATCGGATGAAAACTGTGGATTTGTATGAAGAACAAACAAACCAACAAACAAACAAACATACATTCATCTTTATATATAAAGATATAAATGATCTGGCAGAAATACTAAAGATTTGAAAAATTCACATATTTGCAGATGACACACTAATTTATTATTATGGGAATAATCTAGAAAAAATGATACAGGTAATTAATAAAGAGTTAAAATTAGTTAATGAATGACTAAATAAAAATCTGTTAAGTCTGATTGTGGCAAAAACAACATGTATGGTGATTGGGAAAAAATTGTTTAGGGAACAGGCAGAGGCACTGCATTCTGTTGTGATTAATGGAACCAAAATCAAGTGGATTCAAAATTATAAATATCTTGGTGTAGTCATTGATAATAAGTTTATAGATCATGTAGATTATATAAATAAAAAAGTAGCAAAAATGGTAAATTTAATATACAAATTAAAAAAAAAAGTGTTATCTAAACCAGGTAAACAGCTATTGTTTAAACAATTGTGCTGCCTCACATAAGATACTGCTCCACAGTATTAATCATTGGCAAGCAAAAGAGAAATTATGAAATTGCAAAATAATTTTAATAAGGGAATGAGGGCTGTTCTAAATAAAAGACGAACTGAAAATGTCAGTAATATGCTTAAGGACTTAGGATATTTACATATTGAAAAGGAAATAATTAGAGATGTACTGACTTTTGTATGTAGGTTGGAAAGTAGATTATTACCAAGATATGTGACTAGATTATTACAAAAGAATAATGATGTACATAATTATAAGACAAGGCAGGCAAATCATTTCCATCCGGCTTATAATAAAAGTAGTAAAGCACAGATAACAGTGTTGCACAAAGGTTTAAAAATATTTAACAAATTACCTGAAGAAATAAAAAGGACCAAAAGTGTTGCAAGTTTTAGGGAAAAGCTGGGTAAATGGTTAGAGGAAAGAGATTGTAATATTTTCTCATGAAGGAGTTCATTGAAATTAACTCTTTGTTTATATTTTTTTTTCTGTTTTCTGTTAAATATGATGTATATTAGCCATAGGCTATTTGAAAATAAATAAATAAATAAAATTTATGAAATTATCTGCAGAATGTGCAAAAATGATGATGGAATTTATCATTAATTTTCTAAACACAATCATTTCATTGTGTTACAAAATCAAAAATTCCAAACACATTGGTAGGATACATATCACTCTTAAGTTTGTAAGAACTTGTATTAGTAACTTTGGAACTAAGGAGACAGTTTGTTTATTAAAAACAGTGGATTCCCACTTTCATTTTACTCCCGTAAATATTATTTGAAGAAAGCAATTTATTACGATGTATGAGTGTAAACTTTTCTGGCATACCAATGCAATATAATCCTCTTGGGTATCCAGCCAGATGGTGTTGTATAAACACAATGTTTCAACAGCTAGCTCTGCTGTATACATCAGGTTTCACCTTATGAATACATTGTGTTTATACCACACCATCCTGCTGGACTTCCGAGAGGTTTGTATTGCAGCAATTATTTACCTACAACATGCTATTGAACCTCCACAGGTATTTATCCAGATTTTATTGATTAATAATTTAAAAAAAGTAAGATCCAAAACAGTGCATATTTACAATTTCATAAATTAATGCATGAAGGATTTATGAGGCTGTGACCGAGGAACATACAGACTGACAAGAAAGTAGAAACACTGTAAGGCTTCTGGCTTGCATTTAGAAAGAATGGAATATCTAAAAAGAAATATTTATGTTTTATACCATGTTTGTGATTGTTATAAAAAACAATTGCATTAGGAAATTTGTACTGCCACTAAATAACTGAGATTTTTGATTGGCAGCAGTGTTCTGTTTAGTTGAAAATTACATTTTTATCCATAAATATCCTAACAAAAATATTATGTTTTAAAAATATGTTTATACATTATATACACTACACCACACTTAATTTTAATTTTATATTATTTCATCTTTGGGTGTTTTTATTTTTTACCAATTTATTTTTTGTTCATAATTTAATTTTTACCATATTATTATTTAGAAACCATATTCTGCCTTTAACATTTCTTGGGTGAGTTTTAGGTTAACTGTCTTTCGTATTTTAAATTAAATTCTGCAATAATACTACAATTGTTTTTTCATATTTTTCATGTAGAAACATACAAATTCCATATACCAGTAACTACTTTGCTGCTATCATTCTTCCTCTTGCTAATCCTTCCAGTTTTGCAGTGAAGTACGATTGTTATTATTTTATGCTGAGTGCATTGAGGAGCCTCCACACTGGATTAGGAAGGTACAACGGGATTAGGTTTCAGTCGTGCTCCATGTATCCTGTCTGTGTTGATTGCTGTTTTTAGGCAGTTTCCCACAATCATTAGGGCAAATACTGGTTTGGTCACCATACTTCACCTTATATGCTACACAATCCACAAACATAGACACAATTATCACATATATTTTGCAGACATTTGGTAACACATTCTTTCAATAGTGTGTAAATCAAGGCTGCCCAACCCCAGCCCAGCCAACACACTGAATTTACCAGACAACAGCAGCAGTATAGAATATGATAGCTCATAAACCTCTGCAAAGGTCTCATTAATGATTTTTTACTTTTTGATTATAATTAAAAAACCCTTTGCAAAGGTCTCATTGATCGATCTTATTCTTCGATAGTAATTAAATTGTGTTACTTTTATCTTTGCCACATTTAAATAACTATTGTAACTATAGGTAAGTATTATGTGGCTCCTAGACAAATTTAGGATTCAAATTGTGGTCCACATCCTAACTTAGATTCGAAATTGTGGTCCACCTCCAAAATTTGTGTAAACGATCTGGATCTAACAGATCAGATCAGATTCCAGAAAACTTAAGTGAATGTCTCCTCCCATTCTCATAACTACGCACTGGATGTCTGTGCACAGGTGCTGGTATCTGAAGGAACAAAAGGCCTGATTTTTTTTAAAAAACTATTTTGGTGTAATTCTAGCTTGAGCCTGAATGCTTAGAGGCCCTATTGCGAGATATGCTAATGTGCATGACACTTCATAAGCACATAAGACTGTTTGACTGCCTTAATGTATGATGTCATACACTGAATTATGTGGTGCCCTGATAGATGCTGCAGCAAGTAGAAGAAATTCTGTCATTAAGGTGGATAAACAATGTCCCAGTAAATAATCAAAAATATTAGTTACAGTATTTATTTTATATTATGGTACATTTGTGTACATATATTTGATTTCTATCTGTCATAATTTACAGAAGCATGCTGATAGTCCTGCTCAGGTAACAGATATGGCCAAAGGACAGCGTGAAAGTGTTGGAGGCATTCAGACATTACCAGGTGATAATGTTCCAGAATCAAGAATGGTTAGTAAAATATTAGTATCATTATAACAGATACAGTAGACTCATATGATAGCAGTTTATCATCACACCACACAAATAAAATCATTTATGTCCAGTAATTCTATGAAATGTTACTAGATTTTTAAAAAGATGCTTGATTGTACTAGGTGAATTGTTTGCTTCATTTTACTCACTTCATCTCTAATGGTTACATTAGGCTACTCCAGCAGCCTTGCCTACATCTGATGATGCAGCTGCAATAATAGCGGCAGAACTGATGGAAGAGATTGACAGTAATGTACTAGCCGCATTAACTGCAGCGAAAAAAGACCTTGACAGGGTATATGAAGAACTAAAGGTAAATAAAAAATTGTATTGTGCTCATTTTAATATCAGTAGTAAATTGTAAAGGAATCATGAAAATTATTTTCTACTAGCGGGCTTGCCAGCTAGCTTAGTGGGCACTGCCCACTTTTGGTCACGCAAATGGAATGTTATTTAAGTTTTAATTTTTTAGAAGGTGTGTGGGTTTGAATTTGCAAGAAATAGCATGGGTTTATGAATAGCCATACCATCCACTTGTAAAGCCAGGCTTGCCTATGAAATATCCACAGCGCTGGCATAGTGACGTAAAGAAATCAGAATATAATTTGTAGAATATGGTAGAAAGCTGCATAAGTTGTACAAAATTGTTTAACTGTAAACTTTCTGGAACCTTGTTGAACTGTGTAGAAACTTTTACACGGTTTTTCCAATCGACCCAATTCCGGAAAAGTTAAAATATTCCTTTACATTCAAGAGTACTGTGGATGGTAACATCTTTTGGACTTTGGTTTGTTAACTCTGAAAAGGGCTGTTTTGGTCAAGGCAAAGGCAGCCCAGCAGGGAGCGAAGCGGAGTTGGAGAGACGTGTCGTTGAGAATACCCGAATACTGAGTGATTTTGGTTAGTAAGGAAAAGCAGGGTCTTTTATTTAAACCCAACAAAGTGTTGTTTTACATGGGAACAAAGAAACAGAAAATTATCTATGCTCCAATTGTCTGTTTGATTGGTGGCGATTTGGTCACCAAGAGTGAGGGTGGACTCCCCCAAAAGGTTTCGTTGGCCCGAGAGTCAAGATTAGAACAGAGTGGCACAGATAGCCTTTCAAAGGGCTGCAAGTGTCTTGCACCTTACAGCTCATATACAGCCACTATAAAGAGTGCATGTGCCTTGTCGCCACAATATGTCGGTTTGCCTGAGCTCATATGTTATGGTTATTTACATAACACCTGTAAAAGTTTGCTGATACATGACATTTTGGTTTTTCCCTGTGCTGCATAAATACAAATTTGACTTGGTGCTCCAAACCTTGAGCAGGCTACGTATATCTGACCATGTGAAAAGTATGGTGTACCAAAGTTTATGCCAACAACATTGAGCGATTGTCCCTGAGCCTTATTAATAGTCATTGCAAAAGCAAGTTAAATGAGGAATTGCAATCTTTTAAAATGAAAGGGCAAATCATTGGTGCCGGGTATCATAGGAATGCATGGTTTAAAAATGTCATCTCCCTTAGCATTTCAAGTAATTATTTTTGCTTGAATGACATTCAGAAGCAAGGTTTTAACAGAAAGTCTCATCCCTTTGTACAGCCTGGGAGGGTCAATGTTGCACAAAAGAATTATTGGGGAGCCAATTTTCAAATGTATTTTGTGTGGAGGCATTCCAGGTGGTTCCAATGAATTTAGAAATTCCGTGGGCCAAAATACAGCTTGTTCAATGTCCACCACAGTGTTGATGGAGGTTTAGGTTATGATTGATCCTGGAAACTTTTCCTGAATGATGTCATTAACTTTGTTGACACTGTCATTTTTCAGGTCAAGAATCGCTCTCTCACAATGCCACTTATGGTCTTTGAACTTTTCACCTATATTTGAGAAAACTGTGTGAATCACGTCGTTCTCTGATTGCAATACCATGCAGAAATTCAGCGTAAATGAAATGAGTCCCGTAGATGGATCCTCTGGAAACTTGCCCCCCCCCCCCCTAGTAGAAGCAGCTGCTGTGTGAATACCTTGGCACTTGTGTCTCCTTGCAAATGGACTCGCATGTTTGTTTTCAGGGTTTTAGTTTGGATGTGTTGTCAATGCGATGATGCCTTGATGCAAGCATTGAGTTCATCTGCTGGTGTTGCTCGAGGAATGACTGGTAGTGTCTGGCAGAAGTCTCCAGCAAGCACTACCGTTGCTCCCCCCCCCCCCCCCATGAGCT
The DNA here is from genome assembly GCA_031002005.1 of Vandiemenella viatica. Taxonomy (NCBI): domain Eukaryota; kingdom Metazoa; phylum Arthropoda; class Insecta; order Orthoptera; family Morabidae; genus Vandiemenella; species Vandiemenella viatica. Next base: position 105,114,953 of record JARYHS010011408.1, read on the forward strand.
GATTGTTTGCTCTCATCTGATCCAATGCCTCTAGAGCGTATTTGTAAGCCATTGTTCATTTATCCCATACAATGAGCCTGCAACGTTATAATAAATGGCCTTGACCTGAAGACTTACAGATACTGCAAATTGGGGTCTTGGTGTGATGAAGATCTAATGGCAGCAGAATGTGTCCTCCATCCACCAACCAACAACATGGATGCTATCCTGGATGAAGCTAATGTCAAAGCGATTTCACCCCACTGATGAACCTCAACAAGTAGAATGTTGATGAGAAATGTTTTTCCTGTCCCTCCCAGTGCACCTAAGAAAAACATACCTCCTCCTGTGCTGTCAATGAGACGTATGATGGCATCAAAAGGCTGTTGTTGATCATGAACTAAGCGGGGCTTGTTCTGCTCAACGAATGTTTGGAGTTCAACTGTATCATAGTTACTTTGTCTCAAACCATCTCTGTCAAGCACTTCCTGATTTGACACGTCAAGGCCAAGCTGAATAAGGGTTTTCCCTGTGATCAAAATACATTTTCCAACTGATAAGTGCTTGGTTAAATATTGCTGCACAGTAGTTGATGGACGGCTGAGTTTTGCATGTGGTTCTTAATATATCCTCACTGATATACTCTTTGTATTTTTCCCATAGATTTCTTGGGTTAGATGGAGCACAGGTCATTATGATTATTGCGAAAAGATCTCTGAGCTGCTGTGGTAAGGTATTGATGGATGCTTCAGCTAATGTAGTGTCCCAGTGCTGGTCATCTTCCAATAGATTTCTCCTTTGACACGCTTCATGGTACGTTGCACAGATTTCGCCGTTGACAATTTTCAGATCTGCAAACGATTTTGGTCCTCCGACAGTGTGCAAAAGCATTCGCAAGAAGTAACATTCCATGTTGTTGGGATGGACTGGTGTATACATGTCAAATTGATGTCAGTCATAAATACACCTGGGTGTTTTGTCAGTCGTGTGCCCCGTTTTCATCTGCAGAATGTTCTTGTGGATGTTTTCCATATGTAGTATTTCGGCACCTCAATGTTTCAGCAATGATATCTTCTTCACAGCATTTGAAGATTGCTGTTAAGGTTGAGCTTTGCAACTGCAGTGGTTGTTCGCATGCTGTAGCCTCAGTGAAATAAATTCATTGTCTATTTTCTGGATGAACACTTAGTTGGAAGACCGTCAGATAGCGTTCTTGGATCGGGAAATTGAGAAGTCGCCAGATATCTTCATTGCTTTTTACATACCTTCCCAGTTGATATTCTCGAGGCCAAAAATGCCATGTCACTTCCCTTTTTTACGTACTTACAATTGTATTTGAAGAACTTAATCGAGCTGCAGTGTTCTACATTTACGTTGTCCTGGAACATTGTTGACAGGATTGGGGAGTACGGTACCACCCATCTGTTGTCTATTTCAACTTCAGTGAACCGATTATTGACTTTAACCATGAATTTTGTTTTGAATCCTCCATTGTCAGGGCTTCTTCGTCTGTACAGAGGATAACCGTGATTTCCGGTTTGTGTTTCATTCACAAACGGCCACAGATACCTTTTTGTGCATTTTCCATCTTTCATGCATGGGGAATGAGAATTGAATGGCCCACATGGTCCATGAATCATATTTTTCGATACAACGTTGAAGACTAAAGGATCTTTGTCACGGTCAGGTAGCTCCACTGATATGACCTTGTTGATGTTGATAGGTCGAATTTTCTCCTTAAGCCAAACTAAAATGTGCACCACTCCACTGAATACATCACGTATAGAGCTTCCCCTAAAATATGACAATTTTTAATGACATCTATAAGTTTTGCCAGTTTCTGTTTGAACACTCTTGCTATGATGTCATGTTAGTCAGTTGCACTCTGGCCAGGGAACAGGTCCTCCCATGCTGAATTACATGTAAATGTGATGAATAGATCTGGAAGGCCATGTGTTCGTACATATGCCATTGCATCTCGTGTGTACTTGTGCGTATGCCTTGGAATCTCCGTAAACATAGATGGCAGTATGACCATACTGCCAATGTCTACAACGTTCCTGTAACTGGCGATTGCATTGCACTGATGAATATAGTCATTGGCCCGAAGCTGTTTCTGATTTAGCCTGGTGAAGAGAAGGCACTCACTTTCCAGTTTTGCGTACATGTTGACCACAAATTGACGAAAAAGATCCCGCCACTTTGGTATGTGGTTGGAAGGATTGTCACATATCATGATGGAATAAGCATAGAAATCCATCGACAAAACTTTCTTCTAACTGCATGATGTTGAAATGGTAGTCATCCTCTCCTTCCCAAAATATTAGCAGGTATTGTAAAGCACCATATGAATGGTGCATTTCAGATATCTGCTGTAAACCTTCGCTCCTCCTCTGAAAGATGATATCTCGCCTATTACAGTCTTGTTCGGAAATGACAATGGCAGCTTCATTGATTGTGGGCACATTAAATCATTGTTCATATGCTCCTCACGGATGTTTTTCAGTTCTTATCACCACCTTGTATTCATCCATTAGCATCCTCTCCAAAGAAGTCTTGAACAGGCTAATTAAGTAATTCGGTGAATACAACAGTCTTTGCAGATTTAAAATAATCTCTCATCGAATTTCTGGTTTTGTTTCACACCATCGATCAGCTTGTGATTCTTCATCGCCCATGAAATAATTTACAAGAATTTTGGGTCATCATTGGGAAGTGGAAGGACAGAGCCTGCACGACGGTAATTTTGGTCCTGTACCTTGAATATAGGCATGAATCCCTCTCTAACAATCACATTTGCCCCAAATGAAGTCATCTAGAAGCCAGAGTTGTACTTCCAGATGTTATTCATAAAAATTCATCGGTTCAGGTGTATTTGCAGACATGTACAAACTCAGTGGAGGACGTGGCTCTTGAAGAGGTATTAAATTGACTATCCACATTTGGATGTGTATGGTAACCACACTGAGGATCATAATTAAATGCCCCCAATCGCACTTTTTCCTGTTGGAGTCTCTTTCTTTCCTGATTTATCCTCACTCGAGATTGTTCGATGTAAGATTACCTTTGCTCAGGTGTTTCTGCAGCCCTCGCTGTGGAAACTCTAATTCGATGTTGTTCAATGTGAGCTTCTCTTCCCTCAGGTGTTTCCACAACCCTCGCTGTGGAAAAACTAATTCACTCTTGTTCGACGCGAACTTCCCTTTTCTGAGGTGATTCTGCAGCCCTCACTATCGAAACTCTAATTGCTCTTTTTTTTTATGTGAGCTTCTCTTTGCTCTGGCGTTTCAGCATCTCAGGGCGTGGAAGTCCTGATCAAACTTGTTCAAGGTGAGTATCATGCTGTTCAGGTGTTTCAGATGCCCGCATCCATTTTTCTTGTTTAGATTTCAGATTTACTTGTATTGATTTCCTTTTATTTGGTTGCATTTTTGGTGCTTTCTTTGATTCCATTGCAGTGATATGATCTGTGTGTTACTGTTAACTGATGTGAGATCCAGTGGACCCGCTTATATAGTCCCTCTCCCAAGGGAAGGGGTGAACTCGGGTATGAATGGAACACTCTGCTAGAAAATTCGAAATTATTCTTGTTTTACCAAAGAATAGATAGGTGGTCTAGTACACACAGGAAAGTTGAAGAAATGTGAGTTAAATAATTGTAGTCGCTGGGAAGAAGATTCGAACCCAAGCTGCACAGTTGACAGCCGTGCACGGTACCACAGAGCTAAAGCGCCAACTGCCTGGCAATGCAGGGAGAGGGCTACTTGGGCTGAGCCCTGCTCATCCGGAGAATAGATGCGCCCACTGGGGCACATCGAGTTTGCCGATTATGGTGGCGTACTGCATAGTATCGATACAATTTAAGTTAAAAATTATTCGGCAACATTTCTTTCATTTTAATTATAAATTTCTGGGCTCTTAATTGCCTGATTTGAACCTGACAACTTCAAAATGAAATTATTCAACCAAATGTTGACAGTATTTTTCGCCTTGTTTCAAAGGATAAGTGTGCAAGTTTCATCGATATCGGATGAAAACTGTGGATTTGTATGAAGAACAAACAAATATACATACATTCATCTTTATGTATATATATATTGGTATAGATTAGTGCAAATCACACTTACACTGACTGCGAGAGTAACAACATCTGAGGTATCAATATAACGTAAAAAAGTGTACTGCATTGTTTAACAAGCAATCTGAACAACCAATACTGATCCAATAATAAAACAATTTTTAAAAATCTTTGCTTCCACCAGGATTTCAACAACAGGCCAAGCTCCAAACATTATTAAGCAAGTGCTTTAACCACTGAGCTACCAGACTGCTACGTACACATCCTAAATTTTTCAAAATTATATGACAAAATGAGTAATATATACACAAAAAAGTATGCTATGTCTATTATAATGGCAAATAGCATCTCGTTGTCAAATTTCAACACGATCGGATTGGCCATTTAGCCCAAGAAAAGTAACAAACAGACAGATAGATAGAGTTACTATTACATTTATAATGGTATAGATAATGCACAGCTCACTTATAAAACTGATAATACACGAAAAATTCAAGAAACTTCGTTATTTCATAAACATAAACACATATGTCATGGAATAGACTGTAGCATAAAGAAACTGAAAGAACATCGCCATCTACTGAATGGTTACCCAGCTGAGATAACAAAGTGTTGTGTCGATAAATTAACACATCGCCATCTGTTAGATAATTTCGTGTGGTCGTAATGACCTGGTAACAATCTTTCTATTGGCTGCGCCTTCCACTCCTGTCATGGCCATCTTAACCTAACCCACATATCCTGCCGGGTACAGGGGACCTATAGTTTAACATGCAATCTGAACCATGGTACCATCCTGTCGTACTTCACATTATACAGCAAGCTGCACCAAAGGTAAAGTGCATATAAAAATCTACGCCGAGACAGGGAATCAAGCCAGGGACCATACGAACTCCTGTCAGCCACCTTAACCACTGAGCCACCTGACAGTGCAGATTTCCAGAGCTTACAAAAAATTACAAACCATTGTCCTATGACCAACATTTAACGAACATTTAATACGCAATAATAAATATTTAGATCAATAATCGAAATAAAAACTATCCTATCATCTAGGTAATAAATATAATGAGTTGAAGATAGTTTTAAAGTTATTAAACATCTGTTTGAAAGAAACTGATTTTATATGTAAATGTTCAATATCTAAAATAGCACCATCTGTGAAATGCCAAAATAATTCTACCTCTAAATGGACATGCATTTGCATTCTATTTTGTTGATCAGAATCTGAATAGATGATGAAGCGATATATAGGGGAAAAACTAAAATCTGAGTAAATGTTTGTTAAGAAACTGTCTAGGTAGGGGGTTTATTTGTCACTGTCTAGCTGGGGGGCTACTTGCCAGATGTATGTTAAGTTTTGACTTTTCCTGATACCATTAATAAAGTTTAGTGTAGTTCTTTCAGACAGCCACCAAACTATTGAAGCCACCCCACAATAGTTAACAAGTTGTAGAAAATTAAAGTCCACTCTCAGACAAAAGTTTATATTCTTGAAATACATTCTTTACAAAATTTGGTACCAGTCTTTCAGCTATGGCAAGACATTAAAACCATCGGAATTGTGAAAAGAAGGGTTTATGACGAGTAATGTCAGTGCAGGAGGACCACAGACTGATGCATCTAGAAATTTCTATGGCTATATCAGGGAACTGAGGGTGTAGAGATGCTTATAGATAAGGATGGAGAAGTAGTTACTGAGGATTTGAAAAAGGCAGAGATTTTAAGTAACTGGTTTGGTGAGAGCATTAGGGACAATAAATCAGAAACAGGAGGGTGAGCATAACAATACGATTAGAAATGAATATGGTAAAAAATTTGAAATTCATCCAGAATAAATCATGAAAGAAATAAGCAAGCTGAAAAAACATAACGGGGCTGGTATAGATAATATTACTACAGATATCTTAAAGATGTGACATTGTACCTTATCTTGAAATATTATTTAAATTGAGTCTGGATACTTGCTGCTTACCACAAGTCTGGAAATGTGTGATAGTAGTACCGGTACATTAAAAGGGGGGGGGGGGGGTGAGAAAAAAAGTTGCCAATCAGTTTGACATCAGTGGTAGGTAAATTAATGGAAAGATTGATATGCAACCACATCAGAAATGTATGTGAGGAACGTAAGTGGTTTTTAAGTAGGCAACATGGGTTCGGGCAAAGATATTCCTGCGAATCTCAGTTGGTGGGATATATGCAAGATATTTCAGGTGAAATGGACGAGGGAGGCCAAATTGATAGTGTAGCACTAGATCTTTCAAAGGCATTTGACAGAGTGAGCCACAAAATGGCAGGAAATAAGGTAAAAACTATTGGAGTGGATGAAAAGTGATTTGCTGGGTAGAAGAATTGTTAAAAGGTAGAAAACAGAAAGTTAGGGTAGGACATGCAGTATGAAAGGAAGTGAATTAAAAATGGTAGTGCCACAGGGTAGCATATTGGGACCATTGCTATTCATTTTTCTAATGAATAATTGTGTTGATTGTTTTCTATCTTAAATCAGATTTTTTGCAAATGTCATAATGCTGTATAAAAGGATCAAAACGATAGAGGACTCTAAACTATTGCAGGGTGATCTGGACAAGATATCTAGTTGGGTTGGTAAACATGGGATGAAGATAAATGCAAAGAAGGGTCAGCTAATTAGATAAACAAATAAAAAACAAAAGGTTAATTATGAATATGTGATCGGGAAAGAATTGGTGCTGAAGACTTGAAATATAAATATCTTGGCATTACATTTGATAACAAGCATAACTGGGCAGGACACATTGGACAGATGGTAGGAAAAGGTTTCAAAATTCTGCACTTGTTGGAGAGAGTGATGAGGGGATGCACGAAGAGAAGTAAAGGAATTGGGTTACAAAACTTTGTTCAGACCATTGGTCAAATATGGTAGTGTAGTATGGGACCCACAGTTTGAGTATCAAATACAGGAGTTGGAGAAGGTATAAACAAGGGCTGCTAGATTTGTTTATGGAAATAATTGCAGAATGCAATCAGTGACAGATATGATAAAGGGATTCATTGCAAGACAGAAGGAGGATGATGAGGCTGAAGGGAGTGTACAAGGCGTATACTGGCAATGAGGCATGGAAAGATATTGCAGTAGGTATGAAAAGTAGTTCATGGAAGGGACTACAAGCTGGCATTCGATTTCAGGCACGAGGGTGTGGGAAGATTTTCTTTCTTAGGTAAAGATGTCAGGGATTGGAATGAGTTACCAGAAACTTTACTAGTAACTACTAAAAAGGTAAACTAGCACTAGAAACTTAAAAGAATTAAAAGTTGAAATTTGTAGAGGTCAAATGTAGGTGGGGGCAGGATAGGGGGAAGTTGGGTGTGTAGGGAAATTGCCACCAGAGCGTGTGTTCCATTGCAATTAAATTTAATTAAATTTAAGATTGCAGGTCAACATTACCAACACTTTACTAACTGCTGGCAATCTTTCACAAATATTCCTGAAATATGAAATAAATTCTAATACATCATGGAACAAAAACAAAGTCCACTATATGAATGCTAGTCACATCTGGAAAACAAGTAAGTCCCTGATATCCTACTATTGTTCAAGCTTTTTTTTTTCCAATCCGAAATTTTGTCTATTCATTTCTCTTAAACTACTGAATTGTTTGAGCTGGGATAAATACTATTTTACTTAGAAATACTGTTTTATCTCCCCATATTTCTCTCTCTTTAAACTATTTATTTAATCATTTCATACTGACACCGGTTGCTAGTATTTCATCATCTGTCTGAGGTCATTCAGCAAAGAATGCTAATAAAAATTATAAACCTACTTTTAATTCTCCACTCTTTGGATAATTGAAAAGCTAAAATCATATTCGCAATCTGTGATTTTTTCCTTTCATTTGTATGTATTTTTAACCCTGTCCGAAGCTATTTTTCTAAGAGATGTTTTTTTAAGTGATCTTTCTTTACTAGAAACAGCTTTTATTCCTCCTGCCCACTCCAAATGACATAAATGTCACTAATGTTGAAATAACTCTTTTTTTTTATATACAAAATTCTGGCTATTCATATTCTACCTTAAATTGGAAATAATTTTCTGCTTTATATGTGGAAATGAATGCATAATGGGGGATCAGAATTAATGATTCTGACTTTGTTTTTGTACAATGTTGGCTGATTTTACATCTCAAAAGCACTTTATAATCAAGAAAATCATGATAGGAATGATTTAATATATGGAAGATTGATTGTAAGATTCTTTCTAAACAGTATCGAAGAACAGTATCATAGATATTATGTATATATGACATATTGTATAGAGCATGAGTTTAAATAACGTAAAATGCAACTGTAAATTGATTGTGGTGCTTACAGTTAGTGAACGCTCACTGGAAATTTCAACACAACATGTTATAAACTTAAATGATTACTCATAAATATCATTGGATTAAAGAAAGACTAGCTGACCCGGTCACGCGTTGCTGTGACTTACTAATTATAGTACGTTGTATTAATGTTATTCTAAACTTCCTCAAGTAATCAAATTAATATTCACTAATAAAGACAAAAACATTGTAGTCGATTTGGAAATTCAAATGTAATTGGTAAAGAGTTACGGAGAGTTGAAATTAAGGACAAACGATCATAAAAAAATTTAATTTACATTTAATTACAAATTACTTAATTGAAATTATATAAAAATTTATATTTATAAAACAAATAAATTATTTTTTATTTATTTATATAAACTGAAATTTCAGTTATATCTTCAGTCATACTGTTTTTATATCTTTCCCACAAACTCGAAGATTGTGTTGGATAACATGTTGTCAATATAATTGCAAACAATTTGACGAATACTATTCGGCGTGGCTGTCAACGCTGCATCAGCAAGTGTCAGGTCCCAATAGTTGTCGTCTACCAGCAGCTGCAACTCGCGACATGCATCTTGACATGTATTGAACACTCGACCATTAACTGTTCGTAAACATTCGAAAGAAGCTGGTCCGGGAACATTCACCAATAACAAACGCTGAAAGAAACATTCACGTTGTTTTGGATGTACTGTGTAAAGTCTTTGCTTTGAATATGCCTGCGATCGAAGGATGTGGTTCTCCTTGTTTACGTGGCTACCATTTTTTACCTAATTTGTTCCATGAAAAATAGCTTGGAACATTGGTATATAATAATGTTTTTGCGAATTGGCGGAACACATCAGATTTTTGACACAATGTGAAAAACTCAGTTTGTGGTTTGTGGTTTTTGGTGGCTCAAGTATTCTTTGGAAAATATTTTCTACGGTGAAATATACACGTTGACCGTTTTCAAGATGTGTTGCAAGATGCTGGATGGAAGGGTCTCTTTCATGGATGCGAAAACTAAAAATATGCTAGATAGCTTCGTTGCTGCTAATGTATCTATCTATTTGGCATCGTGTTATTTCGTCATTTTTATTTACATTTTGAACTTCAAATACGGCCAAACAAACGTACTTAATGGATTTTACAGAACTTAAAAACTCGACATTAATATGAGCGTTATACGTTTTTGAAAGCAATGGTGAGTATGGTACCACCCACTGATTGTCAATTTCAACTTGGTTTCTAGAATTTGACATTTGCATACAACGGATAACCATCGATATCCGTAATAGTATCATTCGTATATTCCTTTGGAAAACGCTTCTTACATTTTCCACCTTCCATGCATGGCGATGTCATGTTAAAAGCACCGCACGGTCCGTGGATCGAGTGACTGGTAACAATATCAAACAATTCTTGATCAATTAATGGGTCCGGAATTTTGGCTGAAATTATTTGATCAATTTCTTCTGGACGGATTTTAACTTCAAGCCAAATCAAAATGTGAGAATGAGGCAAACCTCACTTTTGACACTCAATCAAATACATATAGCAACGTGTGTTACCGAAAACTGAATGTTTTACGATTAAATCAATCACTGATTTTAATTTTTGTTTGAACACACGTGCCGTGACATCATGACGATGCATTGATCGATGGCCTGGTAATAGCAAAGTTTGTATTTCCTCCCAATTCGGATTACATGTAAATGTAATAAACCATAATGACGTACGTAAGTCATCCCATCTTGTATATATTCCTGCATGTTCCGTGAACTGCCGATGTAGCTTGAAGGTAAAATAAATGCATTACCGATATCATTGGAGTTTAAATTTTCATAAATATTGCCGATAACAGTATCTCGCAAGAGGATATATTCCTCCGATCGTAATTTAGCCTGGTTGTATCGAATAAATCGCAAATGCTTGTTTTCAACCTTGGCGTACATATCCACGACGTGTTGAAGGCACAGTTGACGATATCGAATGATATAGTTATCCTAATTACGTCTAATCATCAATCGGTGGGCGTAGTACTTCATTGAAGTAACTTTTTTATTTGTTTTATTACCTGAAAAAATAATAAATTAAATAGTAAAAAAAAAAGAGTAAGAAATCAATATAGTGGGCCCGCTATAATCCGGCCCCTGGTCGGAATACCGCGGGTCTACTGTACTAATAAAATAACGAATTAAATAGTTGAATATTAAATTTACCAGCAACTGGATAACGCTGTTTGATGTTGATGTGATATTCATTCTACCCTTGCCAGAATATCAGTGGATACTGGAGTGCGTCATACGAACGGTGTAGATCCGAAATTGTACTAACAGTTCTATCTTGACGTGTGAGTTTAATCAACTGAGTCACCAACCATAAAAACTGCAACTTCATCTACGGTTGGCGCGTTGAATCTGCCAGCGTGTTCTCCTGATGGTAATTTGTCAGCTTTGATGACAATTTGATAGTTGTCATTTTTTAATTGCGGCGACACAATTGAATAAGTTGATTATTAATTTCCAAACAATTTTCCAACAATACCACAATTGCTCTCTCTTCTGCTTGTTCGCTGATATTATACTGGCACCTAGTTTTCAAGCGTTCCTCACAATTTCCAATAGATTTGGAGAAACTTCGGGTCATCGTTTGGCATCGGTATCAACGACCCAATCTTATGGTATACCTGGCCTTGTATTTTGAATTTAGTTTCAAAATGACGTCAATCAGATGTAAGATCTCAAATTTTTGCTGCCCCAAAAGATTTCATCTGGAAGCAAGAATTGAATTTGCGTGTCTTGCGCAGAAACAATTTCGAATCGTTTGATTTGCCAGCAAGAAGGATTGTAAATGTTCTGGCGGATTGGGTAGTGGTAATAATACATCTTTTCCTGATGCACAACACATGCCGGCTGCTTCATTGCGGAATTTCAACGTCTGATAATACTGGCATATTTTGCTCATTGCACCGATTGCAGTTTTAGAATGTGCATAGTAATCAATGGCTGGTGCATATTGGAACGCAAGACGAACAAATCATACACGTGTTAAAGCACGGCTGATTTACTGTCTCTCTCGTTCTCTTTCTCTAAATGTAGCTATGTGCTGTTCTCGTGCCGCTCTTGTTCTCAATATATTCTGTCACAGACGTTCATCACGCTGTTCTTGAGATTCTTGCATACGACACTCAGCTGTCCTGATTCTTTGAACTTCCTTACTTGCCGCGATTTGTGTTGCTTATTGATGAGCTCTCTCGTCGTGCGCCTTGCCTCTCTCCAAATGCATTGTCAAGGTTAGATTCTTTGGCGACATTTCACTGAAAAATATTTGAATTACAACAAAAAGTGCCTCTCTTAGAGCCTTAAAATAAGACACTATAATACAGTGGTGAAACCGGAATTTTTGGGTCCATTGAAAAATACAGTAAAATGGAAGTTAAGAACTAATGAGGAAATATAAAATAACAATGAAAAAAATAACAGAAAAAGAAGAATGATATTTTTTTGATACATTTATATCATGGATGACACCAGGCTTTCAAGAGGTTTAGAAAGATTTGAAACGAAATAATACCAGTGAACTGTATGGAAAGAAAATTTTTTAGATAGCAGAATTTGAATAAGGCAGGATTCAAAGGTAGAGAGGAGTGCAATAATGAAGGAGTACTGGGAAGGAAGAAAGAAAAAACAACAGGAGAGGAAATGAAATTGACACGTGGTCTCTAGCTGACCGTAACAAAAAGAAGAAGAAAAATGATAAGCAAGCGAAAAATGCTAACACGATTCGAATTTATCGTAACGTTTTCTTCAATGTTATATTCATGTGTGTAATTACTTTGTCGTTAGGTATAAAGACACACAAACGATAAACAACAATACAGTATAATTATAACATAATACACAGCACAATTAAAATTGAAGAAACTCACACATATGGCGTGGAATAGACTGTAGCATAAATAAATCGAAATACAACGCCATCTACTGAATGGTTCGATAAATTAACACACCGCCATCTGTTAGGAATAAACTGTAGCATAAATCAATTGAAACAGAACGTGATCTACTGGACGATTACGTAACCTAGCTAACCAAGTGTTGTATAGATAAGTTAACACATCGCCATCTGTTAGAAACTTATGGAACTATAATAATAATTACGTATGGTCGTAATGACCTTGTGACATGGTTTGTACTGGCTGGGCATTCTGCCACCTTTACCTAGCCCGCCCATCCTACCTGGTCCAGGGGACCTACATTTTAACGTCGAATCCGAACCACAGTACTGTCCTGGAGTATTTCACCTCATACAGCATACTGCGCCGGGGTTTAATGCCGGGTTAAGTGTCTATAAAAATCCTCGCCGAGACAGGGATTCGAACCGGGGACCTTTCCATCTCCAGTCAGACGCGCAAACCGCTTAGCCTTGGTAGCTTACAAACAATTACAAACCATTGTCCTATGACAAACATTTAATGAACATTTATTTCGCAAATAATAAATATTGAGGACTATAATCCAGATAAAAACTATCCTATCTTTTAAGTTGGAATAAATTACACACATTAAGCCAAATTTCATCTAAATTGGTTATGTAGTTTCGGAGTTCATCCCGGACGAACATCGTGACACGAGATTTTTATATATATAAAGATATTATCATTTAGTTTTACCTAAATGTAAATTTTACTGAAGGAATTTATGGAACAGGCCATTCCCATTATTCAAGCTGTAAATTTACCAGCTAGAGTATTGGTAATCGTAAATTATTGCCTTGTAAAATAGGTCAAATAAAACCCAGGCAACTAATTAAATTCAATTAACTGAAAAGAAAGTAGCTCAGATAAAGGAATTATCAAAATTAGGCATGTGGATAGCAATTTAATAAAAATGATAAGTAATGAACTTTTGAACCCTATGAGGACCATGGTAATTAAAATAAAAGGAGTAAACAGTAAATTTAATTATTCTCACCATTCAGTATAAGAAACTGACGCCTCAATAGAAAATTACTTCCAGCCAGTCTCCCCATCCAGGCTTCCATATTTTGTTTTCTCATGATTTCCTGATATCAGTCGAGTTGACTTCTGGGAGAGTTACTTCTATAACCCATTCCAGAATTCCTTCCCATTCTTTGCCCCCAGTCCTTTCTCTCCTCTAATCATCTCAAAGTCATGGCATAAAGTCAATTTAAAAAAAAAAATCAATTCTGTCATACATGAATATTAAGAATTACATAAAAATTTGTATTAAAACATCTTTCAAGCATAGAGAACATTATATAGATGTTTAAAAGACTAATAATGGATTTATTACAACACATTATAAAATTTACTTTGGAATAATTACCAAAGCAATTAAATGAATCAATCATTTTGCTATAAATAGGAAGATCAGGAGATGAAGAAATTTAATAAGAAATGTTAGAAATTTTATTCAAAGACAAATCTGTTTGGCATTACCTGCACTTACATTAATAATTTTAAACATTAAATGTATAGTTTTAAATGGACAATCATTCATAGGATGTACTTTTAATATTTACTCTTGACAGTTGCTGAAGAGGTAAATGGATCATCCGTTACTCATGAAGATCTCTTATAAGCACATTAAGAACTGTCATCTGAAGAAGAATTGTGTCCCTGTTTCCCCCATTACTTTTATAGACAACACAACAAAAGCATTGCATAAAATGTAAATCTCCTATGATCTAAACACTGACTTCAATTCTATTAGATTCCAAAAGGTAAACTATAACTCCATGTTATTAGGAGTAGGATAAGCTTTGTTTTAAATTTTACAGGGGGAAAATAGAGAGAGTGTATTCTTGAAGACTATAAACACAGATGATTTTTAGTAGCATGTGGTTATCCACAGAGGTCTATTCTTGGTCTTCTGCTGTTCCCAATACACTTAGTGACAGTTCTTGGAGGAATAAAAGCATGGCACTTGCCCCAGGCAACAAGTTATGGGAGGATGGCATAATTGTGTTTGGTGTGCAGCAAATTCATTTCATAGAAACTTTTTTTTTAGCTCCACTACTGCTTCAGTAGGAGAAAATCATGGTGGCGACAATAACAATTTTGGGGGGGGGTGCAAAATAATGTTTGAGGGGGTGGCAATCTTACAGATTTTGTCCCGGCTCCAAAAATTCCTAAATTCCTAGATCCACCACTGAATATACTTAAATATTAGTTTGACCTAGAAATATCATTCTCTTCTCTACCATATCAATAAAGTACACACACACACCAGTAATAAAAAACAAAATAAAATGTAAAGACATGTTAATGTAGTATCCATAGGATAAGCAATCATTGCCAACTGTTATATAAAATTCCTGGGTTATACATTCTTGAATTTGAACCAAAGAAAAAAACCCTTATTCCTTTCCATTGAGAATAATTGTTGATACGGAAACAAGAAGCTAGTCTACCTTCTGCATTTTCACTCCCTACTATTATTTTGGCTAGGGATTTTTGTCTCATTGCAAACTATCTGTTAAATTTTGTAACTGCGTGACAAAATTTTGCTCTCAGAACCACTAGTTAGATTGGATAGAATATTATTGCATTTCATTTGTATAGTTAGTTTCTATGTTTATTCAAGACAGAAAGCAGTTTTCAAGATAATATTTTCAATTTCATCAGTTTTCGGCATTTGCCTGGAGTGGGATTGGGAAAGTTGGTACTTAAAGTATTTATTTTCGGCTAAGGATATTTTTCATAATAATTAAAGTTAACATTTACTTAAAAATCTAGTTATTTGTAACGATCCAGCAGATGGGATTATTTTTATTTTCAAGGTCACAAGTTGTATAATGAAACCTTCAGATATGAGATGAGAAACTGATCAGTTATCGGAAAGATTCTCATGGGAAGTTAAGCCGCTTGGTTTTCCCACATTCCGTGAGTACCAGAATTTCCTGGTTAGTAGCCACAGCGAGCGAGTCAGTCTTTAAGTAGCAGTGCACAAGACGGGATGCAAAATAGCGTAGTAGCAGATAGTCAGTCTTTGAAAACATGTATGCTCGTGAGGATGCAGCATAGATCCTTAAGTTTTATTATAATGTTGCGTTAAAATAGTATTTCGCCGAGTGGGGCCTCGGAATTGTTTAAAGTAAACTAACAAGTTAAACAATGGAAGCCTGTGATTCACTTTCATTTAATTTCTACTAAAAGTTTGATACTGTGAACTATTGTGGTGTGGTATGGCTCAAACGGTTAATCAAACTTGCAAAAACATTTCTTTGGAAAAGTCGTCTGATTTCCTGTACAGTTTTTGGTTTTGTGAAATTGAAGAATATAGTTATTTAAATGACAATGACCATTTATTGAACTTTATCTTTTCATAGTTTTTGGGTTAAAATCTATGTGGCGACCATATAATTCTATCTAAGCCAAAATTGTAACATCCAAGGCTATACAAGGTCAGAGTTAAGATCCACTGTTTATGCTCCACCCCAAGCATAAGCTTGGTTCTTACATCATAAAGATCACAAGAGGAGGGTGAGGACTGGAGTCAAGGAATTTGACAATGATCTTTTGTAGCAACCATCCTGACTTTTGCTTCAAGTAATTTTGGGAAAATATGGAAAACCTAAATCTGGATGATTGGACTGGAGATCAAATCCAGATCATCCCATATGCTAGGCCCAAGCAACACTAATCTCTTACCAGGCTTGGTTTGCTCTACTTATGCATGGTTTTTCCTTCTTGAAATATTCATTACAAACACAGAAAGTATTAAGTTATGGAAACCTTCTTAATCACTTTATTTTCAATGCTGATATCAACTGCAGTACTGGGTATAACACATATAAACAATACAAGTCAGCTGCACATAATATCCTTTTGAGCTCCTTTGGACTATCCTTCCCCAGGAAACAACTTGTTAGCTACAAAAACCTATCTGTTTTGTATCCAAACTGAAAGGAATTTTTCCAGGGTCTTCTTTTCTTCAAGAAATAATTTCAGAGTAACTAACAATCACTGATAGAATAGTATTTACTTTGGAATAAGGAAATGAAATGGTCTCAGTTATCCAAAATTACATGGTGTTAGTTTCTGAAACTAAGTGGTAATTGAGGAGAGTGTTTTGATAAATCTTATATATATATAAAAATAGATGTGTTTTCTCCTATATTTCACTTCTCAGCCACCACTACCTAGCACAGATCACTGATGTTTGTGGGTGGAAGTAGCATGGAGTTTCCTGTCGTGCACAACGTTGGCCAAATGCCGATAGCTGTGGGGATGTGGGAGATACGTATAATGATTAAAGTTGGTCAGTGCAGGGCGTTTTCATATTTCGACCAAAAATTCGTACCTCCGTATACTTCTCTTTCCTGCACACAACTACATAACATAGACCTTTGGTGTTTGTGTGTGGTAGTAGAATCGTCTTTCCTGTCGTGCACTATGGTTGTTAGATGTCGGTAGCTATGGGGGTGTGGGAGATATGGGGGTTGAAAGTGGTCGACCTGTGGCAATTTCATACTTCTGCCAAAGACAAAAGTGTCATGGTGTATCACTTTTCAGCGAAAACTATAAATCACAGATAACTGGCATTTTTGTAGGAGTAGCACAGAGTCACCTTTCGATCACAACAGTGGCCGAATTTCAGAAACTGTGGTACTGTGGTAGATATGGTGGTTGTAAGTGGCCGACCAAGGATATTTTCGTATTTCCACTGTCTCCGCATATGTCACTTTTCTGCCACAACTACATAGCATAGAGCATTGCTGTTTGTGTTTGGTAGTAGAATCGTATCTCATGTAGTGCACTATGGTTGTTAGATTTCGGTAGCTATGTGGGTGTGGGAGATATGGGGGTTGAAAGTGGTTGACCTGTGGCAATTTAATACTTCTGCCAAAGACAAAAGTGTCATGGTGTATCACTTTTCAACGAAAACTATAGATCACAGATAACTGGCATTTGTGTGTAGTAGTAGCACAGAGTCACCTTTCGATCACAACAGCGGCCGAATTTCAGAAACTGTGGTTTTGTGGGAGATATGGTGGTTATAAATGGCTGACCAAGGATATTTTCGTATTTCGACGAAAGGCATGTGTCTCCGCAGATTTCACTTTTCTGCCACGACTACATAGCATAGAGCATTGGTGTTTATGTGTGGTAGTAGAATCGTGTCTGTTGTCGTGCACTATGGTTGTTAGATGTCTGTATCTATGGGGGTGTGGAAGATATGGGGGATGAATATGGTCGACCTGCGGCAGTTTCATATTTCTGCTAAAGACGCATGTGTCATGGTGTATCACTTTTAAGTGAAAACTATCAATCGCAGATCACTGGCGTTTGTGTGTGGTAGTAACACAGAGTCTCCCATCGATCACAACCTTGGCCGAAATTCGGTAACTGTGGGAGTGTGTGAGATATGGTGTTTGAAATTGGTCTATCATGAATATTTTCGTATTTCATCCAAAGACTTGTGTGTATCCGTAAATTTTACTTTGCTGCCGGAACTACATAGCGCAGAAGACTGGTATTTGTGTGTGGTAATAGTATCGAGTCTCCCATCGTGCACTATGGTGGTTAGATGTCTACAGCTGTCAATATGAATTCTTTACAATCACGAACGAAGTCGTGGGTACCAGCTATCATATTATAAATGTGGAAGTAAGTCTCTGTCTTTTTGTTACGTTTTGACGACTAAATGGCTATATGAATATTGATGGAATTTAACAATGAAATAGTGTAGGAAGGACACAGGACATTTTTTCGGTATGAAAACAGTTTTAGTCACTAAATTTTAAGAACTTATCGAATGATGAAAGACAGACAGATTCGTGTGTTAGTCTGTAATGTTTCGTTGGTTGCTCAGTCGCGCAGTCTGTTAGTGTTTGATTTGTTAATAAATTTCGATAAGAAACAAAACTTATTATTTAGTATAGAAGTCAATTTGCTCTGCACTGTACTATTCATTTGTGTCTTTATAAAAGTTTCTGGCACCAATTTGTCTTCCTTTTTGACATGCCTTACAAATGTAAACCTGGCCTAAGGTGCAGGTCTAGAAGACAATGTGCTGCTATTAGATTATAAGATTCAAATGCTCATGTTGAAGAAAGAAGAAAAAACCAAGCTGAAATAAAGCTGCCATCAGTTAACCCCCCCGCCCACACACACACACACTCACATCCCCCACCTTCGCTTACTTTTCTGTTTTTAAATATGTTGTAAATTGATTCTCTTCATGAGACAGATTAGACGATAGGATGATATAATGATGGATTTCCATCATATTATGTCGACTCAGTGTTGTTTGGGACAAATCTTACGTTACTAACAGTTTTCTATATCCAATTCTGGCAATGAAACTCCAAGTCCACGCGTACGAAGTCGCGGGTAACAGCTAGTGATGAATAATTGGACATAAGCTTAATTTATTTTAACAATAAGCTAATCTTGGTAGCTTTGTCTGTCACTGTGATGTCATACAGCCAACCTTCATTGTTTGACTAACAACAGCCAGAGATATTATTGCATATTAGAGGTTATAATGTTTATTTAATAACAGTTCTTTTCAGTTAAGCATCCACGAAGAAATGAGTTGCCAGAATACTGAAAGAAATATATATATTGCATTAAAATTAACATGTAAATATTATTAGTTGCTTTTTATTTATTTGTATTACTTTAATGTTGATTACTTCAAGAAATTCTTAACCCATAGATACATAAGATAAATGTTTTAATTTTAGTGCAACAATGATAGCTGAGGGTGTTGCACAACAATGGTGATGGCATGAAGCAAATTAATTGGAAAGTGCATGATAGAATGGTCAGCTAATATGAAATGATGACACCCATTGTTAAGTTCATCGCTCAATGGGCATTTATTCTAAATTCACATAAAATGGCTCACCAATTATTTGAGTTATTTGATTGTAGGGGAGAGTGGGGAGGAATTGGACAGTTTGTGTTTGAGTTTTTTTTCAGGGAATTGTGGTAACATTGGAAGTATATGAACTATGGATGTATTTAGCACATGTAACTGACTATATACTGTGTAACTATTTTTTTTTCAAAATCCGCAATAACAGCAATGGAATCTTCGATTTTTGAACAAAAGTGACATTGTCCCATTCCTCCTTCATGCAGGAGGAATAAATGGTGCATAGAAAATTCTTTATCAGAGTGTAGGAAATTAGACACTTGAATTTATTCTGAAATGAAAAATGTTGCTGGTTCTTCTAGTTCCACCAATGACTGGAGCAGGCATCTTCAAAATTATATTATTTTTTCTTGTGAGACCCATATCTTCAACAATAGGATAAACAAATGACATTGACTTGTCCCATTCCACCTGCAGTCCTTTGTCCAGAGCCTCCTGCAAGGAACCATTTTGAAATTTACGTGCATGGAAGTCAAACCACTGATCACAAAGCAGTAGAGTATGGTGTTAAGTAATCTTCAAAATATATGTGATGCCCATATACTGATGCATTTTGACGTTCTCTGTTCTGTTAAAAATAAGTAAAAAATTCATACAGCTCACTAAACTTACTTTTAATGATGAGAAACACTTTTTTTTTAACACAAAATTTGGAGCCCACAACTTTCAGCGTTGTAACTTCACTGGCTAATGAGGCACTGCTAGTCCTATCTATGATGAAAATTTGAAGTTAACAGAGGCAGTAGATTTGAAAATACCACATGTGTCCCATTCCTCCAGTGTCCCATTCCTCCCCTCTCTCCCCTACATGGATAAGAACATCTAAACTTCATCTCCAACATCACAAGTTCTGGCAAATGTTAGCTTAAACTATGATATGCGCACACACATGCTCTCCTATACAGCAATTCTGAAAGTGTGACTGAAACAGACAACAACAATCAAGAAGCCAGCTTTCTTATAGTGCATTGGTGGCACTTGACAATCACTCTTGAAGTCTCTAGAATATCTAAACTAGTAGGCTTATTCAAATCATTAAAAATACACCACCGCAATTCTGTTTTAACTTTTCTCCAAATAAAGCTCTACATCAGCAAACCGCAGTCTCATTAGAACCACCCTGAATTTATAATTCATATTTAAATGACTGAGTGCACAATAGTAAATTTCTAAAAATAAAGAGGCAGTAAACAAAAATATGCATTCCACCCTCACACACATCAAATGCACTCAAACCAATTGCACAGAAACATTTTTTGTGAAGTTCTGTTCAGTAAGGGCTTCCTTGGGTGTACCAAACAGATGAAAACCACATGGCAATAGGTCAGAGTTGTGGGGTGGGTATTGTAGGACAGCTCAGTGCATGACATTTTCTTTTTGTATGTGTGTGTTTCTCGGCTGTATTGTGTTGTCTGGTGCTTTTAAGGAGAAGCAACACACATCTGACTACAAATTTTTGACACTTTCAACTCAAACTTCGCTAGGATGGATCAACATTCATGAAGAAAATCAACATGAAGAATACATTTACAGTCCCAGATCACAGCTACTGTGTTCTGTGGTGTGATGCTGGTGCAGGGAAGGTATTGGTGGGCAATGTTTCTGAAATGCTCCTGATCTTTGTTAAGCTGTTTACATCATTGTTTTAGCGATGCCCATAAATGGGTTCTTTCCCCATAGTGTAGGAGCTGAATTTCATTAGTATTTTCATTTTCTCTGATGAGCAACTTAACAATACCACATAATGAAACTGTGGGGTGTGCCTCATTCTCACTTGTTTTCATTGCTGCTGAGACTTGGCACGACAATGTTAATACTGACTTCACATGAATCCCTTCTACTGTCCATAACAATTCAGACTCCTCATGCAATTGTTGGACACACAATTTAAAAAGACCCATTTGTATTTGAACCTCCCTCATACATACAAATAAAAAATATTGCATTGTTTATAACTTGATGGAGATGGGCTACAAATACACTTAAAAATACAAAAGTCATACATGTGTTTTAAGCCTCCTGTACATGCTACTTAATACAGATAATATGAAAAATGAACATGAAAATAAACATTTAAAATCTTGAGCATAGCTGCGTGTCAGCAACGGTAAATTTTTTTATATTAGCATAAAGCCACGAAAACGCCACTAGTTGCTTGAATGTTTTTTATTCTTTAAAACTTTACTGCTGTTTCGACAAATACAGGTTTGTCTTCTTCAGAAGTATGACACCTAACCAAAAATTCATGTTATAATTGCACTGTGATAAAATATATACATACAGCATTTATCTTTAAAATATGACATTTTTTTTTGCTGTCGTCAGTCTTTTGACTGGTTTGATGCAATCCTCCATCCTTTCCTATCCTGTGCTAACCTCTTCATTTCTACATACCCCTTACAGCCCACGTCCTCAATTATCTGTTTCATATATTCTAATCTCTGTCTTCCTCTACAGTTCTTACCTTCAACTGTTCCCTCCACTAACAAATTAACCAATCCATCATGTCTCAAAATATGACCTACCAGCCTGTCTCTTCTTTCCGTAAGCTTCTTCAACAAACTTCTTTTCTCACCCATCATTTCCAAAACGCGTTCATTTCTTACTTTGTCTGTCCACTTAATTTTCAGCATTCTTCTGTAGCACCACATTTCAAATGCTTCAATTTTCTTTATTTCCGGTATTCCTAAAGTCCATGTTTCGCTACTATAAAGTGCTGTGCTCCACACAAAGAGTTTTAAAAAATTCTTTCTAATTCCTAGATCAATATTTGAAACTAAAAGGTTTCTCTTTTTCATGAATGCTCTTTTTGCTAGTGCTATTCTGCTTTTAACATCATTCCTGCTTCGGCCATCGGTTGTAATTTTACTTCCCAAGTAACAGAATTCAGTTACTTCTCCTATTGCATCCGATCCTATTTTTATATTTAATCTACTAGTATTGGTATCATTTCTGCTACATTTCATCACTTTTGTCTTGCTTTGATTTATATTTAGTCCAAAATCTTCCTTCAGTATTTTGTTCATGCCATTCAGTAACTTCTCAATATCCTCAGCCCTCTCTGCTAACAAGACAATGTCATCAGCAAATCGTAGCATACTGATTTTTTTCTCCCTGAAAACTTATGCCACATGGAAATTTTTCTTTAACTTTATTCATTGCTTCTTCTACGTACAAGTTGAATATTAATGGGGATAGACTACAACCTTGTCTCACACCCTTTTTAACTGATGCATGTCTCTCGTGATTCTCTACTTTTATTATAGCCACTTTTCTTATGTGGTTTATAGAGTATTCTTCTATCTCGATACTTTAGACCTGACTTCTTTAAAATTTTGAACATCTTGTCCCACCTAACATTATCAAAAGCTTTTTCTAAATCAACAAATGCCATAAAAGTATCTTTGTTTTTCTTGATCCGCCCTTCTAGTATTAATCTTAAAGACAGAATTGCTTCCCTTGTACCACGATTTTTTCTAAACCCAAACTGATCTTCACCTACTATCTCTTCTACTACCCTTTCCATCCTTCTGTATATTATTCTGGTCAGTAATTTTGAAGCATGTGATGTTAGACTAATGATGCGATAATTCTCACATTTGTCGGCTTGTGCTTTCTTTGGAAGTGTGAAGATGATATTTTTATTAAAATCAGTTGGAATTTCTCCTGTTTCATAACTTTTTGATATCAGCTTGAATAATCTTTTGATTCCTTCCTCTCCTAGGGATTTAAGAAGTTCTGCAGGGACCTCATAAATTCCAACTGCCTTATTTGCTTTCAAGTCATTCAGAGATTTATTAAATTCTGTCCTCAAAACCGGATCTCCTAAGTCATCAATGTCGACATCACCTTCCTTTTCCATTACACTATTGTTCAAGTCGTCCCCAACATACAGTTTCTCAATGTATTCTTTCCATCGGTTAGCTCTATCCTCTGAGGTTAAAAGAGGTTTCCCATCGGCAGCTTTAATGTTCATACCTCTTTTCTTCATTTCTCCAAAATTCTGTTTGATCTTTCTGTAGGCAACATCTACTTTACCTATGACCATTTCCTTTTCTACTTCTTCACACTTTGCTTGTAGCCATTTTTCTTTTGCTATTTTGCATTCCCTATTTATTTGATTTCTAAATTGCCTGTACTGCTCTCTTCCTGCTTCATCCTGAGCATTTTTGTACCTTCTCCTCTGATCCTTCAACTCCAAAATTTCTTCTGTTATCCAAGGTTTTTGGGCAGCTTGTTCCCTAATGCCTAATGTTTTCTTTACCAGCTTTCATTATTTCCGTCTTTAAAGCATTCCATTTGTCCTCGGTTGAGCTCCTTTCAGAGTTATTTCTTAAACCCAAGTCTACCATTTCTGCAAATTTTTCTCTCGTGCTAGATTCATCTACATCTACATATATACTCTGCAATTCACAAAATTGTGGGTGGCAGAGGGTGCTCAGCACCAAAGCTAATCTCTTTGCTGTGCATTCCAATCCCTAATGGTACGAGGGAAAAAAGAATTCATATAAGAATCAGTCCGGCACCTTATTTCTCTAATTTTATCTTTCCTGTCCTTCCGACTCAAATAGGTTGGTGGAAGAAGTATTTCACTACACTCATGAGTGAAAGTTGGAGTACGCATGTTTTCCAATAATTTTAAACGAAACGTGTGTCGTCTATCTACAAGAGACTCCCAACCTAATCTACTAATCAGTTCTGTGACGCTTTCATAAGGACTGTAGCAAGTGGTCACGAATCGAGCGGCTCTTCTCTGTACTTTCTCTATACTTTCGATCAATCCCTTACGAAACGGGTCCCAAATGGCACAACAATAATCCAAATGTGGACGCACAAGAGATTTGTACGCTATCTCCTTTGTTTGTTCATTACAATTTTTCAAGATTCTACCTATGAATCGCAGCCTAGAATTTGCTCTACCTACTAAAGAATTAATGTGTACCTCCCATTTCATGTTCCTTTGTACTGTTACTCCCAAATATTTAATAGAATCGACCATATCAATAACTGTATTGTTTAACTCGTATTTCTGAACAATCGGATTCTTTTTGTTAGTTATGCTCATTGTCTTGCACTTTTTACAGTTTAGAGTAAGTTGCCACTCAGCGCACCAAGCCAAAATAACATCCAGATCGCGCTGAATTTCTAAGCAATCGGCCAAAGTTCTTACTTCCCTATAAATAACCGCATCATCAGCAAACAATCTAAAAAGGCTTTTCACTTTGTCTCCGAGATCGTTTATAAAAATTAAGAAAAGAAGTGGTCCTATTACACTTCCTTGAGGTACACCCGATGTAACATCTAGATTAGAAGAACTTTCTCCTTCAACGACAACATACTGCGACCGACCAGTTAGAAAATCCTTTATCCATTCACAAAGCTGATCCGATATACCGTACACTCGAAGCTTCGCTAAAAGGCGGTTGTGTGGCACAGAGTCAAGGGCTTTCTGGAAATCTAAAAAAATTGCATCTACTTGTGAACCTGTATCTATAACTTTCATTACGTCGTGTGTAAATAGGGCCAGCTGTGTTTCACATGATCTTTCCTTCCGAAATCGATGTTGATTTGTTGTAAGCAAATTATTATAATCTAGAAAATTCATAATGTTCGAGCATATAATATGCTCCATAACTCTACTACAAACAGATGTTATAGATATGGGACGATAGTTCCCAGGATCACTTCGATCACCTTTTTTGAAAATCGGAGTTACTTGTGCGATTTTCCAGTCTGAAGGTACTTTTCGCTCTTCTAATGATTTACTGAATATATCAGACAGAAATTGTTTCAGTTTATTCACTTCCAGTCTGTTCTGCTTATACTGCTTCCTTATTCGCTTAAATTTCAATCTGCACTCCATTATTATCAAATTACGGTCAGAGTCTATGTCTGCTCCTGGGTACGCCTTACAGTCTAGAACTTGATTCCTGAATCTCTGTTTGACCATGATATAATCTAGCTGATACTTGCCTGTATCCCCAGGACATTTCCAGGTGTATATTCGTCTTGCATGGTTCTTAAACAGTGTGTTTGCCACTACTAGCTTATATCTTTCACAAAATTCTAGCAACCTGCTTCCTCGCTCATTTCTTTCTCCTAGACCAAAACTTTCTACAGTATTCCCATCTTTTCCTTCTCCCACTATTGCATTCCAATCACCCATGATTATTAGATTTTCCTCCCCCTTCACATATTGGATTAATTCTTCAATTTCGGTATATATTTTTTCTATTTCTTCATCATCTTCCTGTGACGTTGGCATGTACACTTGTACTAATGTGGTTGGGACGGGCTTAGCTTCTAACCTCATCAAAATAATCCTGTCACTAAACTGTTCATAATAACTCACCCGTTTCCCTACTTTCTTGTTCATTACAAATCCTACACCAGTGACTCCATTGACAGCTTGTGTGCTAATTATCCTGTGTTCCCCAGACGAGAAATCCTGTGCATCCTTCCATTTAATCTCACTAATCACAACAACATCTAACTTAAGTTGTTCCATCTCCCTTTTTAAGTTTTCTAACCTACCTGCCCTATTCAGACTTCTAACATTCTACGCTCCGACTCGTAGAATGTTTCTATCCATTCTGATGACTCCTCCCTGAGCAGTCCCCACCCGGAGATCCGATTGGGGGACTATTTTATCTCCGGAATATTTTACCCAGGAAGAAGCCATCATGATATATGTAATTTGAGAGGATTACATGTCCTCGGGATACCCTTTGGGTCTTTAATGCAGTGGTTTCCCGTTGCCTTCTGCATCCCCATGCCGTTGATCATTTCTGATTCATCCACCTTTAGGGGCCGTTTCCAACCCCAAGGGCAAGAGGGTGCCCTAACGGACATTATACATGTGTTAAAATTACATAGGTGGAAGCATTGTCACAATTCAGTCACTTTTGTGATGATGTGCAACTTTCGCACGAAAGTGACTGAATTGTTACAATGCTTCCGCCTATGTAATTTTAACATGTGTATAATGTCATATTTTAAAGATAAAAGCTGTATGTATATATTTTATCATAGTGCAATTTTAACATGAATTTTTGCTTAGGTGTCATACTTCTGAAGAAGACAAACCTGTATTTGTCGAAACTGCAGTAAAGTTTTAAAGAATAAAAAACTTTTAAGCAACTGGTGGCGTTTTCGTGGCTTACGCTAATATGAACATTTAAAGTTGCATATGAAAATAATAATGTCACCAATCAAAGTGTTCATTTTGTTCTTCCAAGTTATTACAAAGTATATGAACGAGAGTAAAATTTGAGAAAAATCTACTGTCCTGTCATGGTTGTCATGTCACGCAACAACAGAGATGCCATATACCAAATTAATTGAGTGAAAGTGCATTATAGAATGGTTGGCTTATATTATTAATCATTATTATTATCGCATACCAAGCTGAATTGGCTTTCAAAGGTGTAATAACTGCCCACGTGGATGTCTCTTGCATGAAATGGTAACACATATTGTTAAGTCCATAGTTCAATTGGGATTCATTCTCAATTCATATTAAATTCCTCACCACCACGTCTATGGTTGAATTATTTGACTGTGCCTTAATAAGAACATCAAAATTCATCACCAAAGTCACAAGCTCTGGTACATATTAACTTAACCTACGATACTCAATCAAACACACACACTTCTATGTTACCATTTGAAAGTGTGACTGAAACAGACAACAACAATGAAAAAGCTAGCTCCCTTATTGTGCCTTGTCAGCGCCCAACAATACCTGTAACTCTTGATTTCTCTAGAATGCCTAAACAATTAGACTTATTCAAAATAGCTCTTTAACCCATAAACATATTTTATCTTCACTCCAAATAATCCCAAAAAATATCAACTTCAATAAATGCACTGCCACAATCCTATTCTAACTTAGTTTTT
The DNA here is from genome assembly GCA_031002005.1 of Vandiemenella viatica. Taxonomy (NCBI): domain Eukaryota; kingdom Metazoa; phylum Arthropoda; class Insecta; order Orthoptera; family Morabidae; genus Vandiemenella; species Vandiemenella viatica. Next base: position 105,142,153 of record JARYHS010011408.1, read on the forward strand.
TTCCAAATAAAATTCTACATCAGCAAACCATTGTTCATTACAATGGTTTCATTAGATTAAATTCTATCCTGGGTTAAAATGACAACTGGGATTTGACATTACAGCAGAGGGCATAAGTAAGTTAATTTGTTTTGTTTGTTTGAATAATTTGTTTTCATGAGTACCTTATTATTATGTTTGAATGAAAGTAGTTCCACATTAACTGCTATAGGGTACCCTTTTGTTCACCAAAAGCATTCCCACTAGCTATCCCCAGCAGTAATATATTCTATAGTTCAATTCTGAAGTTGCTTATGCAGAACAGAGAAATTTCGTGTAAAGTAATTTTCAACTTGAATGGATTTTACTGTATTCATTTCCACATTGAAAAGAATCATTTTAAAGGGTATTCATTGTTTCTGGTAAAATCTAGTTTAAGAAATATGTAAGTTTGTTAATGTTTTAATCCATGCTGTTAGGAAAGCAAATATTTAAGATTTGAAATAACTCTGAATTGAGTAAAGTCACAGCTGATCATTTATCACCAGTAATAGTTAGCACTGTCTGGAATATTTTGATAGTAAAATTAACTAGTCTGGCAATGTTTAATTACTGGTTTTAATTCAGAGAAAAAATTAAGTTTTAACTAAAAGGAATAGAATTGATAAATTTATACCATTAAATATCCTAAATTGAGAGGATTATAAATATAGAGTGGTTTTGGTAAGAAGTTTAAGCATTTGTGAGATAATTAAGATTTTGTAGATAGACTGTCATTAATTGTTGTTGGACTGTGACAAAAGCTCATGACATAAGAGGCTTTAAGGTTAAGCTTATAGAAATACTTTTGAATGTTGAATTAAATTGAAATAGATAGGATATGATCTCAGGAACCCTAGTATTAATCGTAAGTTAAACCACTTAGTATTATGGGAAATATTAATTTTCTGGGGTCATGGGAACAGAAAAGTTGATAAAAGTCCCCGCAGTTTTCTTAAAATTGGCAAGTCTTTCACTAGAAATCAAACAGTTTACTTCGCGTCAGTATGCAGAGCAAAGTGCTCCAAGCGGTAATGGTAGTAAACGTTGTAACATGTAGTAATCGTGTTCACACTAATGTTAGGATTTCTTATAGACTTGCACATAATAGTTCGCAAATGGGAGTGTTCAGTTTAGTTCACAGCTCCCTCGCAAACTAGTTCACCGTTTTAGTTCGCATCTCCCATTCAGATAAACAGATCGCTCGCTTGCCTTGCTACCTCTACTGCATGCGCTATGTTGTTTGTTATGTCACTTCTCTTAGGACATTACTTAATAATTTTTTGTCATTTCTAAATGGAATTTAATATGACCTTCTTAACAAAAGTTATTACTCAATAATAGACCTTTCAAATGACATTAGCACGATCAGTGGCCACCGAAAAACCTAAGTGCTCATTGTCCTTTGCACAAATGGGTAAATTGAATAACTGTTCTGCTTTTACTGGTATGCACTTATGCAGTCTCCCGCAAACTGACCAGGTATCTCCATCCATTGGTGCCAAATCAAGTGGAAGCACCCTTCCACACTGTCCTCCCATAAAACAGAAAGTGTAGTATGGTTCAAATACCATTTATGCTATAATCAGTACTGAAGAAAGGCATGTTTGAGTGTGCATCTGTCTTTGCTTTGTTTTTGTTTTGTTAATCATTATCACTTGGAAGCCGTTCTTTCTTTTGTAATTAAATTAAATTAGTTATGGAAAATGGTAGCAATAACGAAAGTGCGTCAATATCCTGTGAATTGGAAGTAATTGAGGAATTATTTTTTTAGTGTAGGCGAGAATAATCCAACATAAATTCAAAATATATTGGCGATGAATGAAACTGATGAAGTTAAAATCTTTTTGAATTTCGCGAGCTGTTTCTTTACATAACTTTCACAAAGCTGGAAGGTATTAACTGGAAGGTATTAACATCACAGACTGAGATAAGTATTATATTCTGTTAACTTTAAAATCAGTGCTAGAAAAATGTAAAATATACTGTTTCTTTGGTTAAGAAAACAACCAAAAGTCCTTAGAAGCCAAATTCTCCACAGAAAGAGATAATATTAAAAATAATGTTCTAGTATTTGTTGATAAATGTCTGGAGTATCTTAATAAATGGTCAGATTTTAATGAAAGCAATTGGCTATACAAAATCCAAAAATTAAATTCAAAACATGAGGTTTCTTTTGATGATTGTAAGACAATATTAGAGGTTCTAAATTTACAAGGAAAAATGACTATCAAAGTGAACGAACTTTACTATGAAATAAAAATAAAATTGTAGTTTAAAAAACTAAAATCACGCTTTCATAGTAATGTGAACTAAAAGGTTAAAAATAATATTTAAATATAAACATTTTGTTTAACAGTGATAGGCCGTCCCACAATTCAGGATAGATTAATTTTTTTGAATAAGCTTAAAGTATAAAGTCACTGATTACAAAATTAACTTTAATGTAAAAAAGCATGGGGTGCTATTTCAGTTGTCTTATATTTTTTGCCGTTGGCTGTTTGTAAAGACAGAGTCATTGTCAAAAGTTATGTAGAGCGCACCCCACGCTTTTTTACATTAAAGTTAATTTTGTAATCAGTGACTTTATACTTTAAGCTTATTCAAAAAAATTAATTTATTCTGAATTGTGGGACGTCCTATCACTGTTAAACAAAATGTTTATATTTAAATATTATTTTTAACCTTTTAGTTCACATTACTACGAAAGCGTGATTTTAGTTTTTTAAACTACAATTTTATTTTTAACTTTTTAGTTCAGATAGTTTAAAAAGTATGTTTCTTACTATTGGCTTTTCTTCGCCAATCTCTCTTTTTCTTTGAGTTGTAGTTTCATTATTAATTATTATTCCCACGAGTAAAATACAATTAAATGGTCAACTCAACAAGAGATCCAATAGCACGGTAAACGAGGAAGGCTACTTTTCTATAAAGTACGAAGTAATATTTCGAATACTTACTATTCAACATCACGTTAAGCGACTTCAGACAGAGAAACCTTTCTGGATAGGAGCCAGCAGTAGACGATCGTCTACAGCAACCAAAGCTCGTAAATCACACCCGGTAAACTGGAGAACGATGATGATGATGATGGATATATTGGGTGGGAAATCTCCGTAGGGTGTGGCCGCCAAATGACGAAGATTTCTCGAATCGCACCTGTGCATTAATGTCGCGGCTGCATTTGCCTAACTCAGTAATCCCATCAAATATAGAATACACTGAAAACGTGGTGGAGTGAAATTATTGAATTTTTATCAGTTCTTAATAAGTGTGCAAAATTTAAAACGATTCGGACGTCAGGAAGCGGGTAAACACTGGATTGAAAGATTCCATTACATGGCAACCATTTTTCAATTGTTACCGTTAGAGTAACGAGAATAGCAGGACGTTGCTAAGAGACTACTGTATTGTCAACGGTTCTTAAAACGTGTGCAAAATTTTTATGTTTTTACTGTCAACGTAATCAGAATATGAATACATAGCTATGAAATTATTGTATTGTTATCAGTTATCAATACATGAGCAAAATTTCAAACAACTCGGACATCTGGAATTGGGTTAAAATTATATTGCAAAATTCCACGACATTCAACCATTTTTCTGTTGTTACTGTCAAAGTAATGAGCATTGCAGGATATAGCTATGAAATTATTGTATTGTCACCGGTTCTTAATATGTGTGCCAAATTTCAAACAGCTCGGACATCGGGAAGTGGGTCAAAATGGAGTTGTAAAATTCCGTTACATTCATACATACATACATACATACATACATACAAGTCAAGCTAATATAAAGCGTGTAATATTACACGAAATCTAGGTAAAAGTAAGAGCAGTATTTCATTAATTAAAAATGAGCTTTTGATTGACATTAATTTAACAACTGATAGCAATAAAGCATATGACAATTTTACTGTAGACAAAAAATTGTTAAACAGGCAAGGAGTTCAAAAAATATAGCTTAAAAAATAAAACAGCAAAAATACCTTATGTTCTTTTCTACTCTTTCATAAAATATATTTTTGAAGTGTGCTATATTTTTATAGGTTATTCTAAAAAACTACTACCATAAACCAAAAAAATGTTGGTAACCCTAGCGGCCACCGGTAGTGCTCTGTTTAGTTCATGACCGGTAGCGCTCAGTTTAGTTTGTGACTGGTAGTGCTCTGTTCAGTTCGCGACCAGTAGTGCTCAGTTTAGTTGACAGGTCCTTAGTGAACTAGGTCACTCCCCTCTGGAAATCCAGAAAGACAACTCATTCTCTCGCTTTGTTAGCGCTACTGCATGCGCTCTCTTCTTTGTTATGGGTGTTGTGGTTATCGATGGTTGTCTTTTAATTGTTAATGGGATCAAATTGTGTTTTGTTTTCACATTCCATGTTATATTTCCATTTTTGACTTCTGTAATAATTATTAATGTTGGACAGTTTTTTTTCTTTTCTTTTTATATCTGTGTCATCAGTGTAATGTGTCTACAGGGAACTGTTTCCTTTTAGATAATAAACTAAAACAAAGTCGATCTTCGGGAAAGAATCGAACAAACTAAGGAGCAAGAGATCTGGGAACTAGTTCGCCTGTGGGAGCGCTCTTCTAAACTAGTTCGTTCGCGAACTACACAAGTCTATTGTCTTAGTGATTTTGTCTTCTCATATGAATGTGCTTAGCCAGGCAATCTTCAACATAAATGTTGTCTGATGTGTTATCCACCAACAGTGTGTGTGTGAACTTTATCAAGAATATAAGTATTTTGTTATCTTAAGACTGTGTCAAGTGAACTTATTTATTACACACTTCATGTTTGGGGTTATAATACAAACCCATGGTGACTACTTTATTAACAACCCCCATCAGTATGGCCTAGACCAGTGGTTCACAGCCTTTTCCTTGGGTGGTTGAGAGAGAGAGAGAGAAAAAAAGGGTACCTCACTACACGGATTTTTACAGGCAGTACTATTAAAATATATAATTGTACACGTACCTTCAATGTGAAGCTTGTGCCTGATTAAATGCGCACAGGTGGCTGATTCGTTGAGAAATCATTGACTATGCAAGCCTTATTTCTTCATCGACGGATTTGAGGCTTTCACTCTTGGATATTTTAATCTCAGTCAACGTCGAGGAGCCCAGTACACATAAATATGTGGTTGGAAATGGCAATAACACATTAAGTGCCATGTCAGAGATAGCTGGATATTCATTCTATATTGTTAGCCAAAATGTATCTAAAGGAACTTCAAGAAGCTTTAATTTCATAGTTTTGTTAGCTTTTAAATCTGCAATTTCCTCTTGAATATTAATTGGAAGATGTTCCGAATTCGAAATGAATGGATTATGAACCCAGTTCAAATTTTCAACACTTTCTCTAAAGTTCTTTTTGAATCTCTGCTGCAGGACTTCTAAATGTTCTTTAATTAAGTCCATCACCATTTTATTACCGTCACAAAGTGACCATACAGACAGGAACATCTCTAATGACCCATTTTCAATCCTCTGTAACCACAAGTCCAGATTCTTTTCAAATCCTTTAATCTTATCCATACTAATAATAATATTTTCGTTCCTATCTTGCATTTTGATCTTCTGCTCATTCAAGCATACGAAAATGTCAGAAAAATATGCCAACTTACATACCTATTCACCATCTGTGAATAAATCTCCATACATATTTCTTTCAACAGTAAAAAATGTCTGGACTTCTTCTCTAAGTTCAAATATTCGCATTAACACCTTCTCTCATGACAGCCAGTAATTCTGTATGTAGCAGGCGTGTAGTTTGTTCTGAACCCATTTCCTGACATTAAACGTAAAATAGTCTCGAATTTAGGGGCCACAATTTTATGAAGTTCACGATATTCACTATTACGTCCAGCACATCTTTCAGAGAAGTTGGCAGAGACTTTACCAACAGTGGCGTCATGATGAATGAGACAATGATCACATCGTACATTATCTGTGGACTCGTCAATCAGAAGTTAGAACTTCTGACTCATTTTGATTTTCTCCTTCTTAATGTCTTCAATATCAATAACTAGGCATCTGATTGTGTCTGCAGAAAGAGGAATTTTTGAAATTTCACTTGCTGATTCTAAACCCAGAACTATTCTCACCATCTCTTTACAAACAGGCTTTAACAGCATTTGACCTACCGATATTATGTGGTATCTTAGCCTTTACGATAAGTTTGGCTGCCTTATAACTAGCTTCCTGTAATTTTTCAAAAACATGTACTGTAGCAGTTATGAAAGTTTTGTTTTTTTCTTATTTTCCAACAACCTACGAAAATAATTGACATCTTCGTTTGACAGAGAAGAATGTTTTGTCAACAAATGTTGTTCCAATATACTGGGAACCATTGCAGCACTGCTGAGTTTTTCACCACAAATGATACACTCGGGGATTGGGCACGTTTTTTTTACCACATAAAGAAAACCCATATTATAAGTAATTATCACTATATTTCCGCTGCATTAACTTTCTTTCTTTCTTGCTCAACGCTTTCATCAGTTGCACTCATAAATGGAACACTCCATTCTAGGAATTTGTCCATCTTGAAAATATAAAATAGTCTGCTAATTCTGATAGAAAATCAATACGTACTACTAAGACAGTTTTTGGACCACTTCAGAGCACAGTTATGATGGAACTAAAGTAATTGTAAAAAGCGGGATTTATACACTTCAAAGAAGTCACATATACGGTGCCTATTGTTTTTACAGTGAATCCTAACAATGCATCGGTGCAACAGTAGAGGAACATAATAGTATTGTTGGAGAAGCACCAACACCGGCAAGTTATTAAAATAAAATAAGGCTTGGAAATTTCTGCTAATCCCAGCATTTTAGACTGAGGGAAATGCACGTACACAGAACATACGGTAAATATAATGGAACCTCAAAGCACAGTATTAGAGGCGAGGAATAAAAATATTTCAAAAATGAATAAACAAAACTAACAGGAGGTGTGAGTATATAAATAACATTTAATTTCTTGAAATATGACAGTACGCAACAATTCGCGGCACATGAAACTAAAATGTAATTAATAAAAAAATTGGAAATTAATTCCTTACAGTGGGTAAAATTTTGCGGTATACCTTTCACCTCATCATGGCACACCAGTGTACCGCAGCTCACTGGTTGCACACCACCTGCCTAGACCATGATTAAAACTAATGTTACGCTGCATATCGTAAGTTGTTAAGATTTATTTTTAACCTACTTTGCTTTCATTGACACCATATTTCAGCTGCTTGGTACTATATTAGCCATTTAAGTGTTATAATATGGATCTAAATCACGAAAAAGAAAGATGTAAGAACTCGTGAAGATTTTGTTTAAGTTTATATCGCAGTGAATGATGTCACTGACATGCGATACAGTCAATGTATTGATGTGCATGCAATTGAAGCTTTGTTTTTCAAGCAACAATATTAACTTAGTTTTTGATTAGGTGGAAATGCAATCTGGACCAGGATGTCAACTTCTACATTGAAGGAATATCAATAAATAAAAAACAACTAATAATTCATTCATTCATTTTATTTGGTTCCATATATCATTTATATAAATAATTGTATAATGACATATTGATATGTTAATTTTAATGTAAAATGCCCTATATATAATCTACTTTTATTTCAATGTTCTTTCAACTCATTTATTTGTGAACAATTAACTAATTGGAATGGTTAATAAATAACCCTCATAAGTTCTTTGCTTTGCCACTCCCAAGAGGAACATATGAATTGCGGGTAAGCACTTCAGTCATGAGAGCAGTAGTACTTATAACTGAGCGTGGTGGTGTAATGGTTAGCATTCTGGCCTCGTATTCGGGAGGATGGTGGTTCGAATCCCCGTCCGGGCATCCAGATTTGGGTTTTCCGTGGTTTCCCAAATCACTCGAGGCAAATTACGGGATGCTTCCTTCAAAAAGGCCATGACCGAATTCCTTCCCATTCCTTGCCCCCCATCCTTTCCCATCGATAAAGACCTCGCTGTTAAGAGACGTTAAGCAATAAAAAAAAAAAAAGGTTCTGTACAATAATGACACTCCTAACTCCCCTTACTCTTTCATAGGTTTTAACTCCCACTGCTTTATTCTATTAAATGCCTTCCACATTAGTTGTGCTTCATTGGCTTTCTCCCACCTGTTTAATGACTGTTGTAGTCATAGGCTGCTGGTGGCCTTTACCACAGACTGTGGCTCACCTCCAAGTCCATCCTCGTGTCACTACATCACTACATGGCTGCCACAATACGTCCTTTCTGCAAGAGAGAGAGAGAGACAGCCTCTCTCTGCTCATGTACCTGAATTTCATTAGACTCTCCCCTCCATAGTAACAATAGTTGGGAGTAACTATAGCCAATAGTGGTAATTCCTTCCCTACCATCTTCCTCCCAGTGTCGTCCTGCTCTAGCTCAATTCTGCTGACTGTGTGACCTGCTTTGATGTCATTGCTGTCTGTACAGTCACATTTTTTTTTTTTTAAATGATTAATTAATTAAAGTGCAATGGAGAGCATGCTCTGGTGGCAATATCCATAAACACCCATCTTCCCCCTTTTCTGCATCCACCTACATTTACCCTTAACAAATTTTAACTTTAAATTCTTTCAACATTTTTGGCAAATTATTCATCATCTCTATTGGTAACTTATTGTCTCTAACTGTTTTGAATCTCTGCTGTAACTGCCCTGAATCCAGCTGTTGCTGTATGCAATCAACTCTTGCCCAGCTTTAGTAACTATAGTCCAAAATTCCTTGGCCAACCACTACATGCCCCCACCATAATTAAGCGTCTGCTCCACTCAGGCGCTAACCTATCATCTCACACTGTTTACTCTCTCCTTTTAAGTGATTTTTTTCACAATTATACAGTTCTCTCTTTTTTTCACAAATTATTAATTGAACTACATGTAAGTGTTTATAATAGTTTTTGTGTGTGTGTTGTTTCAATTGTTATCTTCTTCTCGCCTCCTGCAGCCCTCTGTTGTCACGCGTCCGTTGTTGACAAGCTTTCCTGCGCTCATTTGCTTTATTCCAGCGGTTCCCAACATATGGGTCGCGACCCACTAGTGGGTCGCAGCGTGTATTTTGGTGGGTCGCGGAACAATCGAGTTTTTTTCCCACTAAATTTTAATTTATCTATTTAAAAAACATAACATGATATTTTACAAGTGTAATAATCATGGAAGCTATTAGCTTAAATTAAAACTTTGTGAGAAAAAAAGTATTTAAGTGACTTAAGGTTAAAATTAGCCAGTGTTAACTCTGATATCGATGCTGTCATTAGTAAACACCAGAGCCAGAAATCTCACTGATTGTAAAGTTGTGTTTTTATAATAATTAAATGTATTTTTGATTATCTTTGTAATAAAGCGGGAAGTGGCTGCACAAAGCATCACCTTATAGAGTTGACGACTGAAATTCCAGGATGAGTTAAAACTAGATTTGCAAATTAACATGCCACTGATGTGCCAAGTCATACCTTGGGAGTAAACACCTGCAGAACCGATTTTAGTGGTTGACTGGTAAGTTTAACATTGTGTTTTCCTGCTCCCAGTCTTCCATATTTTCATACAATTGGGTGCAGTAAAACAATGATAAACCTACCAATCAACCTCTAAAATCGGTTCTGCAGGTGGTTTCCCCCCAAAAGCGACTTGGCAGACCAGTTGCAATTTAATATGCTGGTCGAGTTACTTCTGATCATGGAATTTCAGCATCCACCTACCAATCAACCAATGAAATCTGCCTTTTCGTAGGATATGATAATCGATAGCTTATCGATCATGGAACAGTTCCCATTCTGGTATTAAATAGACTCTCATATTAGGTGGGTCATGAATATTTTTTTTTTTACTTAAAAGTGGGTCGTGTACCAATAAAGGTTGGGAACCGCTGCTTTATTCAACTATTGCCTCGCCGTGTTGTGTTGTACCGGTGTCAACAGCTGATGCTCCGCTGTTTGTGCTGCCTTCCTCAGCATCTTGTCACTGCCCAGCATGGCGTGCGTTGGTGATGTCAGTGCCACGCCCTCTTCCGTCACGCCAATGTCGTTCTGCCGTGCTATTTACACATCTGTCTGGCTCTCTCGCTGCCATGACGAACCTTCTTGCGAACTTCTTCTTGTAGCTGGCTCGCGTATATCTGTAACATACTAAAACCCTATAGTATCACCATCTGCGTCATTCCTTCTTCACTGTCTCTTACGCTCATCGTCTTCTGTGTCACTCGCGATGTATTTTTGCTTTTCCACAGGTTCTGGAAAAATTCGTACAATACTTTATCACACACACATTTCTTCACAATAATTCTGCATATATGTTGTCCCTTACTATAGTCCCTAGGATACATTCTATTCTAACTTCCCAGTCATAGTTCTTAAATTACATCTTATTAATAACAATTCACACTCTGTCTATATGTATTGTTACACATTTCTTCTTAGCACCAACCATTATTAATCCCCTAGTGATACCCGTTACTTTTATCGCATATACACAGAATTCCTCCTCTTCACTTCATTCTATTTCCGTGACAGCATGGTTCCGTGTTATTTCTTCTCGTTATAGCTGTCCCTGACTTCTTCATGCTTATTTGCGGACTCGAGTTCTGCCCTTGCGTAGCTGGTGGTTCTTGTCAGCGATCCCCCCCGCATACGTTACTATCTGGCTGTCCCAATTCTCCACACCTTCGAGTTAAGCTACCCGCCATGTATCTCTCTGCGGCGGCTGTCCTTGCTGATTCAAACGCCTGCTGTTGGTGAGTGTCTCACGCTATCGATCCATGTTTGCTTACACCTCTCTAGTAGAATTACATCATGTGAGGTTTCCTTTTTACCATGGGCTTATGTTTTGTTCCACTTTCTCATGGAATTCCACTAGCAACCTAGCCTTCCTCCTGGGTTATTTGATGAATGTGTACTAATACTGGCATACTCCTTGAATTGCGTACTAGCTTCCTTGACCATGCAGCTTTATTATTTTTGTGATTCAGCAATGCTTTATAATTTTCTCTTCTTCATTTATAGCTTAACAAATGAGGTGAACTCTTCGTCCTTGTAAGCAGGGTACTGTTACAACTTTTAACAAGGCTTTCCTGTTCTTCTGCACTTTGGGGCTTCTTCTATTTCTTCTTCTGAGTTTTTTTTTTTTTTTCTTCGTATCTTTTTACTTATCTTGCATGCAAATGTCACGTTTCCTGCCCATAGTGATTTATAATTCCTTTTTGTTCTGATTATTAGTTTCCTGCATACTAAATTCCCATGCGCTGGCTCTGAGGTTTTCCTTGGTTACTTTTTCTTGCGTTGCATTGGCTGTCTTCACTTGACGCCATTAATACTTATTATTTCGCTTTTCCGTGCGACTTTAATTTCCTTCTTTAACTTCTGTAACATCGTCGGCGAACTGCCTTTGTTCCCATTGCTTCACAATTTTCTGCTTTCATGCATGCCTTCATTTTCTTTCTTTGCTTACTGTGCTAATACTGTCTAAGTCTGCTTAGTTCACTTTAATTATTGAATTATTTTCTTCTGGGTTTAACCACTAATATCTCAATGCACTCGCTCTATTATTTCCTACGAAGCATTTTCCATATTGCTATTTCTTTCATTTATTTCTTCTTGTGACGGTTCCTCTACGTTAACTTGTGAATTGTTTACTAATGACGGCATAACCTCCATGCCGCAAATTGTCCATGCTATTTCTTCTGCATGTGGTGATTCTCTTGTGCTTGCTTACAATTTTCTGTGTTCTGGCGACTTAATAGGTCAGGTGTGCACTAAACATGTGAATCGGCTACACGGGTGGCAGGGGCTGTGTGGAATGCACTGGGTGGTTTTTTAGGCTGAGGGAGGAAGACCCGAAACACGAAATACAGTTACGGGCAACCCAATCAGATACAACATCGGAATGTAGGAGCAACGTAAAAGAATCTCAACAGTTAAAAGTTCTCATAATTAACTGTAGAAGCATTTGTAACAAACAACCGGAACTTGAGAGCGGTATTTGTAGTAGAGACATGGATATTGTTATCGGTAGAGAAAGTTGGCTGAAACCGGGAATAAGTTCCGCCAAAACTATTAAGGATAGCATGAACATTTTTCGTAAATACAGATTACATTCTCATGGAGGTGGGGTATTTATAGCTGTGAGTAAATTTCTCCCATGTAATGAAATAGATGTCGATACGATCTGTGAAATCATATGGATTAAACTCAACGTTGCTGGGTCAAAACTCATCATAGGTGCCTTCTACGATCCACCCGATTCCGACATAGCTATCGTCAAGGAGTTAAGTAATAATGTAAATAGTAAAGCTAGCCATTTTCAGGATCATGATATGATTCTAGGAGGCGACTTCAATCTGCCTTACACTGACTATAATTACGTTCACATCACAGGTAGCAGGGATAAGGCAGCTTCTGAAGTAATTCTCAAGTTGTTGTCAGATAATCATCTGGAGCAGCTAGTTAATGAACCTACGCGATGTCATAACAGTAGCAAAAACATTTTAGACTTGCTGGTTACCAACAGGCCAGAATTATTCACCGACATTTCAACGACCACAGGAATAAGCGATCACAAAGCGGTAAATGTGACTATCAAATTAATGACCAAGCGAAAAATGAAATAAGGGCAGATTGTATACAGATTCAGTAAGGCCTCAAAGGAGTGTTTTAGAACCTGCCTGAGGAATAATTACCATAACTTCAAGTCAACAAAGGACACCATTGAAGAGATGTTGCATCGATTTATACATATAGCCAGGGAAGGCATGGAAATACATATACCGAAGTGGGCTATAAAAGGGGAGAATGATCCACCGTGGTACACATGTCAAATATTACTAAAAAAAACAAAGGAAAATACATGCACGCTCAAGAAGGAAGGGGTGTCGCAGCGATTTAGAAACCTCATCTGAGTTAAGAGGACGTATTAAGAATGTAATGCGCGAGGCCTTTAACGATTTTCATTCCAACTCTCTCTCTAAGAGTCTCACAGAAAACCCAAAGAAATTTTGGTGGTGTGTACGAAAAGTTAATTGTACTAACACCAATATTCCAGAACTAATTCTGAAGGTTCTGAGGTTAATGAAAGCCGCGATAAAGATAATGTACTAAATACTGTATTCAAAAATTCATTTACAAATGAACATAAGGATAGTATTCCTGTGTTCCCAAGCTGTAGCGAGTCGGTGATGGAATCATGGCGAAGAGATACTGCAGGTATCATTAAGCAATTAGAGCTTCCTGAAGTTGGGGAAAGCACCGGGACCGGATGGAATTCCAGTAATAGTATTTTCAGAGTATGTGGCGGAAATCGGGCCATTTCTGTCTGATATATTAGTAAATCATTAGAAGAGTGAAAAGTACCTTCAGACTGGAAAAAAGCACAAGTAACACCTGCCATATCCCGTATATCCCTGCCAAACCATTACCTTTCCTGATAGGTGCAATGCACCCTCCGCCAAACACTTTTAGTGAATCGCGGAGTAATAGTAATAATAATAGTAGGTGATCGAAATGATCCTGGAAACTGTTGTCCCATATCTATAACATCTGTTTGTAGTAGAGTTATGGAGCATATGATATGCTCAAACATTATGAATTTTCTAGATGATAATGATTTGCTTACAACAAATCAACACGGATTTTGGAAGAAAATATCATGTGAAACACAGCTGGCCTTATTTACACACGATGTAATGAAAGTTATTGATGCAGGCTCACAAGTAGATGCAATTTTTTTAGATATACAGAAAGCCTTTGACTCTGTGCCACACAATCGCCTTTTAGCGAAGTTTTGAGCGTACGACATATCGGATCAGCTTTGTGAATGGATAAAGGATTTTCTAACTGGTTGGTCGCAGTTTGTTGTCGTTGAAGGAGAAAGTTCTTCTAATCTAGATGTTACATCGGGTGTACCTCAAGGAAGTGTAATAGGACCACTTCTTTTCTTAATTTTTATAAATGATCTAGGAGACAAAGTGAAAAGCCTTTTTAGATTGTTTGCTGATGATGCGGTTATTTATAGAGAAGTAAGAAATTTGGCCAATTGCTTAGAAATTCAGCGTGATCTGGATGATATTTTGGCTTGGTGCGCTGAGTGACAACTTACTCTAAATTGTAAAAAGTGCAAGACAATGAGCATAACTAACAAAAAGAATACGATTGTTCAGAAATACAAGTTAAACAATACAGTTATTGTTATGGTCGATTCTGTGATATATTTGGTAGTAATAATACAAAGGAACATACACATTAATTCGTTAGTAGGTAGATCAAATTCTAGGGTCCGATTCAAAGGTTGAATCTTGAAAAATTGTAATGAACAAACAAAGGAGATAGCGTACAAATATCTTGTGCGTCCACATTTGGATTATTGTTGTGCCAATTGGGAACCGTTTCGTAAGGGGTTGATCGAAAGTATAGAGAAAGTACAGAGAAGAGCTGCTCGATTCGTAACCGCTTTCGTTTAAACCTATTGGTAAACATGCGTACTCCCACTTTCACTTTTGAGTGTAGTGAAATACTTCTTCCACCAACCTATTTGAGTCAGAAGGACAGGAAAGATAAAATTAGATAAAGAAGGTGCCAGACTGGTTCTTATATGAATTCTTTTTCCCCTCGTACCATTAGGGATTGGAATGCAAAACAGAGATTAGCTTTGGAGCTGAGTCACCCTCTGCCACCCACAATTTTGTGAAATGCAGAGTATATATGTAGATGTAGATTTTATTGGCTCTGCTGGTGGCGTTTCTTCTATACCCGTATATAAACTTCTTCTTACTTGTGATGTATCCCCCATGTCTCAGATTTCCTTTTCTATTAACGTTGCCTGCTACAAATCTTCTATGCCTCACCTCAGATCAATTGCTTGCTTTTCGGGTATGCATTCCCATCGCATTTCTTCATCCATTTGTCTACCTCCAGTCTTCCCTGGAATCTCCTTTTCCGCTGCTTTTTGCGCCAACATATCTACCTTAAAAGGAACGCCGTGATGATATATTGCACATAAGCCATGCTCCTTTTGTCTCTCCTGTAACTGCAAGCATCCTTCTTCAGCTTTCATGTTCCTTGCTGCTTCTGACACCTGACATTTTTCCTGCGCAATTATGCCTGTGTATGGTAGTGCACCTTTCTCCAAATGGAAAACTTTTGGTTGCACTGTCCCTGCACTATTGCCGTGTGTTCCACCAATGGCTTTAACCAGGAACCTTCTTTTCTTATTATATTTCGCTCTTGTATTTGTATATTTTGTTTCTATGTGGCCGCTCGCACTTTGTTCGTTTCCCGTGGCCTCTCATATTTCTCTGCTTTAACCTTTGGATTCGTCAAAATGATTTCTTTTTCAGCAACACTTAATACCATTAGAATACATTTTCCAATTTTCACGTGTACCAGTGCTTCTGGAACTAATAAATCTGCTGCCTATTCTTGCTTCATTCCAATTGCCTTTGCATTTGTCTGAACTCCTTCGACTGTGAGTTCGGTTATTTTTTCTTGTCTCACACACATGCAAATACATAGCGTCTTATCATGCACCATGGTTTCCACTTGTAATTCTTTCCTCTGTCATTGCTTAGCGACCTCTTCGACTCAACATTGCAACTTAAGGGTATATCACTGAACTCTTACACCGATTTTCCATAATCTATGATGGCCTGGTACTTCTTCAAACAGTCACACCCTAGTATCCTATCGTAGATTGTGTCTACACCTGCTGGTACCACTTGCACCTTATGACACATTGTCAGCTCCTGACCTTGTTTCAGAGTGACTATTATTGCTCCTTCTGTGAATATAGGATTTTGTGAGATTACTTGGATTCGTATTGCCTTCATCATATTTTTATTCACTCCGATCTGATAATACATGTTTCACTTCCAGTGTCCAACAAAAATCTGATTTTTCTGTGGATGCTCTCCTCGCATTGCAGCTCAATGTAGTCGTTTTGGTTTCGATGATTGTAGCCCTTTTCGGCCGACCTCTATCTCAAAACACTACTTGACCGCTCAGTCTTGTTTGCCTTCAGTTTTCTGAATTTCAATCATACTTCTGTGCTCTATGCCCTTGCTCCAACAATGAACATGCATTACAATCTTGTGGGTCATGTCCCCAATTTTGACATTTGCTAAATTTCATTGCTCTGTAGCTGCGATACGCTCCTATCATACCTAACAATTTACACCCTTTACAGGACCTAGGCTTCCCTAGGTTTACATCTCTTCTGCAGTTGCCTTTAAATTCATGTTCATTTATGGCTCCTAATTTTCCTGGCCCATTTCTCTAGCATTGCAATTCCATTACCACTTTGTCGTTCTCCCTGTCAAAATGTCAGTTTTCCGCGTGTTTACAAACTCATGCCATAAACTGGCTTCAACTAGCCTCATGACCAAATTTCCTGCATAATTATTACTACATTTAGTTCACCCCCTTTGAAATCCTTTCTCGTCTTGCAATTCATGCACAATTGAAACCAATCTGCTCACCCAATCTGCGACCATCTCTCCCGTCCGTTGGCGACTAGCAAACATACTTATTGCATAATACAGGTGAATGATTACAGCACAAAAAGTGAGGAATCCACCAGCGAAGGACAAGTCAGAACTTGAAACAATTGGTAAAATTAAAAAAAAATCATCTAAAAATTGGTTGGAAATAAAGCCACAGGAGGCTATAGGGTATCAAATATACACTTCAAGAATCTGCCGACAAAAGGGATAGCGCTTTTCATCAAAATATGCAGTGCTTACCTTCTCCATAGTCACTTTCCGGAAATGTCGAAATCCAGCAAAGGCACAGCATTCCTAAACACGGGAATCATCAGTGATAATATGCACACAATTAGCCAGCTTCCATCTGCTTCAAAAATTTTAGAACAAATAGTACTACAGAGAATAAAGAGCAACTTAAAAGCAAAAAGACAATCTAGAAAGAACAGTTTGGCTTCAAAAACTGTGAACTGTGCACAATTTAGCTCCTCTGCTTATCACGAGAAATTACCCCCAACCCCAGTGAAAACTACGTTCTCACAACACACCAACTACAACGTAAATGTATATCGGTCACCGCTCTTTCAAAATAGAGAATGTTATTTAATAGTAGATGAGCCCACTGCAGGTCATGTTAAAGTCTTGAAATGAAAGTTGGTGGAATTATAGGTCTCTTATATTTTGTCAGGGGCTGATTGGCCAAGGCTAGTGGGCATGTGTGTGGATAGGTGTGCTGACGAACTAACCTTAGGGAATTACAGTTCTGCTCGATGCGTCTCTTCTGTTCTTCTAGCAGCACCACTAGAATCTTACCATTGGACTGTTTGGGCTAATGTTTGACACCACTGTGGTTTGACGGCCACAGACTGAAGGTTAGAAATTGATATAAAGTTCTTGCTACATGAAATAATGTGAGACTTGCTATGGAACAGTTTATTGGCTTCTAACACGGAGTAGTACAGTTTATAGCATGCCGCAAAGTGGATTCCAACTATCACCAACTTATCTATGCCCCGAACTGTAACAGCTAATTGTTAGGAAGATGGTCGCCTGGATACGAGATGCATGGGAGGGTGGCAGGCTCCTAACAGGTGGCTATCAAAGTATGCTCGACTACTCTCGCCGACTGCCCGACAGTAAAGACACTACTTCATCGCTTGTACTTCCCAAGCTGACTCGGCTGACCTACAATTACGAAGGGGACTGCACTCTAAGGTGCTGACTGCAAGCATGCAGATTCCTGGCTGGTCAATGCTCGACCGCGCTCAGCATTGTCAATGATCGCCGATTGCCAGTAGCTCGACGACTGAATATTCCTATAATTCCTCAAATAGTCATTGTCTTCAAAATGACCTCTTACATTCCTCCCCCATTAGAGAAGACATTTTCCACAATGCCAAAAAGTACAATATGCAACATAGTTGGATTTCCACTTTGAAGCTCACAAAAATATTGCAACATTTTTAAATATTTATTTTCCTGTTCTGGTGTAGGTGGTCGGCAAGCCTGAAGATAAACAAAGTCAATTAGAATTTTCTAACATAGGAACAATAAAACAGTCATACAAATGACATTAAAAATATAATTTATGGAGTAGATGAGGTATGGTCATTCTCAACATGTGCCATTTAATTTGAGTACAGCATAGCTACCACTATTTGCGTGGCATTTGATTTCATGGTATTAGCAGTATTTTGTGTTAGTTTGGCTGAATTTTTCTGGTACAAAAGGATTACAATAAGTACAGTTAAATTTTGATTGTCATAATGATTGGATACTTGGTTAAATTTAATCACATCTTGCTCAGTTTGCAAATATATATATATATTTTTTTAACTGCTTTACGTCTCTTTTTAACATCGAGGTCTTTAGAGACGGGAAAGGATGGGGGCAAGGAATGGGAAGGAATTCGGCCATGGCCTTTTGAAGGAAGCATCCCAGCATTTGCCTGGAGTGATTTGGGAAACCATAGGAAAACCCAAATCTGGATGCCCGGACGGGGATTCGTACCGCCGTCCTCCCGAATGCGAGGCGAGAGCGCTAACCGTTACACCGCCCCGCTCGGTTAAAATATTTTGTTCTGCTTTCTAAGGTATTCTAATTATGAACTATGGTATACTGATAATGATAGATTAAATTAATTATTCAGCTTAGGAATGATCGATAAAATCTTTGTTTACTATTTTACACATTATCGCATTCTTCAGGGTGCTTCAATTTGAAAGAATTATGTTTCTATTATGAAGTCTTGCATGAATCGTAAGAGAGGTAATTGTCTCTATGGTGGGATGCAAAAAGTAATAAGTTAATTGTTACGGATTCTCCTATATATATATGCTTACTATTTCTCTTGACAAGTGTCCAGCAAAGTTTCTGTAACACATGATTGTTAGAGAAGTAGATGAAAAGAACAAGTGATTACCGCAAATTTTTACAGTTGCTTAAATTACTATGTTTAATTTAACACTTAAGACCTATGGTTCCTACTGAGTAGTATGATTCAAAGTAATCCACAATTGACATATTGCTCTACCCTGAATTAGATGAGTCTATGATTACGTTAACAATTTTAAAGATTTTGGTCTACCAGACAACGCTTACGTCATAGTATGATAAAACTTAGATAGGTCTCGTGTGAACGTTAAATTAACAGATAGTTCTCTCATCCGCCTGCTTATAATTAGTCGTAATACAATAAATATACTCTAGGACTTTGTAAAACATCAGTTAATTATTTTTACTAGTCACTATTGCTCCAACTTTATATTAAGGCTTGAATCTCATTTGTTTTATTAGTATCTGTATTAGCTAATCATCAAGAAGTGAATTTAAGCTGACAATACGTTACAAATGTCGAAATTGTCATGATTTACTAATTTGGTATTTCTTCTTTTTTTAATTTCGGGAAATCATAATCTTATAATGAATCTACTACAATAATATACACTCCTTAGTAAAGATAACTCCATTTTTAAACTGCTTAGTCTGCCGTGACTGTGATTGTATGGTAGTTCTAAGTGTCATGAACAGAAATATTTTTTGTACATGTAAATTACTATTTGTCATATACTGCTGATATATTTAGTGACAAACTGATTGATTCCCGTTCTTATTACTAAATTGGTTCTACACTAAAATTATTAACTGTTCTGTTTGCGATACTTATGTGTTCGGAGCGTTGCATTGTGCCAATCTTGCAGTTTCACCAGTTGAGTCGGCATATCAGGTTACGCTGCGCGTTACTGGCCGTGGTCTGGCCGCTCGCCGTAACAGCTATCTGCAAAATTACACTTCCAACAATACCTTGCCTTAAACTAAACTCTACATAATTTTGACAAAGGGGATAGGTGGCCTCAATAGGAGATCTACGACAGCGAATTATTTAATTTTGTGGTTGAATTAATATCCATGTCTCTGTATACAATTCATAAGCACATATACTTTCTCGTATATGATATGAATGAATTTATTAACGGTTTAAGCCTTTGCTGGGCTGCGGAGATTATAATGTGAGTTATGTATTTCCCTTATTTTGACGTTTGAATTCCCTTTAAGTTCTACTTTACTGAGTTTACCCTCTTCTTGATTGTTGCATATAATAATTTCTTTAAATGTAAACAGCAGTTTTTTGATTCACTAGTGAAGCTTGAAAACCATTAGTTACCGTTTTCGAAAGTAGATCCGTTATCAATCACACAACTGCCACTGACAATGCAGATTTTACACGTTTTTTCCCTAGATCAGTGGTGAACTACTGTTCAATACTCTAGGCTAGATAATATTTATCACTGCAAAACTTGATGAGGTGCAAATAATTTCCAATAGCTAGCAACAAATTTTCAAATTTAGTTTGTTCATGCAAGGTAAATACTACAATTTATCTCTGAAACAAATAGATGAATTCTCCTTAGTAGTGCAATCTGCTTATTATCTAACAACTAATCAGACTTACTTAGTACAATACTTATGCTGTGATTACGCTCTGTGTGTTTAATCACCCCGATTAGTGACAATTTTAAAATGAGAAGAATGTTCACACAACCCTTGATATTTTCCTTTAAATATTATTCCGTTATAATTTTTGTTGAGTTCCGTACTTCCTAACATAGATTTCCTATTCATAGACTTATTTCTACTAGCTGTTTGATTTATTTATGTTATAGTTATGTTACTCTTGCACGCTCTTATATCTCTCATACAACAATTATCAATAGTTAAAACTTAATTCTGCAACATTTACACTGAAAATAACAGCTGCTATAGACACAAGAAGTTGGTATATTCTGCATATTTTCACTTCTGATTCACTTATAGCATCTCATTCTGGTGGAACTCCTTACAAGTACAAAAGCTATTTAAATGAGTAAAACGTGCTCTAAGAATTATTTCGTACATAGTTTTTACACAGAAAGTGATTAGCTTTTCTATTCAATGACATACTTCAAGAAAAGCTATTTACGAAAACTTATCGACTTAAAACCAAAGAAAAAGTGTTTTTTGCTCCAGACCCCCTTTTTTGTTGTTGTTATGTTAGATAAGTATTGTTTAATTTACCGATATCTTGTTATAGATTACGTTCTCCGCTTCCGATGAATTATTAATTTGGAATTGCACATCGTATTACTGGCTCCTAACTCACCAGTCTCTCTCAGATTGAAATTTCATTTTCCTTCTGTTCGTTATATGTAGTTCTCGATTTTCTAATTCTTAACTAACAAAACTCCAGTGATGACTTCCCAATACTACAATCTTATCTGCGATTACACATCGAATATGAACTGATTCACCAAACTATTTTGAATGTACAGATTTTAAAAGACATACAACATGGATGTAGGTTTGACAAAATGATTAGGTTTGTAAACTGATTGCATTTATGACTAATGAGGTTGACATAATGGTTATGTCTGTAACTTGGATCTGTTGGTAAGGGATGAATGTAAGTTTGTTTCTATAAGCATATGGAGTTGACGGTAGGCTTTTGAGTACGTATTGTGTCGTAAGAAAAGGTTCATGACTCCTTTCCCAAGGACTGCACTCGTATTTTGCCTTTTTAACTCGATTGATGAGTGTACACCTTGATGTTGCCCAGGCAATCAGAGTTCGCCAATTTCCAACGCTGTCCGGATTTTTTTTTTTTTTCACATCACCCATTTTTAATATACTTGGTGCTCTAGACATTTCTAACATGTGGCACACAGTTTGACTCCTTACATTAAGTGAGTACGTATTATTATTGTAGACACATAAAAGACAAGCCACTGAGGCTGTATTTTCTTTAACTGAAACACCAAACTTGTACAGTATTACTAATCATTGAAAATTATTCTTATTCTTCATAATGATGAGTTCCGATTCTCTTTTAGTTACCGTAATAATTTAGGATTTTATCCGTGCATATCTTCAGACTCGCGTTCGATTACACGCCATTTACTAATTTTGTATGGCAATTACGTTTTTTATTCATTCCTGTCAAGTTCAACCATTCCGTGCATAGCGATAAATGTTAAATTTGATGTGGCAGATACATCGTTATATGTTTACTCTTTTTTAGTCCAACCATTCCATGTATTATGTTTTAATTCACTATGGCAAATACTTCCGTTTTATATACACTCTACTTGAGTCTAACCATCGCGTGTCATCGAGCGTCTTGGCTAACACAACTGAATACTTTTGCAAAAATTTCCGTTAGAGCTCCTTGAATATGATTTCAGAATATACTATGCAATGTTAGCACATACGATTGACTTATGGGTATTCGTATAGCGGTGGGAACACGTCTGCTCCTCAACCTGAACACGTGAGAAGTCTTAGAACGTCAGCTGAAAGTGTCCACTCGCGTGGCCTATTAACAACTGTATGTTTCACACGTCTACTACTGCACCATATTTCTATAGAAAATGTAATCCTATATCCTACTGTAAGCTCTGATCAAATAACTAACCGCCTGAACGGTTGCTCTGAACATCCTGGAGATTATACTAATCCAGCAGTAGATACCCCTAACACTTACTTTAAACTTTTCCACTCTGCAAACAACTTTACAACAATGAAGAATTGCGCACCAGAACCCACTAAGAGATATCACTCTCTCTATTCCCCAATATTTATCATTAATCCAGACTTTTAGTCATAACAACCCACCCCATTCTGCTTGTCCCAGCTTCAAGTTACCGGCATTACTTAAATGCAAATGGGTGGAATGGAGCGCCTACATCCTCACCAGGTTAACTTCTTGGGCTGTACCTGTGAGTTATCAGAAATGTTGGCCCCCAAAATGACGCATCTCGCCACACATTTATATATCGGGTCTGGATCGGTCGGTCCCTTGCCGCCTTTTACCGCAAAATATTCCGCTTCACTTTAACATATAGGCTTTCCTGCCACACTTATAATTGACACGAGCCCCACCGCTTTCATTTTTTCCCGGTAACAATCATTTTCATAATTCTTAAATTCACCAATTATTATTTAACTAGTATTTGCCTCGCACCCTCTTTCGAAATTTCCTATTCTGCTCAGTAGCATCTGGATGTTTCTTAACATTTATATCTGCCTTATACACTTAATTTTGGACTTACCTGGATGAGCCGTGCGCGGCTCTCTGTCGCTAGGCGGCTGTTTCATATCGCTAACTTCTCCGCTAGGGCGCGCGGCGGCCAGGTTCCGGCCATCTGGTGGCGATTGTCATCTTTCGCCGGCCGATAGAGAGCGCTGTGAATGTGAGTGCCCTCTATCGGTCTGTAGAGAGGATTTAAGGGGCGACCCGGCTGAGAAAAAACGTGAGTCTCTGCGGTCAGTCTCGGCTAGGAAGTGAACAGCCTGAGGAGGAAGTGACGGTGTCGGAAGCGGCAGTTGAAGAAGGCGACGTGCTCCATGCACGGGCAGCAGTCAGGCGGAGCAACGTGATACTTGGCCGTCGACGAGGGGTTATTGACGGTGCCTGGTCTGACAAGCAGTTCTGAGTGGCCGTAAACTGTGTCGTCGCCTCACATGCCCAGACTATATGGCAGTTTGGGGTGTCCTCGTAAAGTGTGCGCTTTGGCACCTTCTGGAGCAAACTGTGCCTTCATGTTCCACGAGTGGATAGACTGTTAGAGAGTTCGTGGTATTCAGACAATTCAACTTCGTTGTATTTTCTGCTTCCTCGGTGCAATTGGAGATTTTATGTTTGGTGTTGGTGCTTGCGTGGGACAATCTATGTCACTAATGGCTGTTCTTTCACATGAGGGAAACAGTGTATGTATGTTTGGCTGTACCCTTGAGGGGTGCTGAAACATTAAAACAGACCAGTGTTGGTTGAGCTCAACTGATATAAGTGCTTTGAGAAGCTCGATCGTTGGAAATCCTGTATAGGAACTTCTAGCACCGGATATTCTACCATTATTAAATTGTTGTTTAGACATAAGTAAATTTAAGTGTGTAAATCCTTGGACTCTTGGGCCATCATGGAGCATTAAGGCCAACTAGTATTGTGGTTATTTAATATAAGTATATCTTGGGGGAATTTTAAGTAACCGATTGGTAATTAAGCTTATTACATGATGTAGTGTGGAAATGTTATGTTTGAAGTTGTTGACATTGTTGTGTAAAGTTGTATTGTATTTGGTATTTATTGTAATAAACAAGACTGAGACAATTGTAACCATGCGCCCACATGCTTGCCAACCTAACTACCACCTCAAATGGCAGCAGAGCGTGGTTGCATTGGGTAGTCTCAAGTCTTGTTGTTGTTGTTGTTGTCATTTCGGATTCTCTATGGAAGGCACACGTTTTGTAGGGTGGAGTTACCTTAAGAAAGAGCAGCTCCAGTATGAGCTCAGGATTAGGGGATTGTCTGACGATGGTGGTGTAACAGAACTTATTGAACATTTGCGTACTGTCGGTCCTGCTCCGGTTACCGTTCCGCCAGAGCGGATTGGGGAGGTTTCTGATGCTGTTTCCGCTTGTGTAGTGGGGTTGCAGGAGCTCGGAAGGAATGTGGCCTTCCTGAAGGAGAGCAGCCCAACCAGACGTCAAATTTATAGAATTCAAGCCCAGCTTAATCATTTTAACGATCGTCTGACTGATTTAAAAACCTTGAGATTAGATAAAGATCAACTTTCTGTTGTAAACCAGTTGAGTGCCGAATTACAAACATTGTTACTACAAGTTAATTCCCTGGGTCTAGAGAATGACACTTGTGGTGATTCAGTAGAAGAGGTAGCAGTAAGAACGGTGCATCCTCAGACACCCCAAGTGGTTCCCGAGTATCAGGCCATTTCGAATCAATTTGCCAAATTGCCTAATCCTTTGGGTGTGTTGTTAAGAGAAGTCGAGGAACTTTCAGTGGATGATATGAGACAAATTGAACATTTATTATGGCTTGCAGTTCGGTTTGAGAGGCACGCCGACGCTCTTCAGGTCCCTCAACATAGTGTTTTAGCCTTGTTGTATCCTCTGGCCAAAGGTCCTTTGGCATATTATCTTGCGGAGATTGTGCAAGTAAAAGGGTCATTGAAGGATTTAAGACAGAGGGTAATTCGTGAAAAAATACCAATACGTGCTCTGAGAGAGTTGGAGAGATCATTTTTGGAGAGTGCAATCCATAACAGAGTCATTAGGAGAATTTGTGGAGAGAGTTCGTATGGCCGTAACAGTGTTGCAAATGGATATTTCTGAAAAGGATATAGTTGCCAATATTGTTGAAGGTCTTCGTCCTGAGGATAGGGCTAGGGCTGTGTTTAATATAAAACCAGTGTCCTTTCTGCAGCTTAATCAGTTGATTACCTCGATTGAGGCCTTGCGACTTGTCGATCAGCAGAGAACAGAAGCCAGAGCACAGGTTATTAAGAAAGGTGAGAGGAATTCTAGGGGTTTGCGTGCTAATGATCACTATGTTGCAGGCAAGTGTTTTCGTTGTGGCGCTGGCGATCATTTCGTCAAACAGTGCCGAGTGCCAGCGGTGCGACGAGCTGATACCTGACATAACGCCTCTCAGCGGACAAGTTCCGCTGGTAATAAGTATTGGTGCAGTAGTGTTCGTCCAGGTGGGGTTGTTAAGCGGTGTTTTCGTTGTGGGTCTGGTCGACATTTGGTCAAAGAGTGGCCGGCGGCCAAGCGTCAATTGAATGGGAGTTTAGCTGGATATAAAAGGAGCCATTCACGGCTTAAAGACCTTCATAAACATATTGTGATTCCTAACACGTCTCATCTGCCCTTTATCTGTGCCACTATTAATCATGAACCTGTTTGCGTTCTTATTGACTCAGGGAGTTCCTTCTCTCTGGTCGATTATAACTGGTATTTGGAATTTCGTAACATCTGTCGCTTGCCTGCACTCAGACACCCTCCGCAGGGATGTCGTACGATTAATGGTCAGAAGTAGGGTCTCGTAGGAGTGTGTTCGCGTTTGGGTGCGGGTGTGTAATTACACCTGGCCTTGCGATCTGGTCGTCACAAAGGGGTTATCAATACCCGTTATATTGGGAGTTGATTTTATCAGAGCCACGGGTCTAATTATGGATTGTAGTTCGAGCACTTTTCATTTTAAATTTGATCCACAACATCAAATAGCTCTTTGTTCTTGTCGTGTCTCGTCACGGGAAAATGCCGTCCTTACTCAAGTAGGTGACTATAAGGTGGGCCATCTGCCTCAGGATCAAGCTCGTCAGCTTTTGCAAATGTTGGAACAATTTGGAGATGTTTTGGTGGACAAATTGGGAGTTACTCATCTTATTGAATATAAAATTCACCTGTCCGATGATGTGCCGGTGAGGCAGGGGCCCTACCGTTTTTCCCCCCAAAGATGAATTTTCTGCGAAAAAGGATCGATCAGATGCTCAAGGAGGGAGTTATCAGGCCCTCCACTTCACCCTATGCTTCGCCTATGTTCTTGGTTCCCAAACCTGAGAAAGGGGATTACAGACCCGTGGTTGACTACAGGGCATTGAATCAGAAGGTCGTTTTAGAATCTGTGCCCCTGCCTGTTCTTCACAATGCTTTTACCTGGTTCGCCGGCGCCAAATATTTTTCTGTGTTGGATCTGAACCAAGCATATTACCAAATTCCCCTGAGTGAGGATTCGAAGGCAGCTACTGCATTTTGCACGGATTGGAATTTGTTTGAGTTTAACTGTGTTCCGTTTGGTTTGGCCACTGGGGCCGCAGTGTTATCCGTCTCCTTGATAGGGTCCTAGGAGATCTTAAGTTTCGATTTGTATATAATTATTTGGACGACGTGGTGGTCTATAGTGAATCCTTTGAGCAACATATGGATCATCTTAGACAAGTCCTAGTTAGGTTCAGGGAAGCTGGTCTGACCGTCAAGCCTTCAAAAATTACTTTAGCCTGCACGCAGGTTTCCTTTCTGGGGCATCTTGTGTCATGTGATGGCATTAGAGTGGATCCTGATCGCACCAAAGATCTCCGAAATTTCCCCCCCCCCCTCGTAATGTTAAGGTGTCGCTAGGTTTATTGGTATGGCCAATTATTTTCGCCGTTTTTGTGCCTAATTTTGCCCATATCGCTGCCCCGTTGAATGAACTTCGTAGGAAAGGCTGCAAATTTGTGTGGGGAGCTAGCCAACAGGCTGCCTTTGACGCGCTAAAATCTGCGCTTACCAATCCACCTGTTTTAGCCATTCCGGATTTTAACAAACCCTTTGTGGTACAGACGGATGCGTCTAGTGCTGGCATCGCGGCCGTTCTTTTGCAGGACGGTGATCAGGGGAGAGCCCCGGTGGCTTACATTTCCAGAAGGTTGGCTGGTCCGGAATGTAAATACTCAGTGTACGAGTGTGAGGCTCTTGCTGTTCTCTTGCCTTGGAGAAATTTGGATTTTATCTGGAACATCGCGAGTTTATTCTGGAAACGGATAATCAAGCCTTAAGTTGGGTCCTGGCGCGTCCCCGTAAAACTGGGAGCATAGCGAGGTGGGCCGTCCGGATCTCAGCTTTCCGCTTTTCGGTGCGACACATTCGGGGGGCTGATAAACAGCGTCGCAGATGCGCTTAGTCGCATGTTTGAGGAGCCGGAAGGGCCCTCGGAAAGCAGTAATCAGGGTTGTGACCTGGCAGGCGGCGTTTTGACTGAAGTTCCCTTATTGTTTTCTGACCTCGGGTTAAACAGAGATCTGATCCCTGTCTGGGTCCCATTTATCAAACTCTTTGTAAAGGTGAACCATCGCCAGGTTTCGTCTTGAATAAAGGTATTCTGTGTCGTCAGGTAGGAAGAAGAAAGCAACTTAGTATATATCTTCCTAGTGAGTTAATCTCGTCTGTTTTTTACTATTTTCATCATTCTTTGGCGGGGGCCACTTGGGCGTACACAAGACCATACACAAGATTCAAGAATGTGTTACATGGCCTGGATTAATAAAGGACGTCCGCAAAATGGTGGGGGAGTGTCGTATTCTGCAATATGTCTAAACCGGACACTCGGCCCCAAGAAAGGCTATCTGTGCTCTCTGCGGGAACAAAACCCTATGGATAAACTGTTCATCGATCATGTCGGGCCACTTCCCCGTACTAAACTGGGAAATAGGTACATCTTAGTGGTGGTTGATGCATTTACTCGTTTTCTGTTGCGCTTGTTCCTGTTCGGACTACTCCACCTCGTGTACTGTAAGTCAGCTCCAAAGAATATTTGCCTGGTTTGGACCTCCTCAAGTCATGGTCAGTGACAATGCTTCTACATTTCTTTCTCACCAATTCAAAGGTTTTGTTTTTCTCAGGGTATCAAACATGTCACCACTACCCCCTATCATCCTGAACCTTCCTTTGCAGAACGAGTGAATCGTAATTGAATGGCCGCATTAATTGCTTATCACGCTAATTCGCGTTCCAAATGGGAGGAGTCCATCTCGTCGATTAACTTAGCCTTTAATTCTGCTCGTCATGAGGTCTTGAAGGCCTCGCCCGCTAGTCTGATGCTTTCTTTCCCGTTGAATTCCACGCTGTCCAATTTGTGGGACATTAGGGAACTCTTGCCTGATAGGATTAATTCACAGACTGTCAAAGATAATTGGGATAGAGCTCGTAAGAATATTAAGTTGGCCCACGAGCGTCTGCGTAAAAGGTATAATACCGGTCGGGTTCCCTTTAACTACGAGGTCGGGGACGAGATTTTCGTTCGTAACCTAAATCCTCAAGGCGGCGTTGAAGGCGGGCAATCTGGAAACTGGCCTACAGATTCATAGGCCCTTGCGTTATACGAAGAATATTATCGCCCGTTAACCTGCTAGTTCAAGATTTCAAATCCAGAAGACTGATGAGGGTACACCTGTCGCAGGTTAAGTGTAAGGTTAAGCCGTAATCTCTTGATCTCCCGGGGTCTAGCTTTGGCGGGGGAGGTTGAGCCGTGCGCGGCTCTCTGTCACTAGGCGGCTGTTTCATATCGCTAACTTCTCCGCTAGGGCGCGCGGCGGCCAGGTTCCGGCCATCTGGTGGCGATTGTCATCTTTCGCCGGCCGATAGAGAGCGCTGTGAATGTGAGTGCCCTCTATCGGTCTGTAGAGAGGATTTAAGGGGCGACCCGGCTGAGAAAAACGTGAGTCTCTGCGGTCAGTCTCGGCTAGGAAGTGAACAGCCTGAGGAGGAAGTGGTGGTGTCGGAAGCGGCAGTTGAAGAAGGCGACGTGCTCCATGCACGGGCAGCAGTCAGGCGGAGCAACGTGATACTTGGCCATCGACGAGGGGTTATTGACGGTGCCTGGTCTGACAAGCAGTTCTGAGTGGCCGTAAACTGTGTCGTCGCCTCACATGCCCAGACTATATGGCAGTTTGGGGTGTCCTCGTAAAGTGTGCGCTTTGGCACCTTCTGGAGCAACCTGTGCCTTCATGTTCCACGAGTGGATAGACTGTTAGAGAGTTCGTGGTATTCAGACAATTCAACTTCGTTGTATTTTCTGCTTCCTCGGTGCAATTGGAGATTTTATGTTTGGTGTTGGTGCTTGCGTGGGACAATCTATGTCACTAATGGCTGTTCTTTCACATGAGGGAAACAGTGTATGTATGTTTGGCTGTACCCTTGAGGGGTGCTGAAACATTAAAACAGACCAGTGTTGGTTGAGCTCAACTGATATAAGTGCTTTGAGAAGCTCGATCGTTGGAAATCCTGTATAGGAACTTCTAGCACCGGATATTCTACCATTATTAAATTGTTGTTTAGACATAAGTAAATTTAAGTGTGTAAATCCTTGGACTCTTGGGCCATCATGGAGCATTAAGGCCAACTAGTATTGTGGTTATTTAATATAAGTATATCTTGGGGGAATTTTAAGTAACCGATTGGTAATTAAGCTTATTACATGATATAGTGTGGAAATGTTATGTTTGAAGTTGTTGACATTGTTGTGTAAAGTTGTATTGTATTTGGTATTTATTGTAATAAACAAGACTGAGACAATTGTAACCATGCGCCCACATGCTTGCCAACCTAACTACCACCTCACTGGAGAACTTGTTTCGATCTATTCATAAACATCGCCGCTGCTATGGCCTCTGAAAATATTTTTGTCTCACTTAAAGATATATCTGGCAGAAAACGTGACTTTACAAGCAAAAAGCAACCCCACTTAACTCACCATTATAACTCCGCTCACCCGAGTCTGCAAATCCAAGATCCTTGCGTTCAATGCCCGATTACTGTTGTAGTTTAACTCGCTGCCATAGTTACAATAAAAATTGAGGTCCACTCACCCCTAATGTCTTGTTCTCGTCGCCGTCGTCGCCGCCACAGCCACTGTCGCTGTCGACGTCTGAAGACCGTCCCATGGCTCCTGCAGCAACGTGTTGACTCGCGCCGCCGCGATCCGCTCCGCGTGTTGATCCGTGTTGCGCTCTGCCGTCGCCCGTGCATTGAACCCGCCTTCCGATGTCTCCAGCCGCGTGCTGACGCCGCGCCTCCCGCGTTCATCTTCCAAGCGATGTGTTGATCCAGCCACCTGTCTTCCTGCCACTCCCGTCTCCTTCAGACGGTGATCGTTTTCTTCTTGCTAATTTTTCAGACTCAATCCACACTGATGTTCCAAAACATCGGTACTACGCCGAAATCCCATGATGACGCCACTTTGTCAGGGGCTGATTGGGCAAGGCTAGGGGGCGTATGTGTGGATAGGTGTGCTGACGAACTAACCTTAGGGAATTACAGTTCTGCTCGATGTTTCTCTTCTGTTCTTCTAGCAGCACCACTAGAATCTTACCATTGGACTGTTTAGGCTAATGTTTGACACCACTGTGGTTTGACGGCCACAGACCGAAGGTTAGAAATTGATATAAAGTTCTTGCTACATGAAATAATGTGAGACTTGCAATGGAACAGTTTATTGGCTCTTACACGGAGTAGTACAGTTTATAGCGTGCCGCAAAGTGGATTCCAACTATCACCAACTTATCTATGCCCCGAACTGTAACAGCTAATTCTTAGGCAGATAGTCGCCCGGATACGAGATGCATGGGAGGGTGACAGGCTCCTAACAGGTGGCTATCAAAGTATGCTTGACTACTCTCGCCGACTGCCCGACAGTAAGACAGTACTTCATCGCTTGTACTTGCAAGCCGACTCGGCTGACCTACAATTATGAAGGGGACTGCACTCTAAGGTGCTGACTGCAAGCATGCAGATTCCTGGCTGGTCAATGCTCGACCGCGCTCAGCATTGGCAATGATCGCCGATTGCCAGTAGCTCGACGACGGAATATTCCTATAATCCCCAAATAGTCATGGTCTTCAAAATGACCTCTTACAATTTTATTATATTCAAGTTGCCTGAAAAGGTCACTCCAATACCATCCAAAATTTGACAATTTTAAGACACCAGACGTCCGGTGGCAGATAATAAACATTCCACATGGGAACCGTTCACAAGCTAAATAACACCAATGGTACATAATATATCAATACATCCTTTAGTGCCTCAATTCCAAAAGCTTTACTATTCTTCATCCACATCCAAATTTTCCCCCTTTTTGCAATTTCAACTGTCCAAAAATTTACAATAAATTTAAGATTTGAATCCTTTAACTTTCCTCCTTCACATCACATTTTACTCCCTA
Organism: Vandiemenella viatica; assembly: GCA_031002005.1. Classification (NCBI taxonomy): domain Eukaryota; kingdom Metazoa; phylum Arthropoda; class Insecta; order Orthoptera; family Morabidae; genus Vandiemenella; species Vandiemenella viatica. The sequence goes on from JARYHS010011408.1 coordinate 105,173,702, forward strand.
ATTCTCAAAGAAAATACATTTCTCACATTAGGATACTGAAATTACATTCTGTCAAATATGTTTGTGCTATCAGAGGTGATCTGTTACAGAAATTGCTTGTTGTAAAAATCTTATATGTTATGAACCACATTGACATTAATACATTTATTAGAAATAACATTTAAAACTCACGAGATGTGCTCATGAATTTTCTTTAAGCATAAATTCTTAACTTTTTAAATATACTTAGAATTTTGATTTCAAATTAATTAATGTCAAATCTCACATGGTGTGAATAACATTGACATTAACATATATATTACAGCTAAAAAAAAAAAAAAAAAAAAAAAAAAGTCACAAGATGTGTTAATACATTTCCATTACCTAAAGAAATATGTGGTTTAGAGATAAAAATCAGAAATAACTCACAGGATATGCCCATACATTTCACTTCATTGTAAATACTTAATTAGAAATACATGATTTTGGGATCAAAATAAGCATCCTTAGATTGCATCAAACCATTACATTTATGGAGCCCTGGCACGGTCACCATGTGATGGAGAAATATACATGGTTGTCTCTCACACACACCAATTACAACTTAAATGTACATTTTTTGCCACTCTATCAAAATATAGAATGTTATTTAATAATGGGCGAGCCCACTGGAGGTTATGTGAAAGTCATGGTATCATAGTTATGTGAAAGTAGTGGTATCATAGTTCTCTTATATTTTATTTTATCAAGTTGCCTGAAAAGGTCACTCCAATACCATTCTAAAGTTATACGTTGTTAAGACACCAGACATTCGGTTGCAGATAGTAAACCTTCGACATGGGAACAATTCACAATCTAAATAACACTCCTTCCAACTATGCTGCACTCGATCCCATGCTGCAGTGTTTTGTGTCCCTTTCTTGCCACAATTGCCTTGCCCTTTGAAAGATATCCATCTTCAGCCAGCACCATCAATACTCAATACATCGATACATGCTTTAGCGGCTTGAATCCTAAAGGCTTACTATGCTATAGGTATTAAAATTTGCAAAATGCTGTTATTAATAGTGAAAAAATTGAAGCGTAAAATATTTATTTCAATCATTTGCATCTTCTATTTGACACATATCAACTGTATTGTTGATTTATCTTATGTCTAGTTATTTTGAGCCTTTTTTATAAGCATGAAATGTTATGATATCTTTCATTTCAGAAAATGTAAATGTGGGTTTTATTTCAAAACACTTGCTAGAAATCATAATAGTACTTGCAAAAGGATGATTTATATTTGTGATAACAAAGTTTGAAGTTGTGGTTTCATTAAACACTTATGCCTCAGCTCAAACAATGTGATGTTGTCTTTGCATAAACAGTTTGTACTTTGTTGGAATGTGGTCTCCACCTAAATTGAATTAATCCCAACTCAGGAAAGGTAAGATATTATTAAAAGTCACTGTTGCTGTTGAAACTAATAATCACTATATTCTTCAAATATTACAAAGTCACAATCTTAGGCCATCAGAAATATTGACTACAGAAATTTAATTGCAGGAACGATTAACCTATTCGAAACAGACAAACTTCATGATGCCTATCTGAATTACATACACATGAGGGATAATAATGCTTTCACACATTAACCTGACAGTCCACAATGTTTGCCTGGTAGTTCTTTGTACTCATCCACCTAGCCTCGCACCTAGTTCAGATTACAAAGTGGTCTCCACTTGATTTTTTTTCCTTGTACACAAGAAAAGAGTCCCTACCCAGCATCAATAAAGTAGCCTTCTGTGATTGTTGATTGCGACATCTGATGTCTTAAAATCCGTAATTAAATTTATCTATGTCTGAAACTTTAAAAGTAGTTATGCATGCTTATAAATGTTAATGTCAATCCTAGTGAAAATTTTCAAAGCTATCATATTTTCGTTGTGAAAAATTATTTTCCGTGCAATTCTAAAACTGTTGATAACTCCCAAAGTTTTAAAGCTACGAAGTTGAAATAACTTTTAACTTGCTTCTAATTTCCTACTATTTTGATGCTAAGATCCACTTGTTTATTGTTCTCTAACAGCATGAACCAAAATTATTACACAAATTATAATTTTGAAAATGTGTATCTTTTAGAATATTTAACTTACAGCTCTGAAACATGTTTTAAACAATTCTACATCCCCTTTTCAATATGAAATCATTAATCTCTAACTAATAACAGCTCTCAAATAGTTATCTCACTATTTCAATAATCTTAAAATTTCCTCTTAACATTCATTTTCTGAAGTTACAGTTACCGGAAGAAGCCATATTAACTAGTTTGTCCATAATTTTCTTGCCTGGTGTATCAGCCAAAATATTGACTCAATTCAAAAACCATTGCATGTTTATGTCTACAAAAAATTCTTCTTTAACTTAAAAAAATAAAAAAAAAAATTAGTCTAAAAACTTCATCGTTTAAATTTTTAAAATAATTTCATAAACATCAATTTTTTTTTCTCCCATGATTTTTTTTATAACAAACCAATATTAGATAATCTCCCCTATGATGTCTTATTTACTCATAACACTATTATTTTCCATTGAAAATAGTAAATATAGAAAACTCAACTATTTTAATAAGCTATTGTAATTTTCATTTACAAGGTCAGCAAATTCCTCCACTGTTCCAAAATTGTGCAACTTATAATCTGGCACACAGTAGATTTGAGTAATCATATAACAGATCTGTAGAGAAATATTAAAAAATTAGTTCTTAGGTTGCCTCCCAATAAACTCAAGAACATGTGTACACCATAAACGATTTATTCATTGAATAAGTGTTAGAAAATAGACTCAACATTGTTTCAGAAAATTTTGATTCATTTGTGTATTTTGCAACAGGTGATCTCCCAATATTATCCATGCTCTAATGTTCTGGCAATGTTACTAATCTGAAGACACTCTATATGATTGCATTTGTCAAGGACTTTCAACAAAAACTGTTTTGGATAAGAATAAATTAATTTGACTAATGTTTTAGATTTTACAATATTTTATTACTAACAATCTTAATTTTATGTAAGACTGGAGATTTTCTCGGCGTTGTAAATGAATAAAATTTTCTCGGGTAACTAGCCGAGTTAGTCCATCGTCCATGGACTAACTCGGCTAGTTACCCGAGAAAATTTTATTCAATCTTAATTTTGTAGTACATGGAGTACTTCTGGATACTGAGCAGTAAGATTTACTGAATTACATTAATTGTTCAGTACTTCAGTGGCTAATGGGGCTTTCTTGATAGTTAAGGCAACACAAATTAAATCACACTTTACTCAGGAACATTATCTTTCTCCATTGCAAAGTTTTGCTTTACTAATAAGAAACATGTTAGAACATTCTGTGATTCAGATTCCATCTGAGATCCAGCCACGTCCTCTAAAACTCTTTCATCTGGTTGTAAGGCCACTCAGATTTAATATCTTTATTTAAATAAGATACACCAACAGAATGTATATTAAACATATGTTATATTTTATAACTACAGAAAGACAAAAATGAGACAAACTTGGACATTTTTATTTTATTATGTTTGTAATTAATAATTGTTTTTAAACACATTTCTACAATAATTATATTTCTATGCTTCATGGAGGATCATAGAACTTCCATACAACATTTATGCTACTTTGGTGACTTGAGTATTTACTTTCCTCAGTTCTTTCAGTTTTTTTACTTCATAAATATTATTGTGGTTCTTTTCCTTCTGAATGAAAATGGAGCCTTTATGATTTTAGTGATTTTGTTTCTGCCATATGAAAATTATTTTACAACTCCTGAAATCTTATTCTTAGAAATTTATAATTGCAAACAACTTTAATTCATGGCTCCATTGCTGCAATTTTTACATTAAATTAAGAAAAATCAAGGGTGGTGGGACAAATATATTTACAGGGTTTATAGAGGCTTAATGAAGGAAACATTATCATTTTACCATGTGTGTCAAACGAAATCTGGCAACTGCAACTCTATTAGGTTAGGAAATTCCTTTTTACTCCATGATTTTTGCAAGCTAAAATACTGTCTGAGCAGTACATTATGGAAACTACTGATCTGGACATGTAAAAAAAAATTATGGTGACATATAACCTCTTAGAGTTTATAGTATACCTTTCTACAGAGTATCATTTTTACAAAGTAACTAAGTTAATAATTTATCATATTTAACAACTTCCTAATATAAATCAATAAACAATTTAGTGATTTAGATGGTAAAACTGCTCCAAAAATGATTTTTTAAATCTTTTACATTTTTGATTATAATTTCTTCAACTTAATTTTCTTATAATTATACTCCATTTGAGAAACAATACTGCATGCCATGTAATAAACTCCATGAAGATACTTACTTACAGGTGAATATTTTTTGAAAATTGTTAAGTGACATGAAATTAATACGCAAACTCTGTATAGAATTCATCACATGCAAAACTAATTTGCAGTTAACCAATTATTTGTACCTTTGTTATTATTTAACATGATTTTTTTATACATAGAAGTTTTTACATAAAATTGGTGTTATGTTATGAAAATTTAAATACAAAATAATTTATGAATTCTCAATTGGAATTATGTTATTATTTTTTTATTTATAGCCCTGTTATAAATGTAATCTTACATCAGATATTGCTTCGATAACTGCTTATAATTGACATATTTTGTTCTTTTTTTCCCCTATACCCTTAAGCAAACTCTCATTACATAACATTAGCTCCTCAACCAAATTCCTAATTCATTTATATATTTATAACTAAAAGACACTTTAATATTAGGATTCACAGACATAATTTTATGAATCAATAACATAGGCAGACCATCTGGTGAGTTGTCACAGCTAGTGATCTCAAAATTGATAATACCACATTATTTATCTATTCATTATGTACTAGCTGTTAGTGACAACTTTGTTTAGGTGGACTGTTAATGTAAGTATAAAATCAATGATATCACAGTTAACACACTCCAGCAAAGGAAAAAATGTAACTTACTTCTTCTGAAAAATACAATGTTTTTCATATGCTGACATCACATTATAGAATTCAGCTGCAAGAATTAAAAATATGTAACCGGAACTTCTTACATGACTCACATTTAACAATTAAATGAGCACTTATTTGTGGACAACCTTAGCTTAAAATTCTTCAGCTTTCAGGCTTCATATAATACTGAAACATACCTACTTTACTCTGGACATGATGGGCTTTACATTATTTAAAACCCCATCAAAATCCGAATGTACCCACTTGTTAACCTTTTTATTCTAAATTTTACAGCTTTCCAACTATACATCAAAACAAAAATTACATCACGTTACCTCCAGGAGCATTGGTGTTTGCATGAATCTGTTCATCCAAACAGACACAAACCTATTTAAAAATTAAAATAAAATGAAAACTAGTCGATTAATTTTCTACAGATCATTTACAATATCCCCAAACTCATTTTTTCAAATATATCTTAAATGTATTCACTTTTGACTGATTACAGTCTAATTTTATGTATACATTAATATATTTTTCTATTCTTTTCTTTTATTAATCAAAGGAGCTTGGTGGCAGTAAAGAAGCAGTAGTGGAAACAGTTAAAGATATACGTGACACTGTTGCAGACATTCAGGAGCTATTGAGTGATACTGCTGAAGATGATACAAAGGTTAGTGAAATATAAACAGTATATGTTATTTAAAAGATTTCGACTACACTAGTGTTATATAATAGTTTGTCTAGATCTATTTGACTTTCATCATCATCATCATTCTCCAGCTCCAGTATCCCAGGTGCTGGTCATGAACTCTTTCCACTTCTTCCTGTTCATGAATAGTCTTCCTGTCACGTCCTAAGCTATCTATATCCATCTTGATTTGGTCTATCCATTTGTTTTTGGGCCTTTCCACACGTCTTTTATCTTGAATGTTCATATTAAAATAGGCCTCTGCTGATTTTTCTTCCACCATCTTTGACTTTATGTCTCTGAATCCCATACCATATAAACAAAGAAACTAAAAATAAAAAAAATAAAAAAAAATAAAAAAATAAATAAAAAAAAAAATGATGCTAGATCACTAACAAAGATTTTGCAAATGTATAGTTCCAGTGATATTGAAGAAACAATATCCCCGTATTTTATGAAAATAATATAAAATTTATCACCACAATCTGCAAATAAAATGATACTGTTTTAAGTTCAGATTCAAGGAATTTCACTTTTATGTACTAGCTACAGAGCATTGGCTTAATGTAATTACTACAGATCGTATGATCATAAATGGGGAGTATGCATTTTACTCTGTATCCAAATAGAATACCAACCTATATCACATAATAATAATTTAAAACAAAAACAGAAAGCTTTGAATTGATAGCTGTTAAACTTCCCACATTCAAAATAATACTAGTGTGTTAGTACAGACCTGATAAATTTTTTTTTTGCATTCATGAAAAAATTAAAAATGACCTCAACTATATCTATGTTTGTTGTGTGCCTTTGGATATTTGATTGTTCTTAATTTTATGACCATCACCACTTTGATCCCTTCAAAATGGAAAAGGAAGATTCATATAGTAAATAAAAATCACTGCTGCTAAGTTAAATTTCAAAGCTTCACTATATTCTCAATAAAAATTGTACATGTCTGAACAATCACGCAACTGGAAAATCTTCACCAAAATAGTTGACTGCAAGTTATGATAAGCAATAACACCAGACCAACCCCCATCACTAAATGAAGTCACATTTAAATTATTTAAACTGTTCTGCTGTACTACTAAATCTCAAGATGACTACCCCTGCCCTCACATCACATTCCACTCACACCATTCCATGCCAAGGGCTCCACAAACCAACAGCCTCTTTGCTCCAGTGGTAACCAGCAAAAGACATCACATAGTCCCTGTTGTTTGTGTAAATAGACTCACTGTAGTTTAGCAAAAATCCCTCCACCAGAGTGTGAAAATTATTCTTGCGCCTTTATTTCACCATACTTTCTTTAATTTTTGGCTCCAACTTCTCCTATTGATCTGAAATTTTAACAGTGGCTTCTGTAAATTTCAATCCTTATGAAACTTTTTGTAGCTTCAATAGTTTAGCTATTAAAAATCATTTTCTGTTTTTCTTTACTAATTTCTACAATTTCACAGCTACGAGGCTGAAACAACTTTTATTTTACTTCTAATTTAATATTCTTTCATTGGCACTAAACAAGCTGAGTTTAATGTTTCCTAACAGTTTGAAGTGAAATATGGTGCAATCACGAATTTTGACCCTGCTAATAATATTTTGATGTCTTTAAAACCTACTTTGAATGATTCTAAGTGCACTAAAATGACCGTTGAGCAATTTCGAAGTCACTGTCTGTCTATATTAATCAATAATAAAAATAGTTTCCTCAATAGGTTTGAGTTTCATTTTGTAAGAAATTGTCATGTTTCAGTGCCCCACCCCACTTCCTCGAAACCAATATGAGTGCCCCCCTCCCCCTCAGGTTAAATCTTGCCCCCCACTAGCTCTGATCCTGGTTATGCCCTTGGCTGTTGAGTTAGATTTATACCTTGAATTTACTGTTTAACTTGATATATTCCCTGAATTGACTGTATAAATAACTCTAAAACTGATGTATCATGTTGTTCAACTAAGTCCGCTATTCTATAAATAAATTTTTTTAGGCAGTTTACAAAATTCTAGGTTAGCTTACGGTAGATTACAATGTAAATTGTCTAGCAAGGAATAAAAGTAGACATCTATGAGCACAACTTTTCAGTTCTTATGGAATACACAACTCAGTAAATAAACTAACAAGAGAGACAGAAGTCAGCAAGACAAACTTCTATCAAATTTTCATATATAAAGATAAATAAACCTTATCTTTCAAACGATACAACACAGGTTTCAATTATATTAACCATTATCATTTGCCTGATGCTTCGTACGCATGCATTTTAATTTGTGTAAAAATTCTTTACCGATTTTATTCCTTTACCAAATACTGACAGAGACAGGCATGAATTGTAAATGTCTTCTAAAAACTTTCCTTAGGTTTTACTTATAACCTTAGGCTTGGTTTTCATACTGATGCCTGACAGTTTTATTTAATTCATTTTTTAATGTAAAACAATTTATGAAATAGTAGAAAAAGCTATCTGAAAAATAAACTGTACTAATTCATAGAGACTAGACGACCCGTGCGAAAATTTCGCGAATAAAATGCGATGAATAGTGAGGTTGAATATAATGTCACCAAGTTCAGTAATTACTCTTCATACTCCTACTTCATTTATCGATTTTCGTTAGAAATCCAGGGAGATAAATGGCTCGAAACACAAAAAACGTATTTTAGAAATATTGACATTTTTGCGCTTTATGGGTCGAATTACAAAAAATTCCTTTCTTAGAATATAATGTTACCACGGCGGAAATCTTAGTCTTTAATACGATATGTCATTTATCTATATCGATTAGATATCAAGGGACACAAAAATACATTGTAGAACAATTTATACTTTTTCCCTTTAATAGTTGAATTCCAAACATTTCTTTCTTAAAATATGATGTCAGCAAAGCTGATACATTACTCCTTATATTCCTACTTCATTTATCGATTTTGGTTAGATATCGAGGGAGATAAATGGCTCGAGATACAAAAAACGCATTTTAGAAAAAGTGACATTTTTGTCCTATAAGGGTCGAATTACGAAAAATTCCTTTCTTAAAATATAATGTTACCATGGCGGAGACCTTATTCTTTAATATGATACCTCATTTATCTATATCGGTTAGATATCAAGGGAGATAAATCGCCCGTGACACAAAAATTGGTAATAGAAAAATATATACTTTTTTCCTTAAAGGGTTGAATTCCAAAAACATTCTTTCTTAAAATATGATGTCACAAAGCTGAGACATTACTCCTCATAATCCTACCTCATTTATCGATTTTGGTTTTTAGTTATCCAGGGAGATAAATGGCTCGAGATACAAAAAACGCATTTTAGAAAAAGTGACATTTTTGCCCTATAAGGGTCGAATTACGAAAAATTCCTTTCTTAAAATATAATGTTACCATGGCGGAGACCTTATTCTTTAATATGATACCTCATTTATCTATATCGGTTAGATATTAAGGGAGATAAATCGCTCGTTACACAAAAACGCATTGCAAAAATATTGATACTTTTGCCCTTTAAGGGTCGAATTCCGAAAATTTTCTGGCTTTATATAAGACGTCACTAAAGTGGAGATCTTAATCTTTAAAACGATACTTCATAAAACGGTTTCAGATAGGTATCCAGGGAGATAACTGACTCGTAACACAGAAAACAGCATTTTAGAAAAATTTACATTTTTGCCCTTTAAGGGTCGAATTCCGAAAATTCCTTTTGTAAGGACAAAGGGCCGATACCGGGGCTGAAGTATCGCCTCAGGGCCTTAACTTACTCTCTTGTAGACTCACAGTTCTCAGTAATACTTGCTTAAATTTGATTTGACCATGTAGCCAGGATGACTCAACTAAATGCCTAGGTCGCCACTAAATTTGTTACCCACAAATTTAGAAAAGGGTTTTATGCTAACTACTGAAGAACACAGGTTCACTGTTAGAAAAATCCAAAGTTTTATTTTCAAAGTCAAAAGTTCAAAATAGCATTTACAGTTGAGCAGGCATATCGAACTCTCTTTTCCAAAAGTTACAGATTGTGGAGAGAAATCTAGCCGACCGAAACCCCTTTAGTAAATTTACAAGTTCTTAACAGTCATTGAAGTTGCAATATAACACGACACGATCCAACATGATTGAACTAGCCCGCATGGCGAGTTACAACCACACGAGACGAACGACAGACAGACGCAGGTTCACTCACATAATGCTAGACAGGAACAGACCGCGGACAGCAACCGACCACAGGCAGGAACAGACCGACCATAATAGCGGCGGGGTCTTTTTTATAGAAACGGCTAGAACCAGTGACGTCAGCAACTGTATCACATCTTTTTGCCTCCGCGTAGCTCAAAGTATGTGTAATTTATTTCACTATACCGATTATTCAAAATGTTCCAACTTTGACAATACCCGGACTTATCTACTAGAAGTCCAGCGGCAGTCTCTTTAGAAATTTAGAGTAATTAATTTTAAAGTTTTAACTGTTAAAGACTCCGCGTAGTGATACATTCAAATTTGGGTAAAATCCCTAAGTGTTCTAGAACTTTTTACGCACGTGCACAACAATCCGCGACAATCTATTTTACAAAAACTTAATTTCCGGACAAATGCTTAAACTTTTTATGAAAACCCATATATGTATGAAATCGTCTTAATTAGGGCTATCTGCTGATGTAAAATTTAAATTGATATCTCTTTTAATAAAAAAGCTTATTTTTTTCTCTTAATTAAAATCACTAATTAATCTTTACCAAATTATTTAATTTTATTACCAAAATATCGGGGATAGTGCTGACTACAGCTGCTGATAAAAGATCAGTTGTCGCTTTACTGGATTTAAAGATATTGCTAATCTTAGAATTTAACTATTCTGATCGCGTGTTTCAAAACTCGAACAAACGGGAATATCTCTTAAACCAAACGTTTCCCCGATATGATAATTACACTTTAAAATGATTTTTATGACGAATTGTAACTGTAGGGAAGATTACAGGAAAATTACTTAAAGTTGAAAACTGTACTTCTCGAAATTTCTAAGTCCCGCCTAAGCAAAACTAGAATTTGCCAAAATTTTAAGGTGCTTACACTTTCTTATAATGTGATGTGCCCAAAGTGGAGACCATAAGTTTTAAAATGACACCTCATTCATTGATTTCGGTTAAGTATGAAGGAAGATATAGGCTTGTGACAAAAAAATACCTTATAGAAATAATATAAATGATGATAATTATTGTGTGAAACAAAAAAAAAAATGCCCCTAAAAAAATATTGTTTAGAAAGGGTTTTATTTTTGTGGTATATGTAAGTGAAGCAATGTTTAAGAGAAATAAGGTGTTACTTTTATCATACTTGGTAGCTCTGGAACTGTATTGTCACTGTGTGACATTTTTAAATGCTGAGGCGGAGATCTGCACGATAAGCAATGTACTGCAAATTTATACCGATATAGTAGTTACCTGCTACTTTCTACTCCTGCAAGTGTGATATAGTATAAGAGTTTTCTTTTTTAATAATAACAGTAAAAGTAATAATTATTTCAATGTAATAATAAAAATTTATTTAAATTCTGTAGCAAAAAAATTTAAAAATGTTTAACCTCTGAAATCGAATCTTTTTTTGCTGTTTGGATTTTTGTTTTGTTTTGATGATATGTTGATTCAATCAATTATTTCTGCTTTAAAATAGAAATTTATGTGGATTAATACTAATCTTACCCGGTATCACACATTGAGAATTATTTTTAATTTCCTCCACATTCAAATCGCTGTATTACTGATGCCATTATTTCAGCCAAATTTAAGTAATTCAAAAGTGTGATCATTTGATCATGATACAGTGTATGTATTAATGGGCATGTGACTGAAGCTATGATTTCCCAATGACGATATTATCAGATTTTGTGGTTCGGTTGAAATGCAGCCTGGAACCAGAATGACGGCTCATACACTTTGTTAAAACATGAGGGATGATGGATTTAGTTTTATAATTTATGCAGTGTAACATTAATTTATGAATTCTTTTTAATTCCCTTTGCTTTCAGTCACTGATGTCATTATTTCAGTCGCATATATAAGTACTTCCAGTGGGCCAAGTTTCGATGACTAAACTGAAAATGTATTAATGACAATGTTGGAGAAGCTATGATTTTCAGATAGAAACATTAGCCATAAATGTGATAACGTTGAATTGCAATTTTTATTGGATCCATTTTGCTGTTGTCATTAACTCAACAGCACATAAGATAAAGTTAAAATCTTATTTTTCATAAACATTACTTCACTTTCACAAAAATAAAACCTTTTTTTAACAACTTTTTTTACTTCCCTTAATAATTAATAAAAAGAGCCTTCTAACTGTGGTTTGAAGAGCAGCTAAAATTTGAACACATTACTTATCTGATATTATTCAAAAATATTTGCACATTATAGCAAATTATATTTAATGATTAAAGTCCATCGAAATATCGACATTTATTATGCATGAAATAGTTTTTGGTACCTTTTGATATTTGTTACAGTTACTTCGCAAGCATCTTTTGTCAAGAAAATAACTAAATTTTGTATCAATATTGACGTGTAAGGAAGCAGTTCGGAAGACATATTGTACCAGAGACAAATTGTTTAACTGTTTACCAGAGACAATATAAGTGAACCACATTAATAATCTGATGCATTTCACATGGCAACTTACCTGTTAACATGACAAATCAATGTTTATTGATACACATTCTCCATTTATTTTAATTACTGCAGTTAAGAAAACTGAATAACCAAAGTAAAAAAAGAAAAAAAGAGGAAACTGAATCCTAAATTAAGTTGTGTGACCTTTTGTCAGATTTTTACGAAAGTAATGCTGAAATACATAATAATCCATTTCTTTTCATTTTACATATAAAAATATTTTAATTATTTACTCTCTACTTTGTTACATAAGTCAATCATTAACTATTTCAGTAACAATGAAAGGATGGAAATGCCGTGAGGCAATATTTATATGGAAAGACAGATGAAATAAACCCAACACTCACCAAATTTGAAGGGAAGAGGGCAGCAGCAACACAAAACAACAGAAAAACATAGAAAATACAGTATTTCAGGCAAAACCCATCTTCAAGTCAACAGATGTAAATGGCTAGGCTTGCGCAAGATTTGCATTCGACGCAACCACTCATAGAATTCTATTCATTCCATTCTAGCCATTCATGTGGCAGGTCGAGTTGTGACCACATCTTTCCCCCTGTCATATGTCTTGCCTCTAACATGATAAAGGCTCATGCCGAAATATTGTACATTTGTGTTTATTTTTTGTGTTTTTATGTGTTTGTCTCGCCCTCCTGCCTTCATATGTTGTAAGTGATGGGTATCTGTCTTTCTTTACCCTATCCTATCTTATTTTCAGTGCCTCATGGAAGTTTCTTTGTTCCCATTATCCATATATATATATTTATATATACATATATATATATATAGGAACAAAATGCCGCGAGGCAATATTTATATGGAAAATACAGATAAAATACACCCACCAGAGTTGAAGGGAGGAGGTCAGCAGCAACAAAAAACAACACACAAACAAAGAAAATACAATATTTTGGGTAAAACACTTTTTCAAGTAAACAGAAGTGGCTGGGCTTGCGCAAGCCTTGTGTTCAACACAGTCACTGATAGAACAAAATAGACCTTTGCAGGTGATGGGAGGACCAACAATAATATAACTGCAAGTATAAATCATAAAAAGATTAAAATTTGAAATAATAATATTCATTGAAAAAATAACAGTAATAAAAAATATAAAAAAATAAATAAAAATATTATTGAAAATTTTTGAAATAGGTCCATAAATATATATGAATCTATTGTGCTGGTCAGTGATGGGTGTAGAGAGTGAGGATGGAAGATATTAACAGAAAATAACGCTTGGGGGATGTTTAGTCTGCAGGATGTGTTGATATGCCAATTCCCACCTGCGGAGATCAGATTGGGAGGTAGTGTCTGGAAGTACTCTAAGGCTCTGACTGTGAAGCAGTTATTAAGGTCGTGGGTGTTGTGAGTACTGGCATGGTGAGCAACATGGAGGTCCAGGTTTTGGGAGTAAACTGTTTGTCTGTGACCATTCATTCTGATGGATACTGAGTTTGAGGTCAGGACAGTGGAGGCAGGTGAGCTGGTAAATGAGATGGGTGGTTGTACAAGTGGCATGACCTATTATGGTGTAGGTTTCACCAGTAGTAAGGATGCTATAGGCAGTGGTAGGTGGATGCATACCGCAAGTTTCGCAATGGCATCTCTTTCACGGGGAGGATCCTAACGGTGGTTTAGGAGCATGAGAGGGTTGATAATTATGTACAAGGATGTTTTTTTTTTTTTTTTTTTTTTTTTTTTTTTTTTTTTTTTTTTAGATAAGGTGGTCTGCTGAAGGTGACTCACGGTGTGGTGGGAAGGATAGTGGGAAGGACATGGCACATTTCAGGATAGGTTCTGGTAAAGTCATAGCCCAAATGAAGAAATTGGTCTTTAAAAGGTTACCTGACAACCTACCATGGGTTCAGGTATAAAGATGACATATCTATGATCTGGACCCAAGGTCCAAACCTCCTTCTAGTACTCTCTGAATAACTTCTCCTTATACTTCACCTGGTCCTACTCTCAGACTGACATCACTTTTCTGGATGTAGACATCTCTATACAGAATGGTTCCTTACACACCTCTGTCCACATAAAACCCACTAACCTACAACAATATCTCCATTTTGATAGCTGCCATCCATATCATACAAAACATTCCATCCTATACAGCCTAGCCATTCGAGGCAAACGCATTTCTCTGATCATGAATCCTTTACTCTATACACCAACAACCTGACCCAGGCACTCATAAACTGCAATTATCCTCTGGAACTTGTTCAAAAACAGCTATCAAGAGTCAGGAACTGTTCCCCACACTTACACAAACAATCTAAAACCAACCAGAACCCTGTTTTTCTCATCCAGTTTTTCCCTGGCCTGGAATCGTTAAACCAAATTCTTCATTTGGCTATGACATTCTTATATCCTTTCCCGAAATCCGCCACATTCTCCCCACTATCCTTCCCACCACACCGTGAGTCACCTTCAGCAGGCCGCCTAATCTCAAAAACATTCTTGTACATAAATATCAACCATCTCATCCTCCTAAACCACTGATTGGATCCTTCCCTTATAAAAGACCCCATTGCAAAACTTGTGGTATACATCCACCTACCACTACTTATATCAACCCTACTACTTGTTGAAACCTACACCATAATAGGTCATGCCACTTGTACTACCACCAATCTCATTTACCAGCTCACCTGCCTCCACTGTCCAAGTTCGTACATTAGTCTGACGTCAAACTCAGTATCCATCAGAATGAATGGTCACAGACAAACAATTAATCTGGAAACCTGGACCTCCATGTTGCTCACCATGCCAGTACTCACAACACCCATGACGTTAATAACTACTTCACAGTCAGAGCCTTTAGAGTACTTCCAGACACTACCTCCCAAACTTAACATCGCAGGTGGGAATTGGCATGACAACACATCTTGCAGACTAGACATAACCCAGGCCTTAATTTACATTGGTATCTTCCATCCTCACCCTCTACACCCATCACTGGCCAGCAGAATAGTTTCATGTATTTTTATGAACCTTATTTCAAAAATTTTCAATTATATTTTTATTTATTTATTCATATTTTTTATTACTATTATTTTTCCAACCATTTTAATCTTTCTTATGATTTATACACATGGTTATATTATCGTTGCTCCCCCCACCACCTCCGACAGTCTGTTTCATTCTATCAGTTGCTGCGTTGAAGGCAAGGCTTATGCAAGCTCAGCCACTTCTGTTTACTTGAAAAATGGTTTTACCCAAAATATTGTATTCTTCTTTGTTTGTGTGTTGTTTTGTGTTGCTGCTGCTCTTCTCCCTTCAACTTTGGTGAGTGTTGAGTGTAATTTAGCTGTCCTTTCCAAATAGATATATATGAATTATGGAGAGTCTATTGTCATTCAAGCTAAAGGTTAATCATTAACCATTGAGCCACCAAACTGCTCTACAAAAAGTAGATTAAGGATAAAATGTAGGTAAATTAAATGAAATAAATTGTGGCTTGACAGTATTATATCAGGTTAATGTGCAGAAGGTTTAATAGAAGTGGATAGGCAATTACACATTTAATATGTGTGTGATGTTTGGATGTAACATATAATATTTTGGAATTAGAAAGCCAAAAGAAGCATGAGTAATGGTTCGTAAAGACCTCCGGACTCTGGATTAGATAACGCGGAATATTTTAGACAGTCACTTAATAGTATTTCTCAGAAATTTCAGGGTCATACATTGATCATGGGAGGTGATTTTAATATACCCTCTGTTAACTGGGACACATTTATGTTCAGGTCAGGTGGAAGAGATAGGTTAATAACCGAAACGTTCCTGGAATCATTCACCAAAAATTCTCTTGAACAGATGGTCGAAGAGCTAACGTGGAGCGTCAAAGATTCCTCATCCATTTTGGATCTTTTTCTTACTAACAATCCAGGTATTGTAGATAAAGTTTGTATAGAAGACGGTATAAGTGATCACAAGGCGATTGTGGTAACTTTAAAATCTAGGCTGAATTTGAAGCATGATAAAGACAAACTCGTATATTGTTTCGATAAGGCAAATGATGCGTTTATGGTCAATCATTTGGCAAAAAATTTTGAAACGTACACGCTTAATACAAATGTTGAGGAACTTTGGTTTAATTTAAAAGAAATAATATGGACCGGCTTAAATCAATTTGTTCGCAAGAACTTTATTAAGGTTAGTAAGAACTTCCCGTGGTTCAATAGGGAAGTGAAACGTTTGCTCAGGAGGCAAAGGCATATACATGCCACGGTAAAGAAATCGGGGGCTCATCTGATCACGCTAAATTAGTCCACTTGCGAGCGGTTGTGCGTAAGGCAATGCGTTTAAAGAATTCCAAGCCAGAAATTTATCTGAAGATCTGATTACTAATCCAAAAAAGT
The DNA here is from genome assembly GCA_031002005.1 of Vandiemenella viatica. NCBI lineage: Eukaryota > Metazoa > Arthropoda > Insecta > Orthoptera > Morabidae > Vandiemenella > Vandiemenella viatica. The sequence goes on from JARYHS010011408.1 coordinate 105,190,408, forward strand.
TCTGGTCATAGGTCAAATTAATAACAGGCTCTCGTAAGGTCATGCCATCGTTGATTAATGAAAATGGGGAATTATCAGAAACTAGCGTCGATAAAGCAGAAATTTTGAATAGTGTATTTAGAAAAGCTTTCACATCAGAAAACTCGGAGGAGATTCCGATATTTAACAATCGAACCAACAAAATTATGAATGATATCATTCTCAATGTAGAGGGAATAACTAAACTGCTTATGAATGTAAATCCCAATAAGGCTCCCGGACCAGACGGTATTCCTACAAGATTCTACGCTAGGTACGCAAAGGAAATTGCGCCGTATTTGATGAAATTATATACCGCCTCCTTGGATCAAGGAAAAATACCAGCCGAATGGAAGACCACCATTATAAGTCCGGTGTTCAAAAGTGGGAATGTTAATGATCCTCAAAATTATAGGCCTATCTCGTTAACCTCAATATTTTGCAGGATTTTAGAACACATCATCTATTCAAATGTCATGCGGTTTTTGGATGAAGATGAGCTTTTGAACCCAAATCAACATGGATTCAGAAAAGGCCGATGCTGCGAAACACAACTTGCCCTCATAATTCACGACGTGAGCTGTATTATAGACGAGCAATCCCAGGTTGATTTAGTTTTATTAGACTTTAACACTGTGCCTCACACTAGGTTCCTAAGGAAACTTCGCGGTTAGGGTATATCTAGACAAATATGCGATTGGGTTGCAGACTTTTGAAGGACAGAACATAGTGTGTAGTTCTCGACGGTGAGCGTTCATCACTTCCCAAAGTGAGGTCCGGGGTTCCCCAGGGAAGCATGATAGGGCCTCTGTTGTTTCTCATATACATGAATGATCTATGCGACATTATAGGGGGGATGAAAAGATTATTTGCCGTTGATGCTATTATTTATCGTGAAATCACAACCCACGATGACTGCGCTTTGTTACAAGACGATATTATGAAAATAATTGCGTGGTGTAAAGATTGGCAGTTGGAGTTAAACGCTAAAAAGTGCCAAGTCATGCCTGAAAGTAAAAAGGTGACACCATTTAGCTTTGAATATACAATTAATGGCACTGTCCTTAGAACGGTAGATTCCACTAAATACCTAGGGGTAACAATTCGTAATAATTTGTCGTGGAATGAGCATATCGAGAATGTAATTGGGAAAGCAAATCATATGCTTGGATTTCTAGGTCGTAATTTAAAACAATGCACTCCGGAAGTTAAATCAATTGTGTACAAGTCACTAGTGAGGCCTCACTTGGAATATTGTTGCTCTGAATGGGGTCCCCATCAAAAGGGATTAATGGAGGCATTAGAGATGTTCCAAAGAAGAGCCGCCCAATTCGTGACAGGTATATATAGTTGGAGGGGAAGCGTAAGTGCCATGTTGAAGGAGTTAGGTTGGGAAGACCTGGAGCACCAAAGGCATTGCTCTCGACGGAAGTTAATTGAAAAATTCTCGAAGGACGTATTTCGGAATGATCAGCAACATTCATATCTCTGAATGACCGCGAAAATAAGATAAGAGAAATCAGGGCCAGAACCGATACATTTCTCTATTCGATTAGGGAGTGGAATAGAAAGGATTACCGGGTGAATAAACACAAAATCGGACAGGAGTAGCTTCCGATAAAGCACTCCGACCATCCTGATCTGGGTTTTCCATGGTTTCCCTAGATCGCTCCAGGTGAATGCTGGATGGATCCTCACAATACCCCATGGGTGCCACCTGCCATATCCCGTATATCCCTTCCAAACCATTACCTTTCCTGATAGGTGCAATGCACCCTCCGCCAAACACTTTTAGTGAATCGCGGAGTAATAGTAATAGTAATAGTAAAGACTCAGTTGTGATGGAAACATCATAGAGTGTGGAAGCATGCAATGTAGAATTGGGAGAGTGATTATTGAACATAGTCTGTGGCAAGTTAGTGTTGATGATGGAAGCAGGTCACTGGCATGGAGGTGAGCATTAAGTAATCATATATGTGTCCTCAAGTTGATTTTTTTTTCCCGTATGGTTGATAGAAATACTGCATAATGGGCTCTTTGAATAATGCAGACAAGTGTTTCTAGGAGAACTGAGTTTTCTGATAGTTAGATGGTCAGTGGAGAGAGTGCTGTGTTGTTGAGCTAACGAACATGTGGTGAGAATCTGCAATTGTAGGGGAAGAAGTTTTTCACCTGCATTATCCATGGTCAATAAACTAGATTACTTGCTGGTGATGATAGGGAAAAGTGTATTTGTTTACAAACAAATGAAGAATGAACTATATAGTGACCCATTTAGTGATTTCATAAATAAGAAGAAACTTCGATCCAGACAATCCGTGTAATATACTGTAAGACACAAAACTGTTACCGGGTGGAGTAACAGTTTAGTACCTTACCTAGCACTTCAATTGAAATGACAGTTCTCTGACTTTACATTAATAATTTTAAATGACCATGTAGCCTTTCTGGATTCTCAACTGAGATGCGTATAGGTTGCCACTAAATGTGTTTAAACCACAAACTTTGAAAAGGTTTTCAGTCTACTACGAAATCACAAAAGATCAATTTGATAGAAAAAAAATTTGCATTCTACAGTTGAGTAGGCGATCGAACAAATATTTCCAGAAAATTGTAGGTTGTGGAGAGAAATGATACCGAACGAATAAAAAAAAGAATACCTTTTGAAATTTAAAAGTTCTTAGTAGTCTTTGAAATCATGGTCTCGTACAACAACACTCAACATGGCAACCAGCATTTCCAGATTTGCGTGGCTAAACCGACCCGCAACAAATCAACAATTACGGAGTTACCTTACATATCGTTCCTGTAGTAAACACACCCCTTCCACTGGGCTCCCACTTATATTAACTCCAACTGTACCCCACATGTATACTGCCGCTTGGCAAAAATGTGTAACTGATCCAAATCGTAGAAAGTGTTCAAACTTTGACAGTGTGTATTCTTATCTTCAAGATGCTTAAAGGATGTTTAGTGTGAAATTTCAAGTTATAATTTTTATTTAATTTGCATAGTGATACCAAGTCTTCTGAAGTCAGTGGTGATTTACCCAAACGTTTGAATTTACTCAATTTTTCAGAAATACTGCTGAATTTCAAATTACCTGAATAAAATTAGTGTTGAAATGTTCTACAAAAATTCCTGATTTTAATGGTGTAAATTATACTGAGATTGGTGGCAAGATAGCGAAGTTACAGCTTAGACAAGATTTGGTAAAGTACCTGTTTAGAAGTCATATGGTTTTTCGTTAATAACTATTAACATATAGTTTGTATCAAAAAGGTAAAATTATCGGGATTTCCTTTGAATTTAGTTACGTGTTTTAAAAGTTATTTTATCTCTGGAAGTGACTTGGTCTTGTTTCAAATAAATCTTAAGTGAACCATGTGTGTTTAGTGACGAAATAATCTTTAAAATGTCTATAACATCTGTTCTTCTGCATGGAATGTTGTGAAATTTAAATATATTAAATTAGATTTGTGATTCTTTCAAGTAATCTATTTTTTTATCAAGAATTTACTAGGAATCAATGATAAAAAAATGTTAAAAGTGGAGTGTATTTATCAAAGTGTTTAAGAATTTATTTACGTTATTTACATGGTCAGAAACTACGAAATTTTAGTGAATTTAACTTTCTTTTGAATTATTATTATTTTAAAATTACTGTACTTCAATTAAAAGTGCTCAGGAATAGTGAAATGGTCACATAGCAAAAATCTATTGTTTACCAGTTGAATGATAATGGATTATCTTATTCCAGGTTGGTTTAAAGTTTCTTTACTATTATAAAAAGTTTATTTAATGCTTTTATTAAATCTTGTGTGTCTTTACTGCTTTTAAAATGGTTTATTTAATAAATTGGGTTGTGGTATCAGCTTCTATTTAAACATTCCTATCATAACCTGTACTTGCAATGAAATCTTATATTAATATGAAAGCTTTCTCTCTCCTTTATACTTGAAGCTAAGAAAACTAGAATTTACCAAAATTCTAAGGTGCTTACAATACCACCACCATCAGTGACCCAGAGCATTTTTATCACGACCTGGTGACATACTGTTTATCACTACATGGCGACCATGACAGAACATTGGTTTTCTACTTATTTTTGGACATTTTTAGTGCCATTGATCTTTTTTTGATTTTGGACATTATTTTTGAATAACACTTTGTTTGGTTAGTTAATATTGATTCAGTAAAACAAATGAACATGTGATGAATATGTGATACACTATACCTGTGACTTCGCAATTTAGTATTATTTGTGATTATTTGTCTATGATACTTTGTAAACAGAAACCTAAGATATATTTTTAATTTTTGTAATTGAAGTAGTAATTGTGGCCCATCACCACCAAGGTTTGCAATATAGAGACAAGGTAATATTTTTGATGAGCATGTAATTTTTTGTACACTGAAAGTTCTGGGTAATATATGAGTATGAATTTAATAATATAACAAACTTTCTTTCAATTTGGTGGATTTGTATTTCTATCGTGCTCTTTAGGTTTCAAGTACCAATATAAACACAGGGGGGTTGTGGTGAGATAGTACGATATCAGGTCAGAAATTTTAATAAAATTTGATAGGCAGCTGCATATTTAATGCATGTGTAATATTGGGAGTTAACTTAAAATATTTTACAATAAGAGAGTCAAAAGAATTATTTAAGCATGATTAATAGTTTGTAAAGGCTCATTTCTTAAGGAAACATTGTTGAGTGTGGAAACGCACAGTATAGAAGCGAGAGAATAATTGTTGAAAGTAGTCCAGGGCAAGGAAGCTTTGAGAATGGAAGCAGGGCAGTGGTGGGAAGGCATGTGTCAAATAAGTGTGTGTTAGTTCAAGTTAAATTTGTTTCTATGTAGGCTATAGAAATACTGCTCAGTGGGCTCTAGGAGAACTGAGTTTTCTGGTAGTTTATCATACAGTGGTGAGTGTTGTTTGTTGTTGAACTAATGAATGCATTGTGAAAATCTGCATTTGTAGGGAAAGTTTTTGATCTGCCTTATCCACAGTCAATAAACTATATTACTTGCTGGTGGTAATAGGGAAATATGTATGTGGTTTACAAATGAATGAAGAGTGAGCTGTATAGCAACCCATGTAGTGATTTCATAAATAAGAAAAACATGTAATCCAGACAATCCACATAACGTACCACCAACATATTTAAGACCATCAGCAAGCCAGAGCATTTTCATCATGACCTGATTGCGATTTATTGCGACACAGTCAATATCAAAAGCAGAATATTCATAGTAGCAAAATAATTGGAAAACAATAATGGGATTAATATTTGTGGTTTGACATTGTAACATCATGGGTGTGTTATGTAGAATGATTTATGAGTTGGTGTGATGTCAACAAATTTGTGTCAAAGGCTGATATTTCATTGGGGATGCCAATCTCATAGGCAATCTCCAAGTCCCATTAAAATAGACTCACTTCAAGGTTACCTTATGGTGGGTGTCACTGTAACCATTTGCTGAGCCTAATGTTTGCTTGACAAGGTGAAAGACATTTGAATATCCCACTCAGTCACCATAGTACTCTATGAACTGTATATTAAGGTAAAATATAGGTATATTAGTATTGATATGGTTCATATTGAAAGGAGAATAGTTTAATGACAATTTTATCTGAAAGTAAAGCGAAACATTCATCTATAGATGAGTTGATTGAAACCTGATCACTAAGATCGAATGAAACTATTTTTTGTTTTGTTTTTAATCTAACTAGTACACACATCCTAACATTTGAATGACACACTTCAAAGTCATTGGTAAGTTAAGGAAACTTTTTGACATTGTGTATATCTTTTGTTTCACAAGAGGGAAAGTTGTGAAGCGACAGGAACTTTCAAAACTACTTTTAATCATTAAATAGCATGTTGAAATATTTTTGGTGGTTTTTTAATGTAATTAATTGTTAAAAACACTGTATAATATAAGTTTTATAGTTTAAATTGTTCGGATTGGTGTTGTGTCATATGAAACTAAAGCACGTGTGATTGTTTGCATTTTACAAACAAAAGGGAATAAATTATTTATCAGTGAAGGAAATACCTATTACTAACAGGTTTGGTGTTTGAAAGGCCTTTTTTTTTTTACTGGTAACTAAGAAAAATGTATTCTGCATCAATTATCCTACGCGAAATATCAAGAATTTGCTCAGGCGCACTATATTAAATTACTGTTAAATTTATGCTTTGAAATTGTAGGTTTGATAATTTAGGTTGCTGTAGTCAAGAGTTCTAATACTGCAAGATATTAGTGTCAAGTGAAATAAATCCAAGAGAGTGTTGTACATTAATAACCTAGAAAGTGGGGTTAGGTATAGCTTAAATTTGCAATCATGGAGAGGAAAAGCTATTAGTGCAGAAATCACTCAGTAGTGGTTGAGAGATGCATTTAAATCCTGAAATAATGTTGTGTATTGAAACTATTGGTTTAAATTACTTAGGATTCGTATTTGTGAAAATTGACTGAAAGGTGTGCCTAACATAATTAACAAACTGATTTTCTGAAAATTGAGGGAAGTGGATATTGTGATAAATAAAATGGGTATTTATAGTCTAACAGTACAGTAGAGTGCACATTGATATTTAGTGGATTTAGAGTTCTGTAGCAGAAGAAGTGTTAGGAGGGTCTTGTTATGGCTCAGTACTATAGTTCCTAGAGATTGAGGAAACTATCGGATCTTAAAATGAATTGTGTGTCTGTAGACTTGGGCAGTATAGTATGGAAATTTTGCAATTAGTTCTTGATCAACTCATATAATGCAGAGTTAGTGGTACTATTTCAGGTCAGAGGTATACAAGTGTAGTTATAGCTATCAGGAATAAAGTTGGTGTTGTGTGGGTACTCTGGTTAAACTGTCCTACTTTGGAATCTGATAGTTTAAAAAGGTACTCCACTAAATAAAAATCTACCAATAGTAATACCATATTTTAGTCCACAATATGGTATTGTTCTTGCTACTTTAAAATTTGTTGGGAAGGTACTTCAAGTATCTTGGAAAAATCATAACTGGAAAGAGTGGCACCTGTAACAGGAACATGAAGAATGGTATTGCGTGCAGTGGGTATAGAAAGGGGTTTAATTGGGAATACAGTGGATAGGGATCATGGTTTGGTCCACTTTGCATTAGGGATGTAAGAATCAGGGAGATAGGCATCAGGATGAGGGAGAAAGACGAAATGATTAGAGTGATGTTGGAAACAGTCAGGGCCTTTGAAGCTAAGCCTGTGGAGGCATGGCCTTTGGTGGAAACGCCTGTGGAGGCCTTGCCTGTGGAGGCTTAGCCTACAGTGGCAGAAAGAGATAATGGGGATGGAGAAGAGGGAGATAAGAATGATTGGGAGCTGATAACAGGTCGTAGGGTAAAAACGGTAAACAGGATGAAGAAGCCAGGCACTCCAGAAATTGTTGGGAAAAAATTGGTTTGGCCTGTTACAAGAGTCAGAAGGGGAGTAGCCTCATGTGGCTGTAGTAGTAGGTAAGGTGCAGCAGGCCTTTAGGAATAGGGGTTTGCAAGGAAAGAATAGGAAGAAAAGGGCTCTACAGCTAGGTAGCAGCCATGGGAGAGGTGTAGGCCCTCTTTTGCAGGATATCACAAGAAAGAGAATTCCATTGGAAGTAAAATAAAGGTTTTTTTTAGTTTCATAGCTGTAAAATTGTAAGAGTTATTAACTAGTTTTGGAGTTTCAGAAAATTATTTTTATGGCCAAACTATTAAAGTTAAATTTTTAAAATAAGTATCAAAATTAACACTTGTCAATCAATCTAGCTACTGTCAAAATTTCAGATATGTAGGAATATTATAAGTTGCCATGATGAAATCTTTAAGTTTGAGACTCAACATTTGATCTAGATCAAGAGACTAATTTTGTGGGAAAATGGAAGAAGTTGTGTTCCCACAGGTGTTTCTGTATATAGCAGTCCTGAATTTTCCTCGTGGCCATTCTTGCAGAATTAGTATGAGTGTAATTTATGAGTATAACCACACATGGTATGTCATTTTGGTGCGATGCAGACACCAGCCAGTCTTTCACAAGTTGTTCGAGCAAGCACAATGATGCTCTGAGGCAGAATCTTATACCATGTGCCACGGCAGCACAACTTAATTAAAGGTTGTTGGCAGAAACATTGAATTTTCGGGGCGTGTGACAATATTTTATCATCTTCCATGCAGTAGTGAATGGGGTTTTGTCTGGCTCGGTTGTGTCCTCCGTTTACATTCTTTGGAGACTTTGTCTGATGCAAATTTATTTATGTGGCTTTGTTTAAAATTGAAGAATATAGTGAACATTTATCAGTGACTTTTATTGACTGTTACCTTTCTTAGTTTTGGATTTAATCAAGCTAGGTAGCAGCCAAATTAATGTTGCAAAGCACAAACTAAAATTACCCAAGGCATGATCATGGTTACAGCTGAGATTGAAGGTTTTGCACTAACCCTGGCTAAACTTTTGTTCTCACAATAGATTTACTTCATAACGGTTTCACCAAGGACGAAAGGGTAGTTATAGTGGAAGGTGTGGGGAACAGTATTGATAAAAATGCTAATTATAGTATAGAGAGTGACCTAAAGAATGTGTTGAAGGAGGCACAGCACAGTAGGGTGGAGGTCAAGCAAGTCCTAAGTCACCATGGCTAGCCGCAATTGAACCGCGCTGTGAAATGGGTAATTTTGGAAATGGAGGTGCTGCTTGGAAACTGCATTAGATCTGTCATGGTGGTTGTGCCTGTGGAGACCAGTGGTAGGTGCGGTTTCACTGGGCGTGGCCTCCACCTAAATAGGAGGGGTGAGGGAATACTTTCTGAGTTGTTGGCTTGGGCTGGAGGAATCCCACTTCCAGTGGTGACGGTGTCAGGACTGTGCCTTTCTTAGATTAAGGGCTGTTGGTGAGGGGATAAAAATAGGTAATCATAGGGATACTGAGTATAGGTCCATAGTTACAAAAATTACTATTACTAAAGAAATAGAAGAACCTTTTTAAACAATAACAGAAGGGGGCAGATCTGGGAATGCAAATGTTATTGCTGAAAATATTCCAAAGCTAGTGATAAGAGTGTTACTGGTAAATTGTTGAAGTATAATGAACAAAGTAATGGATGTTATGGATCATTTTCCTCAATTGCTGATAATATTAATAAATAAATAATGCCAAAGCCATTGACTTTTTAGTATTTATTGGTCTCCCATACGCGTTTCACTTCTTTTGCAGAAGCTTCTTCAGCGGTTTTTTTTTTTTATTTTGTGGTCTATTTCATTTCTTTTAGCTCCATTCTCACCATCAGTGCTTTTGCATTTTTGGTGAGAAGTGTCTTCATTATTTGGATTCACAACACTGCACTGTGTGTTTCTTTCTACTAAAAGGTCAATTGCTTTGGCGTAATTTATTTATTAAAAGTAATGGAGTTTGAAAATCCAATAAAAATACATGAACCTCAAGTAGTTATAGGGGTAGAGTCTAGGTTAAAGAAGGAGATTTTTCGCGATGGTTACAGGGTGTGCTGCAGTGATAGAGGAGCTACTGATGGAGGGGTATTCATACAGGTTAGTAAAGACCACTATAGTTCACTGTTGTTCAGAGATCGTGACCATGGGGTAGACTTCTGGTGAAATAGTTAGAATGTAAGCTACTTACTGTACTGGAAAAAAGAATGATAAAGATGAGGCTTCTGGGGACAATCTAAATTCATATTCAAAATTCAGAAGTGAGCATAGAATGGTCATAATTGGTGGAGATTTGAACTTACCAGGTGCTAACTGGACAGAAAATAAAATTAATAACACATAGGAACAGAGATTTGCAAATATCTTAGTAAGGGAAGATGCATTTACACAGATGGTTGAGCAAAAAACAAGGGAACCAAACATGTTGGATATTTTCCTAATAAAGCACGATGATAACCTAATGGGGTGTCAAGTAACGGAAGGAATAAGTGATCACAATGCAGTTCTGATGGATACAAGGGGATTCTGTAAAGCAGTGGTTAAAATTGAAGGGGAAAATAGATACAATTATAAAAAGGCACAAATCTTGGAACTGAAAAGATATTTCAGGGTTAATTTTAGTAAATGGTAAACTGGCACAAGTTCACTGGAGATAAAGTTGGAGGAGTTCAAGGAAATAATAAAAAAGGTGAAGAAATGTTTATTCCTAAACAGAGAATAGAGAGAAGTTCAGAACCTTCATACTATAACAGGGAGGCGAGGAGGTTAAAGAGATTATTGAGATGAGAACATAACAGAGTTATGAAACAGCAAGGTAGTAGGGAAGTCATGAAATAACTAACCAAGGAATTAGTAATGTCAAAGAAACTGACTAAGGATGAGTTTATGAAGAATATTATCAGTGCAGGGGGACCTCCGTCTGATGCATCTAGAAATTTCTATAGCTATATCAGGAAACTGAGGGGAAGAGTGGGTACCAAGACAATTATAGATAAGGAAGAAGAGGAAGTAACTGAGGATTTAAAAAAGGCAGACTTATTAAGTAAGTGGTTCAGTGAGACCATTAGGGACAATAATTCAGGGGTTATATCAGAAAACGAACCTATCGGCACAGTTGGAGGTGAAGAGATCACAAAATTTTTAATTAAATATGAAGATATCATGAGGAACTAAGGAATCTGAAAAAGCGTAAAGGGGCCAATGGTGATAATATTTCTACAGATGTCTTAAAGATAGTAGGATGGGACATTGTACCTTGCCTTAAAGTATTATTTAAATTGAGTCTGGATACTTGTTGTTTACCAGATGACTGGAAGAGTGTGATTTATAGTTCCAGTAAAGGAGGGGTGACAAGTAAGGTCCAAAACTATAGGCGAAGCAACTTGACATCAGTGGTTGGTAAATTAATGGAGTGATTAATATACAATCATATTAGAAGTGTCTGTGAAGAATGTAAGTGGTTTTCAAGTCGGCAACAAGGCTTTGGACAAGGATATTCGTGTGAATCTCAGTTAGTAGGCTATATTCAAGATATTATTATTATTATTTCGTATCAGAAACATACAGTTACACAATTACAGTCATCAAATTATAATCGACCAGAACTTGGCCACTTCCAGTGCATTTTCTGAGGCATCATACAGTTCAGCTGCCGAGCAGGATGCTGGACACAGTTGACACTGGAGCATGAGCTGGACAGTCTGGTCCTCACCGCAGTCGCACTTGATATCACTGATCTCAGTATAGCCCTATCTTGCTAAATTCACTTTGGATCTGCCCACTCCTGATCTCAGCCTATTCAAAGATTTCCATGTCAACCATCCCTTGTCATAACCAGGTGGAAAAGATTCAGACACTCTTCCCCAGCCATGCGGAAAGGGAGCCTTAGCTTCCCATAGTTGTAACCTGGCTTCTTCAGTTGTTGTTGTAAGTTCCTGAGATATTCTTAGGAAACTTTTCCTGGACTTAAGTCTTTGCCTGTGAGGGATATACCCATATTGTGGATGAGATTTTTCATGGTTCACTTTCCTCCTTTCCTTGTTCACTGCTATTTCCCTTCGAACAGAAGGTGGTGCTATTCCTGCGAGACGGTGGAGCCATTCGACTGGAGTTGATTTTAAGCAGCCTGTTATGATTCTGCACGTGTCATTAAGTGCAATGTCTACTTGTTTGGCATGGGTTGAACTGTGCCATACGGGACAGGCGTACTCTGCAGCCGAATAACATAGTGCTAAGGCAGAAGTTCTAATTGTTTCAGGTTGGCTGCCCCACTGCGATCCAGCCAGTTTTCTTATGAGATTGTTCCTACTGGAAACTTTCAGCTTGGAGTTCATGCAATGTTTCCTGAATGTAAGTGATCTGTCAAGGGTCACTCCTAGATATTTTGGAGTATCACAGTGTTCTAGTTCGACCCCCGACCATGTTACCTTTAACCTACGATTTGCGTCTTTATTCCTTAGATGAAAAGCACATACTTGTGTCTTCGTAGGATTTGGTTTAAGCTGGTTCGTGCTATAATACCTTGACAAACCTTCCAGAGTGTTGGTAAGGGTGCTCTCCACTGATTCAAAGTCTTTGCTCTGTGAGACCAGAGCAAGATCATCAGCATACACGAAACTCCTGCATTTGCGTGGTATAGGCTGATCATTGGTATATATGTTAAACAATAATGGGGCTAGCACACTTCCTTGGGGTAGACCATTCTTCTGTGTCCTCCAATGGCTACACTGACCTTGGAAGTCAACAAAGAATCTGCGGTTCTGCAGAAGAGTAGCAATGAACTTACTAAGAATAAAATTCCTGGTCAGATTGTAGAACTTGACTAGTAGTAGCTGAAATAGACAGATGAGGTCAGGTTGATAGTTTAGTACTAGATCTTTCAAAGGCCTTTGACAGAGTGAGCTATAAAATGGTGCTAAATAAGGAAAAAACTATTGGAGTTGATAGAAAGGTAATTTGCTGGGTAGAAGAATTCCTAAAAGGTAGAAAGCAAACAGTTGGGGTAGGAAATGCAATATCAAAACAAGTATGAGTGAACAAGGGAGTCCAACAGGGTAGTGTATTGTGACCATTGTTATTCGTTATTTAATGAATGATTGTATTAATGGTTTACTGTCACATGTTAGATTTTTTGCAGATGACATAATCTATATCTATAAAACGAAAACCGGAGATATTTGTAATATAAAAACACGGAAACTATGGAGCAGATTTCGATGGGATTTTCAATGTTTTAAAGCTTAGAACCTTAATTCACTTGTCTGACATGTCTTATAGTTCAACGTTAAATAATGTAGAAGCATTAAATGAAATTCTGAATGTATTGTGAGGAATTCCACAGCAGGAACCACCAGATGGCGCATACATCGCACCAAACACACAACTACAATACAATATCTCTGACCATAGACTTTAATGAGCAGTTTATAATAATAACCATTCTTTCATACTGAACAAAACTTGAAATATTATTTCCTTTAATACGGGGTGTTTAGTTTTTAAACGCTTCGATGGCCGTATTGAATGCGAGGAATTAATAACGAGAAATCAGTGGAGATTTTCTTTACCCATTTCTGGCAATATCTTTGACCATGAGCTTTAGTATTTGTCTCTGATACCTATCTTAGTGTTCTATGATAATAATTTTCTGGATAAATTACATTCATACAGGTAATTAATTCGTACGCTGATGGTTTTTTTTTATCATTTGAAGTTTGTAATTCAACCTTTAGTGTTAGGAATAATAACAGCATCAGGTGTTTGGAGCTGATAGATTCATTCCGTTTGCAGTAATTAATAAGTACAATGATTTTTTTTTTTAATCATTAGAAGTTTGTATTAACTCTTTAGTGTTGAGAATGATAACGGCTTAGGACAACTGAACATTTTTTGGTATTAGGCTGCAATTTTTCGCTATACGCGTGTGTTTGTGACATAATCTAGGTATTATTCATTTTATATTTTATCACGTTATATAGAAATGCAATAGTTTTTAACATCAACAGAAGTTTTTGTTATGTCCTTATTGTTGGAAAGTAACCCATTATGACAACTGAGCGTTTATTGGAATTAAATTCTGCGCTATACATTTCAGTTTCTGACATATTCTAGCCTTTATTCATATTATAATGTATTGCCTTGTTCAGTATAGCAGTTTCTACGTCTACCGTGGCGGCGTAATTTGATGATGAATTCTTATGTAACTGAATGAGACAGATTGTATTTTTTTTTTTTTTTTTTTTTACTACTTAACGTCTCTTAACAGCGAGATCTTTAAAGACGGGAAAGGATGGGGGGCAAGGAATGGGAACAAATTTGGCCATTGCCTTTTGAAGGGAGCATCCCTGCATCACCTGGAGTGATTTGGGAAAACTATGGAAAACCCAAATCTGGATGCCCGGACGGGGATTCGAACCGCAGTCCTCCCGAAGGTGAGGCCAGAATGCTATCCGTTACACCACCAACTTGGGTACAGATTGTAAAAACAAATTACGTATCTCGGTTAGTTTTCGAGATATCGAATGTCAAAAATTATTTATAGGTATAGTTTTCTTTTCTTTTTAACAGCGATTGTTTTCTGCTTCAAACGACATTTCAACTTGACCACAACCGCTAGAAAGAAAACAAAACACCCTTCATACATGTCCAGCGTGTAGTGCCTTGTGACTGGATTTTTTTTGCTCCAGGTTGTATTTCAAATGGTAAAATTCATCTCCAAATTTTACAATATAATAAAAACAAAGATTTATTTAATCGATTGATTTTTCTGAAAATAAAGAAACTGTGATATTAATTACAATTAATCCATATAAGTTTTCACTATTTCGAGATTTCTTTGGTTGCTTGTTAGTTACATCGCTGGAAGTACACTCGCCCACGATAAAAGTGTGTGGTGAGTAAACTGGAGCTTTATCATTTCGAACTATCAACCTAAATTTAGAGATACAATATCCCAAGAAAAAAGCAATATTTTAGATTTCACGTTCAATGTGTCTCGTCAAGTGAGATAAGAATCCATCGTCTGGTTTGACGAGAAGTTTAAACGAGAAATATAGATAAAAATCTTCAATTTTGATTTGTCTTGTGGTGGTACATTAGAATACATCATCAAATTGCAATGCCACAGTTAAAAGATTTTTCATATAAGATTATTCACACATTTCTGGGTTGGACGAATAGTGTTATAGTAGTAAGTCGACATTGATATTTATTTCCTTGTGAAGAAAGTTTAAATTTGTTCTTATGATCCACGATGATAATTTCAACATTTTTGAGATACAAAATCTTAACTCAAATGGCAAAAAAACTCTGTTAGGCGAAAAAGAGGGTGTAGAGAAATTTCTACAGGGGCGTGTGCTCTATCGCAATTAAATCAAATTATAAAGCGAGCTTGATGGGTGAACGGTAGCGCTCAGTCCGTGCACTTGAGAACACCCGTATTCAAATCCCCATCTGCCCATCCCGTTTTAGCTCAACATTAAATTTTATATAAATTATCACCAAATCTACATCTATAAAACAAAAACCGGATAAATTTGTTTTATAAAAACTCGGAAACTACGGAGCGGATTTCGATGGAGTTTTCACCATTTTAAAGCTTAGAATCTCAATTCAGTTTGGCGTCTTACATTTCAACGTTAAATAACGCAGGAGTATTAAATGAAATTCTGAATGCATGATGATGAACCCCAAAGTTGGAAGGATCAGATGTTGCATACTTTGCACTAAACATACAACTACAACGTCTCTGACCATAGCCTTTAATTTAAGCAATAAGATAACTTTACAAAAATAACTATTTTGCACACTAAACAAAACTTGAAGTATTCTTTCCATAATTTCGGGATATTTAATTTTTAAAGGCCATTGATAGCCGAAGAAACAACAGATTTTTTTAAGCATGGTCTCTGGACAATGTCTCTGGCTATCATCAATAGTATTCTGTTTACAATGATACTATTCTGGATTCACTTTCCATATTTGTAGAAAAGGATGAATCTGTGGAGTTAAAGTATCTGGCGTTTCGAGCAAAAAGTATATTCACTTCGCAGTTGAATCGAATGTGAGTTTCCAGCATAATCTAGCGTTTTTCAGTAACCTAATAATGCAATTTCTTAACCAAATTAATGAAGCTTGATATACATGAATCTTTTCAGATGAATGAAAATAATGTATGTGCAAATAAACCTCAACCCACCAGCTTCTTGCTAGGCGACGGATGAATCTAGCTTGATTTGCTTTAATTACAAAAAAAGTTGGTGCGAATTTTATGAAACTTTGAGTAAATGTTTCTCATTGCAAGAATAAAAATAGAGCATGGGTAAATCTACTCCAACTATACCGGGCAATGCTGGGAACTCAACTAGTGTTATATAAAAGGATCAAAACAATAGAAAACTGTAAACAGCTGCAGGGTGATCTAGATAGGGTAACTAACTGGGTGAGTCAACATGGGATGAAGATAAATGCAAAAGAAGATCCAGCTTATTAGGTACAAAGATAAGAAGCTAAAGGTTGATTATGATTATAAAGTGGGAAACGAAATGACCACAGAACACAGTCGGTAACTAATACGATAAAGACACAGGAGTGGCATTCATTGGAGGATAGCAGGAGGGTGAAGAGAGTCATGGAAGTGTACAAGGTCTATACTGGTGATGAAGCATGGAAAGATATTGGTGCTTGGAAGGGTAAGGTTGACCATGACCACAAGCTGGCACTTGATTTCAGGCATAAGGGTGGGGAAAAATTTTCTTTCGTGGGAAAGGGTGTAAGGGACTGGAATAAATTTCCAAAGAAGTGATTAATAATTTACTGGAAACACTGAAGGAATTAAAAAGTAAAAATTAGTAGACGGCAAAAGTAGGTTGGAAGAGGAAAGGAGAAAGGGGTGTTTAGGGAGATTGCCATTGGAGCTCCATCACAATTTTGTGATATACATTATTTTTATAAGGTGTTTTCTTCTGATGACTTTGTTCATATCATATTTTAAGAAATGAATTTTTTTGAATTCATCCCATAAAGGGCAAAAATGTCAATATTTCTAAAATGCTGTTTTTTGTGTTGTGAGTCATTTATCTACAAGGATACCTATCTGAAATAGTTAAATGAAGTACCATTTAAAAAATTAAGATCTCCGATTTGGTGACATCATTATTAAGACAGTTATTTTTCGGAATTCAATTCTCAAAGGGCAAATGTATCAATATTTCTGCAACACATTTTTGTGTCACAAGTCATTTATCTCCCTCTGTATCTAATTGATATAGATAAATGAGGTATCATATTGAAGATTAATGTCTTCGCCGTGTTCAAATTAAATTTTAAGAAAGCAATTTTTCCCAATTTGACCCTTAAAGGGCAAAAATGTCAATATTTCTAAAATGCGTCTTTTGTGTCTTGAGCCATTTATCTCCATGGATATCTAACTGAAATCTATAGATGAAGTAGGATTATGAAGAGTAATGCCTCAACTTTGGTTCCATCATTTATTAAAAATGAATTGTTTTTGGAATTCAGCTCTTAAAGGGAAAAAGTATCAATGATTCTACAACAAATTTTTGTGTCACGAACCATTTATCTCCCTTTATATATAACCAATATAGACAAATGAGGTATCAACTTAAAGATTAAGGTCTTTGTCGTGGTAACATTATATCTTAAAAAAAGGAATTTTTCATAATTAGACCCTTAAAGTGCAAAAATGTCAATATTTCTAAAAAGCCTTATTTGTGTCTCGAGCCATTTATCTCACAGGATATCTAACCGAAATCGATAGATGAAGCAGGATTATGAAGAGTAATTTCCCAGCTTTTGTGACATAATGTATTAAGAAAGAATTTGTTTGGAATTCAGGTCCTAAAGGGAAAAAGTATCAATGGTTCTACAAGGCATTTTTGTGTCATGAGTCATTTATCTCCCTTCATATATAACCGATATGGAAAAATGAGGTATCAACTTAAAGATTAAGGTCTTTGTCGTGGTAACACTATATTTTTTGTCATTAGACCCTTAAAGGGCAAAAATGTCAATATTTCTAAAAAGCGTTATTTGTGTCTCGAGCCATTTATCTCCTAGGATATCAAACTGAAATCGACAGATGAAGTAGGATTATGAATAATAATGTCTTAGCTTTGGTGACAAAATATATTAAGAAAGAATTTGTTTGGAATTCAGGTCTTAAAGGTGAAAAGTATCAATGGTTCTACGACACATTTTTGTGTCATGAGCCATTTATTGTAAGACAACAAGCTTGTAGTGGGGTTCTCCATAAAGGCTTTCTCTTAACTCTGACAATGTGTAAGCATTGGATAGTCCAGTTATGACTTTATAATACCAGGTCGCCACTTAGCTTTATTTTAACCAAAAGCTAAGGAAAGTTAATAAGTAAATAATGTTTAAGAGTCGGTTGTAGTTTAAATCACTATATTCTTGAAATCTTACAAAGTCAATAACTGAATAGGCATCAAAAACTCACAGAAGTAAAGTTTGCAAATTTGATTAATTTTTCGAGCCAGACCACACCCCATAGTTCACAGTACCACTTTCTAGTTGGAGAAACCGAATAAATGTTAGTCAAATGTTTCATTGTTCAATTTGTTGGTTAATGCAATTTTAGCAATCCCAAGGCCCCACATGGCGTAATACTCCTTCACTGCTACATTGTAATAAAACTTAAATATGTGAACCTACATTGTGCCAAAATTAAACTCTTGCACAGTAGTGCTTAGTGTGAAACTTGCTGGTCTACTAAGCCTACATCTTGTTGCACACACGGTTCCTAAAAGACTGAAATTACAGCTTGACGCGATCACAGTTTCTGGACATCTGATTCCGAGGGAAGGTTCTAGGCGGCTACCTGCCCTCTCACAATCCGTGGAAAAGTCCCAAACTTCCTTATCACATGGATAGTTCCTGGATGGATAATCAAATATCAAATCACATGTCTGAATGGTTTCATCATACAATTTTGACCTTGAAAATAAAAATAATTCTATCTCTCTAAAGCTTTACAAATTGATAGATCTTGTAATAAACATCTACTTTGGTTATTATAAAAAATTTCGTAACTTTAATAGTTTAACCGAAAATAAATAATTTAGATACGAACTTTTGAAATACTTCTCCAGGCGAATGCTGAAGGCTAATGCAATTGAAAATACTATCTCAACAACTGTAAAAATCTGCTTTCTAGCTTAAATTAACATAGAAACTATAAAAATAAAATACAGTACTATCCAATCCAACTCACGGTTCTGAGAATAAATTTTTTTCATACATTTACAAAATTTAATAGATACCTGATATGTCCCTCCAAAATTGAAGTTATTTTCCACAAAAACTAACTGAAATTTTCCCAAAAAGGACTAAAAAACTGAAAAACCTCAAAATCTCCCTCTTATTTACCTACTGTTGTGGTTGGTTTGCCATTCATACTCCTTTCACTCTCTCTCACTTATTAACCCTTTAACTGCTACGGTTTGCCCGGCCGAGCCCTTGCTGAGTGCTGCTTTGTTTAGGTCTAAGCTGTTTACCTGCCCTGGAATGCCGCATTAGACCAGACCGCTATGTACTGAATATGTCTGGAGCGTTGTGTGTGATGTTCTTCTGCTGTTGCTCTGGGATCTGAAACCGCAGATACAAAATAAATGCTGTTAATATAACATCTAAAGTTTTTCAATTTAAAGCTCCTCTAAAAGTGAATGTCTGCGTAAGCAAACATGCAGGTACTTCATATACTAAATAGATATTACAGCAACTGAAATGTTTTTAGTTTGTGAGCGTAGTAATATATATCGCTAGAACCTTTCCGAACAACTTTCACAAATTCTGCACATATTTTCCAGCCATCTTTTTGACGCGGGCTATGGACTGCCAGTGGTGAAGTTAAAAATATATTTTTATTTTCAAATTTTTATTTAATTCATTTAGTTTTAGAGGCGAATAAATGTAATATAATTATTACTCTGCAGTTACCCATGATTAGTAATTCTTTTTGTGTAATAAACCTTGAAAAATGGTACAACACACAGTGATACATTACATGTTCTGCATTGGTTTCTCGACGCACTTTCTGTTTAGAACATACAGCGCATTTACGCATTGGCATGCTCTTCTTTGAATTTTCAATATGAATGAAATTTGGAAAATGTCTCCCAGTAAATTCTTGACGATATTCTTTATCAGAGCATCTTCCATTGCTAGATTCGTTCTGATCTGTGGTATATGCTGCAACAAGTTGTCTAAGGGGGCGTCCATAAATTATGTGAGGTGAAATAGGGGGAGAGGGGGTCAATGGAAATCTCACGTGATATTGTTTGGACTGTAGAGCTAAAAAAAGTCTACAAACGACGTGATAGTCGATGTACTCGTATTTTCTCAAAAAGTGCAGCTTTGGAAGGTTGAGACCTAAAAAAAAAAAAGTCTCAAATAGTTGCGAGGGCTATTTCTAGGGAGAGGGGGAGGTCTCACGGACCTGATCTTAGAAAACGGGGGGGGGGATGTCCCCTTTCCTGAGACAGATGAAACTCTGCAACTGGCATTTTTCGTCCGGTTACTACTCGGTGAAGAGCATGAGCATTTAAAATGCAGTGTTCGAGAATGTGGAAAAAGAACATTTTACACCACTTCATAGTGAAAATATAGTGTGAACTGATTCTTGCTTATCTGTTGGTCTCATCAGCAATAGATATCATATGATCTTCTGTTAGAAATATCAGGAAAAATGACAAACTGCTTGAATGTTAACCTAATCCACACTTGTGTCCTGCAGCTTAATAATCAACCACATGTGGTCAAATGCGTCACTAAAGCATTCTCTTTTTCCACACATTTCACCCTCACTATCTGTAGCTTCAAATTCTGAAGAATATTCACATCTGGTGGAGACAAATGGTCATTTTCCATTAGCTGATGTACACAGCTTAGGAATATTACATCGAAATCCTATCAAAGGGTTATCACTGTCATCCATATCAAAGAGATCATATTCACTGTCACTTCTAGTAAGAACCTCCATGATTTCTTCCACTGTACAAACACGACGGCATGCCATTTTCTCAGCGAAAACTAAAAGGAAAAGAGCAACACAAATTAGATCGCAGCTGCCAACACTCAAGGGCCGAATGAGGAAAACAACTAACCACCCTGGCTGGAAATATTGCGACATGACCACTCCGCTAAGAGCCTAGCATGCTAACGCGCGCAGAGCACACAGGGACCCGAGCGGCCCGACGTGTTAACACATCCAGAGCACAGACAGGGCTGCAAGGCGGTGCGTGTATACACGCCCAGATGACCTGGGTGCAGTAGTAGCCACGCACGTTAACACGTCTAGAGCAGTCAAAGGGTTAAACAAAAATTTGCAAAATATTATCACCAATATCATCAATAATATCAGATTAACACTGAAATTGTTTCACATATTTTACCATTTTCAAAATATTTCTGTTTCAATCAATGTTCATTTTGTAAAATGTCCATTTTAAATGTTCATGTTCGCTTAAACTGACAGAAAAACACAAAAAAAAACTCTTATTAAATGTTGATTAACTGGTAAAATGTTCATGACACCTGCAAATATATCAGAAAAAGTCACACAAATCACTTTTTAAAATACCACAAATTGGGTCAATTTTGCTATAATTTAACTTATGACTTCTTATAATCAATGAAATATTCCAGTTCTGTCACAGTCATGACCTTAACTGGGGCAAAAAGAATATAAAGCAAAGCCCAACAGGTTGGCTGTTGAATAATAGTCCTGTCCCAGGTGCCTGTCGCAGGCCTGCCATGACACATCAACTTAGCCACCTGCCAAAAAACCAAATTAGTTTCCATGCTTATCATAAGTACATACAAAAAGGAAATGAATATAAAATACAAGTATAAGTGAAAACTTTTGAGAAATCGAAGACTTACAATAGGAATTAGTGTTGCAAAATATTATTTGTTACAAACAAAAAATAAAGCATAAAAAGCTTTTACAAATTACATGTGTATAAACAGACAAAACTTAATGTATAAGTTGTTTTATTATTATGAAAATATTGACAAGTAAGTTACACATATATGTTAACCAAGTATTAGGTAAAATCATAAATTGAAAAAGAATTTTTTGGAATTTCATGCTTATCGTGGTCGCACGTAAGAGACAGTTCAGAACCAAGACCCTAGATTGCAGCAGCAGATATTGCAGAGATCTCAATAAACTTTTTTTTTATACAATTAGTAGCTTTTCTGATATTTTTTTTCTGTTATGAAAACATTTTTGTTTTGCTATACAATTCCAATGTAAACATTTTATTCGTACAGCAACACATATCACAGAGATGTTGAAATGCTGTGTGCATTTTGTTCAGGTTCGTTGTATTCGGATAAGGTCAGTGACAGATTGTTGTACATACAGCGTGTTTTAAATTTTCATAACTGTTTCTTAATACGTTTTGATGTGTACCTATTACACTAAACATATAAATATTTTGCTACAAAAATGCAGTACTACTTTTCATTATATTACAAGCATTCAAACTCAATATTCATCTTATTTAATTAGTGAAATTTTCGCATGGGTCGTCTAGTCAATTATTATTATTATAAAGCAACTTCTTTTATAAATGTGAAAATAGATAGACAAGTGTGTCCTATATTCCATTAATATTTGTGTGTGGTAGTAACATCAAGTCTCCCATATTGCTCAATGACTGGTATATGTCGATAGCTGTGGTGGTATGGTAGAAATTGTGGTTGGCCTAATATAAAAATAGACATGTGAGTTTCTATATTTCACCTTGCAGCCACAGACCACTGCTGTTTGTGAATGGTAAATGCATTGTTTCTGTTAACATACACAATGGTGGTACATATTTATTTCTGTGATTGTATGGAAGTGGTCATCCAAATATAAAAATAGAAGTTTGTTTCCCTATATTTCACCTTGTAACCAGAACTACCTAGTACAGACTATTTGTATTTATGTGTGGTAGTAGCTGCAAGTCTAACATCATGCACTATGTTGGTTTCCTGTGAATAACTGTGAGGGTGTGGGAGATATGGGGTTTGAAAATGTCAACCTAATATAAAAATAGAAGTGTGTGTCCCTATATTTCACCTTGCGGCCACAACTACTTAGTGCAGACCACTGGAGTTTGTGTGTGGTACTAGCGGTGCGTCTCCCATGAAGCAAAATGGTGGTTGCATCTTGATAACCATGGGGGTAAGTGAGAAATGGTGGTTGAAAGTGGTCACGCTAGTAAATTTTAATACTTTGATCAAAATGTTCAAAACAAATTTTGAATCTTTTAGAATTTATTAAAATGATATTGAATGTATTAAAATGTTCTAGACTATGACCAGTTTTTGAGTTTTTAAAGCTTTTTCAGCTATTAACAAATATAAATGATTTACACAAGACATATTTAGTGTGTGAACCAAATTTGATGAGACTTTCACAGGTAGTCAGCCGATTTGGCAGAGATTAACATAGGCTTTCTTTTATACTGGAAATATATAAGGTTCCATGTGAAAACATAAAATCCTTCAAAACACAAATGAAGTTGTGGGAACCAACTAGTGTGGTTATAATATAAATAAGCCCAAGGAATTTAAAATACAAAAAAAAAAAAATAATAATAATAATTCCATATAATGCTGCATTTTCTCCTATAGAAAATTGCTGAATTGCATGCCAATGTCTTCTCTATGGCTATCATGATGAAGACACTTCACAATATTCTCATTAGAGTTGTACATCAGGTCCACAGTCGACTGGATTTCAAAACAAAGCTGTAATTTTTTGTGAATCTTGTTGATCCAAACAGATAGACAGTGTCACAGTCAACTAAACTTTAGTTGCTTCTCAGAGCTGAAATGTTTTCTATGTAACGTAACCTAAAATTTTGTAAATGCACAACAAAATTTGTTCACAGAACAGCAAGTTCAATTAAAAAGAATTGCTGATCAGTTTTAAAGTCATTTGCTTACATAATTCAAGTAATAATTCAAAGTAAAACAGTTATAGAAAGTCAGAAAGTAGTTTTAGCATATCTGGGTTTTGGATTCAGAATATTTCTTGAAAGAAAACATTACCTTCAGTTTTTTAGCTATTTCAGACTATAACTATTAGTATGAGGGTAGTAATATTACAGTTAAAAGGTTTCCTTGAAGAGATATAAAACATTAAAATTTGAAACCAGCAAGTAATTAACATTAAAATGGTAAAATAGTCAAACTTAAGAGAGAATTGATTCAAAGTTAAAATAAAAGAAGTTTAAATAAAAGAAGAATTTTTACTAGAAATGACACTGCAATTGGTTTTTGAATTGGTGCAATATTTTGGCTGACATCTGAAATATAAAATTATGAATAATCGAATTAATATGGCTACTTCCAGTAGCTGTAATGTGAAAAATTGAATGTAAAAGAAAATTTTCTGATTTAGTGAAGTAATAATAAAACTTTTGAGAACTGTTATTACTGTTAGAGCATATCGATTTCTTATTGAAAAGGGGAAGCAGAATCATTTAAAACATGTTTTAGAGCTGTAAGTGGAATATGTCAAAAGAGAGTAAAAAATTTGGGTAGTAATTTTGTTTCAACTTATTAGAAATTAGTAAGCAAGGCAATTTTGGTACCAAACAAAACAGCAGTAAATTAGAATAACTTATTTCAGCTTCATGGCTTTAACACTGTGGAAGTTATAAACATTTATAGACCAGCATAGAAAATAACTTTTTACGACGAAAATATGATAGCTACAAGAAATTTTATAAATATTGGTTTTTATCATTTATAAGCCTGCCTAACTATTGCCAGAATTTCAGACAGATAGGAAGTTATTTAGGAACGTTGATGACATCAGATGTCACAATCTACAAGCGTGGCTACACTTGATCAGAAGTTGGGATTAATTTCATGAGAAGGTATTAAATTCCCATTCCCATGTGCTTTCTATAAATAGCAGCCCTAGACTCAACAACGCCAAGTCTTTGATAATCAGTTTGAGCGTTACCACGCAACTTTGTAGCGTGATGCTAGGTGGATGAAGATATCTGAGCAGGTGTGTTTAACTTTGAGGTTAATGTGAGGCGAAATTAGCATACCTCTTGTGAACGGGTCGTGAGGTTGGTCTGTCTCGAATGTGTTAATCCTTCCTGCAATTAAATTTTTTTGTGACTATTTCCGATGCCAAGTTTGTAACTTTGTAATTTTTGAAGAATATAGTGTTTATCAGGTTCAATAGCAACAGTAACTTTTAACGTTGACTTACCATTCCTAAGTTGGGGTTAGATCAATTTACTTGGCTACCGAGTTTCTGCAAAGCACTAAACCTGTTGTGAGAGTTCTGGTTTTACAACTACCAAGAATATAGAGAAAACCAAGATTAGATTCCCATACTCTCTGTCAACCATGAACTTTTTTCTTCCTATTGAGATGAATGTACCTTGCCAGTGATATTCTTGGTAAGGAGATGGGTACTGTGTAAATGTTGTGATGTAATAATGATGCAAAATAGTGCATAAGCTGATATTTAATACTATTTTATGGAAACCAAAGGAAAGGGATGAGTTAAAACTAAAACAATTTTAAGTGTTGTCAAATTTCTATGAAAGCATAATGCTCAACAAGGGTGTCACTTTATGAAGACAGCAGAGCTAGCTGTTAAAACGTTTATACCACACCATCTGGCTGGACATCAGAGAGGATTATATTACAGCAATTATTTACCTTCAACATGCTATAAAACCTCCACAGGTGTTTATCTAGAATTATGCATTAATAATTAAATTAAATTGCAATGGAGCGCATGCTCCAGTGGCAAATTCCCTAAAAACCCATCTTTCCCCTTTTCTACATCCATCCACATTTACCCTTTACTAATTTTAACTTTAAATTCTTTCAAGATTTTTGGCAAATTATTCATCATTTCTCTTGGTAACTTATTCCAATCCCTGACACCATTACCTAAAAAAGAGAATCTTTCTACAACCTTGTACCTGGAATCGAGTGCCAACTTATGGTCATGGTCATCTTTTCCCTTCCATGCATTACTTACACCAATATCTTTCCATGCCTCATCACCAATATACGCCTTGTACACTCCCATGACCCTCTTCACCCTCCTTCTGTCTTCCAATGAGTTCCATTCCAGCTCTTTTATCATATCTGTTACTGATTGCATTCTGCGATAATTTACGGAAACAAATCTAGTAGATCTTCTTTGCACCTTCTCCAACTCTTGTATTTGATACTCAAAATGTGGGTCCCATACTAAACCACCATATTCAAGCAATGGTCTGACCAAAGTTTTGTAACCAAGTTCCTTTACTTCTCTCGTATATCCCCTCATCACCCTCTCCAACAAATGCAGAATTTTGAAAAGTTTTCCTACTACCTATCCAATGAGATCTGCCCAGTTAAGCTTGTTATCAAATGTAATGCAAGATATTTACATTTCAAGTCTTCAATAAGGAATTCTTTCCCCACCTTATAATCATAATAATCCTTTAGTTTTTTATTTGTGTATCTAATAAGCCAACTCTACTTTGCATTTATGTTCATTCCATGTTTACGAATCCAACTAGATACTCTCTCCAGATCATCCTGCAACTGTTTACAATCTTCAACTGTTTCGATCCTTTTATATAGCACTAGCTGACCCAGCAATGCTTCGCTATTGCTTGACTTGGTTTAGGAATACCAAATGTAGACAGTATTTTTCAGTTTATTTTAAAGTATATGTGTGCAAAGTTCCTTAAAAAGTTGGAAAAAAACTGGCTTTATATAAGGTATACTGGCAAAAATTAAGGGAGTTTAAAGGGGAAAAGGGGTTGCAATTTTGGATACCATATGTTGCAAATTTTGGTGGAAATCTGATTAATTCTATGGGTTTGTTTAAATTAAGGGGTGGAGGGTTTTTTTTAAAAAAAAAAAAAAAAAAAAAATCAGGAACCTTCCTAGCCGTACTCTCTACAACTCAACAGAGTTTCATCATAATCGGATAAAAATTTGTGGGTTTTGATAAATATAATTGGAAATTAAGAAGGGAGGGGGTTAAAGGGAAGAGGGGTGGGATTAGGCTAACCAAATTTACATAGTATTTTTCTGCTTGTTTTAAAGTATACCTGTGTTAAAATTCCTTCAAAATCGGGTAAAAACTGTACCTTTATATATGACACAGTGGCAAAAAATTAAGGGGATGTAAAGGGGACAAAGGGGTTGCCTTTTTGGAATCCACATGTAGATAGTATTTTCCTGTTTGTTTTAAAGTATACGTGTGCAAATTTCTATAGAAATAGGATAAAATCTGTGTATTTGTTTAAATTAGGGGGATGTGAAGGGGTATGAGGGATGGCGTTTTTGGAAACCCTACGTAAGCAATATTTTTCAATTTGTTTTAAAGAATTGGTTAAAATCTGTAGGTTTTCTTAATTTATGGGGAGTAGGAGGGAAGAGGAGGTGGTTTTTGGGTGGAAAAGGGGAGAGGGATTAGGTTTTGGTAAAAATAATGTCTATAGTGTTTTTCTGTGTGCCAATTTCCTTCAAAATCAGATAAAATCTGTGGGTATTTTTTAAATTATGGAATGCAAGGGGAAGAGGGGGTGGTTTTGGGTAGAAAGGGTGAGAGGGATTGTGTTTTTGTAAAATTAATGTCTACAGCATTTTTCTATTTTATTAATAGTATATGCGTGCAAAGTTCCATCTAAATCTGATAAAAAGTGTAGGTCTGTGTAAAAATTAAGGGGCGGGAAGGGGGAAAGGGGGTGCGTTTTTGGAATCCAAATGTAGACAGTGTTTTTCTGTTTATTTTAAAGTATATGTACGTAAATTTCCGTACAAATCGGATAAAATCCGTAGGTTTTGTTAAGTTATGGGGTGTAATGGGGAAGAGGAGGTGGTTTTTTGGAAATTTTATTTCTTAGGAACCACCCCGGATGTGCACTCGACAACTCACCAAAGTTTCACCATAATCGGACGAACGGTTTAGGAGCGCATAGAGGACAAACAGATAGACAGACAGAGGGTGTAATTAAGGTGGTGGAAAGAGAGGAGAGGAATTGGGTTTTTGTGAAATTAATGTGTACAGTATTTCTCTCTCTTTTTTAAAGTATACGTGTACAAATTCTTATCTAAATCGGATAAAAATGAGGTTTGCCTAAATTATGGGGTGAAAACGTAATGGGGTTGGAAAGGGGGAGAGGGGATGAATATTCGGAAACCATACGTAGGCAGTATTTTTCTGTTTGTTTTAAAGTATAAGTGTACAAATTCTTATCTAAATCGGATAAAAGATTTGGTTTGCCTAAATTATGGGGTAAAAACGTAATGGGGGTGGAAAGGGGGAGAGGAGATGAATATTCGGAAATCGTATGTTGGCAGTATTTTTCTGTTTGTTTTAAAGTATAAGTGTACAAATTCCTATATAAATCGAATAGAAAATGTGGTTTTGCCTAAATTATGGGGTAAAAACGTAATGGGGTTGGAAAGGGGGAGAGGGAATGAATATTCGGAAACCATACGTAGGCAGTATTTTTCTGTTTGTTTTAAAGTATAAGTGTACAAATTCTTATCTAAATCGGATAAAAATTTGGTTTGCCTAAATTATGGGGTAAAAACGTAATGGTGGTGGAAAGGGGGAGAGGGGATGAATATTCGGAAACCATACGTAGGCAGTATTTTTCTGTTTGTTTTAAAGTATAAGTGTACAAATTCTTATCTAAATCGGATAAAAGATTTGGTTTGCCTAAATTATGGGGTAAAAACGTAATGGGGGTGGAAAGGGGGAGAGGAGATGAATATTCGGAAATCGTATGTTGGCAGTATTTTTCTGTTTGTTTTAAAGTATAAGTGTACAAATTCCTATATAAATCGAATAGAAAATGTGGTTTTGCCTAAATTATGGGGTAAAAACGTAATGGGGTTGGAAAGGGGGAGAGGGAATGAATATTCGGAAACCATACGTAGGCAGTATTTTTCTGTTTGTTTTAAAGTATAAGTGTACAAATTCTTATCTAAATCGGATAAAAATATGGTTTGCCTAAATTATGGGGTAAAAACGTAATGGTGGTGGAAAGGGGGAGAGGGGATGAATATTCGGAAATCATATGTTGGCAGTATTTTTCTGTTTGTTTTAAAGTATAAGTGTACAAATTCCTATCTAAATCGAATAAAAAATGTGGTTTTGCCTAAATTATGGGATAAAAATGTAATGGGGTTGGAAAGGGGGAGAGGGGATGAATATTTGGAAACCATACGTAGGCAGTATTTTTCTGTTTGTTTTAAAGTATAAGTGTACAAATTCTTGTCTAAATCGGATAAAAATTTGGTTTGCCTAAATTATGGGGTAAAAACGTAATGGTGGTGGAAAGGGGGAGAGGGGATGAATATTCGGAAACCATACGTAGGCAGTATTTTTCTGTTTGTTTTAAAGTATAAGTGTACAAATTCCTATCTAAATCGAATAAAAAAGGTTGGTTTTGCCTAAATTATGGGGTAAAAACGTAATGGGGGTGGAAAGGGGGAGAGGGGATGAATATTCGGAAATCATATGTTGGCAGTATTTTTCTGTTTGTTTTAAAGTATAAGTGTACAAATTCTTATCTAAATCGGATAAAAAATTTGGTTTGCCTAAATTATGGGGTAAAAACGTAATGGGGGTGGAAAGGGGGAGAGGGGATGAATATTCGGAAATCATATGTTCGCAGTATTTTTCTTTTTGTTTTAAAGTATAAGTGTACAAATTCCTATCTAAATCGAATAAAAAATGTTGGTTTTGCCTAAATTATGGGGTAAAAACGTAATGGGGGTGGAAAGGGGTAGAGGGGATGAATATTCGGAAATCATATGTTGGCAGTATTTTTCTGTTTGTTTTAAAGTATAAGTGTACAAATTCCTATCTAAATCGAATAAAAAATGTGGTTTGGCTAAATTATGGGGTGTTATGGGGAATAGGGCTGACTTTTTGGAAATTTTTTTTCACAGGAACCTTTGCAGACGCACACTCGAAAACTCTCCAAAGTTTCATTGCAATCTGATAAATGGTATAGGAAATGTTTATATGGGTAAAAGAAAAGGGCTGTTTTAAGGGTTGGAAAAAGAAAAGGGCTGTTTTAAGGGATTTTCCGGCAATTATTGGAATTTTTCTCGCCGTAAAAAACCATCCTTGAACTCCAACGAACATTTAAAAAAAAAAAAATTGGCCAAATTGGTCCAGGCGTTGTTGAGTTATGCGCTTACCAACACATTTTGCGATTCATTTTTATATTATAGATTATGTCATCTGCAAACCATGTAATTTCTGATAGTAAACAATCAACACAATTTTCCGTTAGAATAATACATAGTAATGGTCCCAATAGACTACCCTTTGGCACTCCCATTTTATCTTTGACTTCTTTTGATACCACATTTCCTACCCTAACTGTTTTCTACCTTTCAAAAATTCTTCTATCCAGCAAATCACTTTCTGATCCACTCCATTGGTTTTTCCTTATTTACTACCATTTTATGGCTCACTCTGTTAAAAACCTTTGACAGATCTAGTGCTACACTATCAATTTGACCTCCCCTGTCCATTTCATCTGAAATATCTTGCATATATCCCACCAACTGAGATTCGCATGAATATCCTTGCCTAAAGCCATGTTCCCTACTTGAAAACCACTTATGCTCCTCACTTATATTTCTGATGTGGTTGCATATCAATCGCTCCATTAATTTACGTACCACTGATGTCAAGCTAATTGGCCTATAATTTTCAACTCTATTTCTCACC
Organism: Vandiemenella viatica; assembly: GCA_031002005.1. Classification (NCBI taxonomy): domain Eukaryota; kingdom Metazoa; phylum Arthropoda; class Insecta; order Orthoptera; family Morabidae; genus Vandiemenella; species Vandiemenella viatica. The sequence goes on from JARYHS010011408.1 coordinate 105,220,661, forward strand.
CCTCCTTTATTTACGAGCACTACTATCACACTTTTCCAATCCTCTGGTAAGCAGCAAATATCAGGCCTCAATTTAAATAATATTTCAAGATAAGGTACAATGTCACATCCTGCTATTTTTAAGACATCTGTTTCTAATATTATCTACACCATCCCCTTCATGTTTTTTCAGCTTTTTAGTTCATCCATGATATCTTCAGGATGAATTTCAAATTTTATGTTCTGCTTATTTCTAATTGTTTTGTTAAGCTCGTTATCTGATTTAGAACCACTTTCTTCTGATTCATTGTCCCTAAAGCTCTCACTAAAACAATTACTTAAAATCTCTGCCTTTTTCAAATCCTCCATAACTTCTTGTCAATCCTTATCTAAAAGTGTCTCAACACCCTCCCATCCTCTCAGTTTTCCAACATAAATTTCTAGATGAATCAGTCAATGGTCCCCCTGTACCAACAACACTGTTCGTAAATCCATCTTAGCCAACTTTTTAGCTATTATTATGTCCTTGTTTAATAGTTTTAAATATTCCCGACTACTGTGCTGTCTCTTAACCCTATTATGTTCTCTTCTTACCAACCTCTTTAACCACCTCACCTCCCTGTTATAGTACACAGATTCTCTACTTATTTTTATTTTTGAATAAAATTTTATTCCCCCTTTCTAATTGTCTCCTTTAACTCTTTTCATCTTGAATTTACTGTACTTGTGCCTTCCTTCCATTTGCTGAAACGTTCTCTGAAATATCTTTTCAAATTCAAAATCTGAGCTTTTTTATAATTGTACCTATTTTAAAAAAGTAAGATCCAAAACAGTGCATATTAACAAATTTGTAAATTAATGCATGAAGGATTTATGAGGCTGTGACCGAGGAAAATACAGACCGACAAGTAACTAGTAATACTGTTAAGATTTCTTGCTTGAAATTAGAAAGAAGGGAATATCTAAAAATAAATATTTATTTTTATACCATGTTTGTGATTGTAATAAAAATTCAGTTGAATTAGGAATTTGCTACTGCCACTAAATAACTGAGATTTTTGTTTGGCAACAGTGTTCTCTTCAGTTTAAAATTATATTTTTATCTATAAATCTACTAACAAAAATATTACATTTTAAAATAATTTTTATAAATTATATACACTACACCACACTGTATTTTAATTTTATATTATTTCACACTTATGTATGAATTCAAGTAAATACTAAAGTGTTTTAATTTTTTATCAATTTATTTTTAAGTTAATTTAATTTTACCATATTCTGCCTTTCTTATTTCTTGTATGAGTTTTTGGTTAACTGTCTTTAATATTTTAAATTAAATTCTGCAATTATAATTGTTTTTCCATATTTTTCATGTAGAAACACACAAATTCCATGTACCAGTAACTATTTTGCTGCTATCTTTCTTCCTCTTGCCAATGCTTCCAATTTTACATTGAAGGAGTATTGTTATTATTTTATTTCACATTCTTACATATCAATATCAGTTTCTACTACACCAAAGTTCTGTGTGTGCATTGAGAAGCCTCCATACTAGATTGGGAAGGTACAATGGGATTAGGTGTCAGTTGTTGTCCATGCATCCTTACTGTCTTGATTGCTGTTCTTAGGCAGTTTTCTACAATAATTAAGGCAAATTCTGGTTTGGTCCCTATTCTCTGCCTTATAAAATACACAATTCACAAAATAAACATAATTATCACACAGAACTTCGTAACATATATTGCAGAAATTTGGTAACCATTTTTCCAATAAGAGTAAATAAATCTGCCCAACCGCATGCCTGCAGGACATAAAGAGGCCCATGAGCACATTGAATTTACCAGGAAACAGCAGTGGTCTAAAATATGCTAACTCAAAAACCTCTGTGTAAATGATCTGTACCTGACAGGTTAGATTCCTGCACACTTAAGGGCACATCTCCTCAAATTCTCATAATTACACACTTAATGTCTGTGCACAGGTGTCTCAAGGTACAACAGGCCTGATTTTTTTTGTATAATTTTGGTGTATTTCTAGCCTGAGTTCTTAGAGGCCCCATTGTGAGATATGCTCTTGTGCACAAAACTTCAGGAAGCACATAAGGATGTTTGACAGTCTTAATGTATGATCCTGCACTGAATTATTTGGCACCATGATAGATGCTGCAGTGAGTAGAAATTCTCTCTTTAAGATGGATGAACAATGTCCCAGAAAATAATGCAACATATTAGTTACTGTACTTATTTTATATATTTTATATATTTTTTTGATTCTATATTCTATTTTTAATTTATATATTTATTTGATATCTATCTGCCTTTATTCTCAGAAGCATGCTGATAGCCCTGCTCAAGTAATAGATATGGTCAAATGACTGCGTAATAGGCTTTCATACATTAGTAGGTGATAATGTTTCAGAATCAGCAATGGTTAATGTATTATTAGTAGTGTAAGGGTTTGGGAGAGACTATATTAGCCATTTACAACCAAATGTTAATCTCTCCTTCACATGGTGCACCCTGTTTGCAATGACAAGGCTCTGGCGATTAAAAGATTCCTGGTATAAGGAGTCACCCACTGCTTCCCAACGGCATCCGAAAGGAGGGCAGAAGAGTGGGGATTGGTCTGAGGCAGCCTCTTGCCCTTGGGGTTGGAAACGGCACCTAAAGGTGGATGAATCAAAAATTATCAACAGCATGGGGATGCAGAAGGCAATGGGAAACCACTGCATTAAAGACCAAAAGGGTATCCCAACGAAATGTAATCCTCTCAAATTACATATATCATGATGGCTTCTTCCTGGGTAAAATATTCCGGAGGTGAAATAGTCCCCCAATTGGATCTCCGGGTGGGGACTACTCAGGGAGGAGTCATCATAATAGATATTAACATTCTACGAGTTGGAGCTTAGAATGTTAGAAGTTTGAATTGGGCAGGTAGATTAGAAAACTTAAAAAGGGAGATGGAACGACTTAAGATAGATGTTGTTGGGTTTAGTGAGATTGAATGGAAGGACGCACAGGATTTCTGGTCTGTGGAATACAGGATAATTAACATTCAAACTGTCAATGTAGTCACTGGTGTAGGATTTGTAATGAATAAGAGAGAGGGAAAACATGTAAGTTATTTTGAACAGCTTAGTGACAGGAATTATTTTGATGAGGTTAGAACTAAGCCCGCCCCAGCCACATTAGTACAAGTGTGTATGCCAAAGTCACAAGAGGATGACAAAGAAATAGCGAAAATATATGCTGAAATCGAAGAACTAATTCAATATGCGAAGGGTTAGGAAATCTAATAATAATAGGTGATTGGAATGCAATAGTGGGAGAAGGAAAAGAGGAGAATACTCTATGATATTTTGGTCTAGAAGAAAGAAATGAGCTAGGAAGCAGGTCGTTAGGATTTTGTGAAAGATATAAGCTAGTTGTGGCAAACACACTGTTTAAGAACCATGCAAGAAGGATATACACCTGGAAACGTACTGGGGATACAGGCAGATATCAACTAGATTATATCGTGGTCAAACAGAGATTCAGGAATCAAGTTCTAGACTGTAAAGCATACCCAGGAGCAGTTATAGACTCTGACCATAATTTGATAGTAATGAAGTCTGTGAGGAACCAAACTACTATACCGGGCCTAGTATAGAGCTTCAGTACCTTGCCTGAATGTTACCTTGTAGAAAGTTCTGTTAAATTTGATTAAATAATTTTAAAATGACCATGTGCCTGCGAGGAATATTTAACTGTAAAGCTTATCGGCCACCACTATGTTTATTTGAACCAATAGCTTAGAAAAGGTTACTGTCCAAGGTTAAAACATTTGAAAAGTCCACTTGTTGAAAAATTTAAAGTTTATTCAAAATAACATTTGGAAGAACAACATTTACAGTCAAATAGGCTATCGAATCAAACGTTTCCAAAAGATTGTAGATTATGAAGAGAGAAAATATCATCGTTTGAGCCCCATTGAAAATTTTACAAGTTCATAGTCACTACTACTTTCTGTTACTGACAATGAAAACCCAATATGGCCGAGACACATCCGGCTACTTCCCAGTTTTACCCGACATACGCAACATACCAACGCAGGTCAATTTGGCACAATGTTCCCAGGATACAGACAACCCCCTCTCCTGGGCCACCACCTATATACCCTCATCCGCGTGACATGGGTATTCTACTGCCTACCAAAAATAGTATGAAAAAATGTAATTATAGAATGTATTTTAAAATTAACCATGGGTAGCTTGGTCTTCAAGGTTTGTAAAAAGTGTTTAGCAAAAATTCTCAAATGATTAGCTTTCTTGTAATTAAATTTAGTTTTCAGGCATATTGATAAAACATTTCCACAAGTTAATTAGTGATTCCCCGATTTCTGTCTAAATTAAAGCACTTTTTAGGTGACTCTGCTGAATTATAAATTATCATTATAAAATTAGTGTCATTGTGTTCTCTAAAAATTCCTGATTCCAGTGGTGTAAATTTTATTATGATCGGTGGTAAAATAGCAAAGTTGTTAGCTTGTCAAAAATTGGGTTTGAAATGTGTTAAGCAGATACTTAGTTTTTAGTAATAATTAATCAAGTGTTGCTTATATCGAAAAAGTGAAGTTATCGGAATTTTCTTTTGAATTTACTTTTGTGTTTTAGAAGTTGTTTTAATTACAGAAGTGGCTTGGTTTAATTGCAAATGAATTTTGAATGAAACCACGTTCTGATAGTTGATGAAATAACTTTAAAATGTATATAAAATCTGTTCTACTGCATGGAATATTTTGAAATTTTAAGATGTTATACTACATATTTAGTTCTTTTAGAAAATCTACTTATTAGTCTGAGAAATTACTGAAAACATATGATAAAAAATGTTGAAACTGAAAGTGTATCTATCAAAGTGTTTAAAAATTTATTTACCCTAATGACATGGTCTGAAACTCCAGAATGTTAGTGAATTTAACCTTCTTTTGGATTATTATTATTATTAAATTACTTTACTGCATCAAAAAGTGTTAAGAATTGGTGGAATTATCAGGTAACAAAAATCTATTGTTTACAAGTTGGATAATAATGGATTACCCTATCCCAGGTTAGTTTAAAAGTTCTATACTATTATAAAATATTTATTTAGCACTTGTATTATATGTTGAGTGACTTTACAATTTTTAAAATGGTGTATTTATGGAATTAGGTAGCAATATCAACTTCTGCATGAAACGTTTCTCTCTTTCTGTACTTGCAATGAAAATTATATGTTTACTGGAAAGCTTACCCCCTCTCTTATGCTTTAAGCTAAGAAAACTAGAATTTACCCAAATTCTAAGCTACTTTCAAGTGCAGTCTAAGCACTTGTAAGCACTTGGCTTCCTCATACAATCGAATAAGGAAGCCAAGTAAGCAGAACAGACTGGAAGTGAACAAGCAATCTAGCACAAGAGAAAAATTTGTGGAAATGGTAGAGTCAGGTTTAAGAAGTAATTCAGAAAGTAGTTCTACCGAGAACAAATGGAATGCATTAAAGACCGAAATAATTAAAGCTGGTAAAGAAACATTAGGCTTTAGGGAACAAGCCACCCGAAAACCTTGGATCACACAGGAAATTTATTTATTAGAATAGCAATACGACGATAACACATCAGAATACGATGACAAGAACCATAATAAAATAAGACGTGGTGACCGTGACAGGACCTGAAAAGGATTGTTTTATTGGTTTTTTTATATTGTTGTGATTTGGGAAAAGTTGTATATGTAATGTAATTAATTACAGAGAGAAGAGTACACAGGTCCCTATATAAGCTTTAAAAAAGTTTACCAATATCTTTTTACAAAGATATTATAAACTTGGGGAAGGTTGTGGCATAACACGGAGAAGTTAGGAAGAAAAAAAGTAGTTGGTTGCTAGAAAAAAAACAGCGTAACAAGAACCAGCGGGCAAGCGATTAGGTTGAGTGTGAACATTTGGGGTTGAAGATATTTAGCTGCTGCTTACAGAGGACCTTCGTAATCTTTGGATATGAATTAGTAAAGCTTAAAGGAAATAAAGATCAATGAATTAAATTAAAGGCTATTGTCACTCAAGTGTTTACGGATTAAGTTTGTTTTGAAGTTTCGACGAAAGACTTGGGAAGAATATTTATTAGAATATCAACACGATGATAACACATCAAAATACGATGACAAGAACCATAATAAAATAAGACTACAGGCAATTTCTAAAATGTCTAGGTGAAGAAGGAATCAAAAGATTATTCAAGCCAATATCATAAAGTTATGAAACAGGAGAAATTCCAACTGATTTTAATAAAAATATCATCTTCACACTCCCTAAGAAAGCACAAGCTGACAAATGTGACAATTATTGCACCATTAGTCTAATATCACATGCTTCAAAATTACTGACCATAACTATACACAGAAGAATGGAAATGGTAGTAGAAGAGATGGTAGGTTAAGATTAGTTTGGGTTTAGGAAAAATTGTGGTACAAGGGAAGCAATTCTGGCTTTAAGATTAATACTTGAAGGGTGGATCAAAAAAAACAAAGATTATTTTATAGCATTTGTTAATTTAGAAAAACCTTTTAGTAATGTCAAGTGGGAAAAGATGTTCAAAATTTCAAAGAAATTATGTCTAAAATATCGAGATAGAAGTAAACTTTATAAACTATATAAAAATCAAGTAGCTATAATTAAAGTAGAGAACGATGAGAGACATGCATCAGTTAAAAGGGTAGTGAGACAAGGTTGTAATCTATCCCCATTAATATTCAACTTGTATGTAAAAGAAGCAATAAAAGAAATAAAAGAAAAATTTTGGCATAAGTTTTCAGGGAGAAAAAATCCGTATGCTATGATTTGCTGATGAAGCATTTGAAACGTGATGCTACAGAAGAATTTTGAAAATTAAGTGGACAGACAAAGTAAGGAAATGAACGAGTTTTGGAAATGATGTGTGAGGAAAGAAGTTTGTAGAAGAAGCTTATAGAAAAAAAGAGACAGGCTGGTAGGTCATGTTTTGAGACATGCTGGATTGGTTAATTTGTAGGTGGAGCGAACAGCCGAAAGTAAGAATTGAAGAGGAAAACAAAGATTAGAATATATTAAGTTGATAATGGAGGATGTGGGTTGTAAAAGATATGTAGAGATGAAGAGGTTAGCACAAGATAAGAAGGGATGGAGGATTGCATCAAACCAGTCAAAAGACTGGTGAAAAAAAAATAAAAAATAAAAAATCATGATATCAGATATAGTAAACTCATATAATAGCTGTTTATGGACACGTTGCACAAATAAAATCATTTATGTCCAGTATTTCCATCAAATTTCTACTAGATTTTTAAAGAGATGCTTCATTATATTAAATGAACTGTTTGTTACATGTTGCTCACAGCATCTCTAATGTTTATATTAGGCTACTCCAGAAGACTTGGCTACAACTGATGATGGAGCTGCTGCAATAATTGCTGCAGCACTGATGGAAGAAATTGACAGTAATGCATTAGCTAAGTTAACTGCAGCAAAAGAAGAGCTTGACAGGGCACGTGATGAACTAATGGTAAATGAAAAATTATGCTATACTCAGTTTAATATGAGTATTAAATTGTAAAGGGATCGTCAAATATTTTTTATTTTGATTTTAATGATTTTACTGAAATCTCCCATAAAGTCATATAGGTGATTAATATATTGAGTTATGTTATTAAACATTTGTTTAAAAGAAACTGACTCTATATGTATTACTTGCCAGACATAGGTTATGCTTTGACTTTTCCTAGTACCATTAATGAAGATTAGTATAGTTCTTTGAGATGGCCACCGAACTATTGTATTAACCCCCTATAGTTAATGGTTGGTTGAAAGTTAAACAGTTTGCTTTGAGACAAAAGTTTATATTCTTGAAAGACATTCTTTACAAAATTTGGTAATTACTAAATTTAACCATGGCTAGGCTTCGAAACCATTGGATCCGTGAATTTAAGACTGCAGGTTGACATTTCTCAGACTTCACTCACTGCTGGCAATCTTTCACAGATATCCCTGAAATATGAAAGAAATTCTAATACATTATGGAACAAACACAAGGTCCACTATGATCTCGTGACTGTTACTTGAATGCTTGTCACATCTTGAAAACATATGAGTTCCTGAAATCCCACTATTGTTCAGTCTTTTTCTAAGTTACATCTCAAATCTGCCTGTCCATCACCGAGTTCCTCACGCACGTCTATTAGCCTCAGATTCCTGCATAAAACTGCTCTCCAACAAATGAAAATGGCACCTTTTTATAGGAGAAATGATGTCAATGCACTTCCTTCTGCCTACTAACTTGCTTCGATCTTTCTGAAACTTTAATTTAACATGAACCTAATTTTTCCGAGTATTTAGTTCCTGTATTACTTATGTCTTAAGTTGCAGAGTTTAGGAGATATAAATTTGTAAAGTAATGAATCACCTTATCTTGAGTATCTTTTAATCCTTCAACTCTCCATGATGGTTCTAGTATCATTCAATTTCTTAGAATTTTTTTATATTAGGATAAAACCACGAAAACGCCACCAGTTGCTTAAAAGTTTTTATTCTTTAAAACTTTACTGCAGTTTCGACAAATACATGTTTGGCTTCTTCAGAAGTACACGTTAAAATTGCATAGGCGGAAGCATTATCACTAATCAGTCCTTTCGTGCGAAGTTGCACATCGTCATCGGCAACTTTATTGCTCATATCTTGTAAGTACTTACTGAGAATTGAACTTTTGGCTGTTCATGCCATCATGACATAATTGCCAAAATAGTCTCTATTTTATTTCTCTTAAACTACTGCATTGTTTGAGCTGGGATTGATACTATTTTACTTAGAAAAAACGATTTTATCTCACACAATATTTTTCTCTCTCTTTAAAACTCATTATTTAATCAATTAATACTGACACCGGTTTCTAGCATTTCATCATCAGTCTGAGATCATTCAACAAGGAACCATGCAATTGTAACAATAAACTTACTTTTAACCTTAAACTCTTGGGGTAATTGAAAATCTAAAATCATATTCGTATTCTGTGAATTTTGTCCTTTCATTTGCATATATTTTTTAACCCTGAACTCAACTTTTTTCCAAATTTTTGTATTTATTTTTATACATATGAAGGGCATCATGAAAATCTCCTAACAACACTTTAACAACTGCTATCAGAAGAAAAATTGTGTCTCTATTTCAGACATTGTTTTTATAGACAAAAGCAGTGCATAAAATGTAAATTTCCTATGATCTAAAAAATGACTTTGACTCTATTAGTTTCTGTAAGGTAAACTATAACTCCATGTTATTAGGAGTAGGAGAAGATTTGTTTGAAATTGTAGGTGGGAAACGTAGAGAGTATGTATCCTTGATACTGTAAACACAGATGAGTTTTAGTAGCGTTTCGTGATCCTCAAAGGTCTATTCTTGGTCTTCTGCTGTTTCCAATACAATCAGTGCCTTTTCAAGGGGGAGTCAAACCATTGCTTTTGTCCCAGGTAGCAACTTATGGGAGGATGGCAAAATTGTGTTCGGAGTGCAGCAAATTTATTTCATGACAATCTTCTTTGTTAGCTCCATTACTGCTTCGGTAGGCAAAATTCAGGGTGGGCGATATCAAAAATGTTGGTGGTGGTGGGGGGCAGGGGGGGGGGAAATAATGTTCGATACCGTGGCAATCATACAGTTTTTCCCCGGCTCCAAAAAATCCTAGATCCTCCATTGAATACATTTAAATATTAGGTTGAAGTAAATATATCATGCTCTTCTGTACCATTTCAATAAAGTATACACTCACCAGTACAGAAGCCCAAAAACACTGCAAACGATGCCCTAAAGAAAGTAAACAGGTTGCTCGGTACAAGTAAATGAATAGTTACCTGATAAACGACACAGAAATGAAAAAAAGTAAGAAAGTGTTAATGTAATATCCAAAGGATAAGCAATCATTGCAAGATGTTATACAAAATGCCTGGTTTAAGCATTTATAAAACTTAAACTTGAACCAAAATAAAAACCCTTATTCCTTTCCATTCAGAAAAATTGTTGACATGGAAACAAGAAGCTAGTCTACCTTCTGCATTTACAATCCCTTCTATTATTGAGATTTATGTCTCATCAAGATCACAAGAGTTGGGTAAGGACTGGATTCAAGGAATTTGACAATGACCTTTTGTTGGATCCTTCCTGACTTTTGCTTCAAGTAATTTTGGGAAAACCCAAATCTGGATGATTCAATTGGAGATCAAACCCAGATCCTCCCATATGCTAGGCCCAAGCAATACCAATCTCTAACCAGGCTTGGTTTGCTCTACTTATACATGGTTTTTCCTTCCTGGAATTTTTGTTACAAATACAGAAAATATAAAGTTATGGAAACATTTTTAATCACTTTATTTTCAATGCTGAAATCTTCAAATGCAGTACTGGGTATCACACACATAAACAATACAAGTCAGCTACACATAATACCCTTTGGAGTTTCTTTGGGCCATCCTTCTCCAGGGAACTATACATTCAGGCCCGCCTCTAGCTGTTAGAGCGCCCGCGTGCAATCCCGATTATACCGCCCCCTGTCTAACTACAGCCAGTGGTGGATCTAGGAAATTTCCTAACCGGGTAAAAAAAACTGTGAGATTGCCTGTGAGATTGCGCCCCTTTGAACATTATTTGCTGCCCCCATTATTGCCATCCCAACTGTCGCCGACCGCCCTAAGCAGCTGTTGAGCTAAAAAAAAAAAGGTCGCCTGCTACATATTACACTGCAAATTTCGTCATGGCTACAATGGAGTGGCAACTATCGCGGGGCGGCTACTGCCGATCACTCGTTTTGCCGCCCCCCCTTGATGTGCTGCCCGCGTGCAGTGCACGCCTTGCATGCACGCTAGCTACAAAAAACTATAACTGTTGTATCCAAACTAAAAGGATTTTTATTTTCAAGGATATCCTTTCTTTAAGAATGAATTTTTGAGAAACTAACGACGTTTGATAGAATAGAATTTGCTTTGGAATAAGGAAAAGAAATTGTCACAGTTATCCAAATTTACTTACATGGTGTTAGTATCTGAAATTATGTGATAATTTACAAGAGTGTTTTGATAAATAATGATAATTGAACAGAAGATTAATTTTTTTTAAATATTAAGCTAAACTTGGTCACTTTGTCTGACACTGTGATGACATGGAGCCAACCTTCACTGCTGGATTAACAAAGGCCAGAGATATTATTGAATAGTAGAGGTATTAATGTTTACTTAATAACAGTTCTTTTTGGTTAAGCATCCAAGAAAAAATCAGTTGCCAGAAAGCTGAAAGAATAATATGTATTGCATTAAAATTAACATGTAAATATTATTAGTTGCTTTTTATTTATTTATATTCCTTCAATGATCATTACTTCAGTAAATTCTTAACCCACAGATACATAAGATAAATGTTTTAATTGTAGGACAACAATGTTAGTTGATAGTGTTGTGCAAAAATGCTGATGGCATATAGCAAATTAATTGAATGAAATTGCATTATAGTATCGCCGGCTTACCAGATGTGTAAATATGAAACCGGAATTTTTTGATAAAAAATACATGTTAATTGCATAAAAATGGTACTACATAACTTATTAAAAATATTGTCCATTGCAAGATATACATTTTTCCCATCTCACTGGTAATTTATGAATACCACGCCAAATTTTTTTTTCTCTTTTGATGCAAACCAGTCATCAAGCCATTTTTGCACATTTTCGTAAGAAGTGAAGCGCTGCTCAGCGAGTGCGCATCCCTTCGATGCTAAGAGATAGTAATCCGACAGAGCTAGGTCAGGTGAGTAAGCCGCATGCATCAATATCTCCCATCTAAGTGACTCAATCATTTCCTTGACTGGTTTTGATGTGTGTGATGGTGCATTGTCATGAAGCAAAATCACTTTGTGTTTTCTTTTCTGGTATTCTGGTCGTTTTTCCCGCAATGCTTGGTTCAAATCGATCATTTGCTGTTGATAACGTTCACTATTAACAGTTTCACCAGGTTTTAGAAGCTTGTAATAGATCACACCACTTTGATCCCACCAAACACAGAGCATTGTCTTCTTTCCATAGCGATTTGGCCTTGAAACGGACTTTGATGTTTCACCTGGAGATACCCATGATTTTTTACGCTTAGGATTCTTGAAATATATCCACTTTTCATCACCAGTCGCAATCCTATGGAGAAATGATTTTCTTTTATACACAGACGGAAAAAAAAAATCCCAACACCAAGAAAAAATTATTGTAGAGTAATGAAATTTGGACAATGCATTTGTCAAGTTAACATGTTTAATTGATTAAATTTTCAAGATCACAGGTTAATTTAAGCTCAAGAAAATGCATTTCAAATGTGAAATACTGTTAAATTAATAGCCGGTGTAACCTCCAGAATTTTGAATGCAAGCCTGCAAACGTGAATGCATTGTGTCATACAGGTTTCGAATGTCACTTTGTGGTATGGAGTTCCATGCTTGTTGTACTTGTGCTGTCAATACTGGGACGGTCAGTGCTGGCTGTGGATGATGCTGGAGTTGTCGTCCAATGATATCCCATACGTGTTCAATTGGAGACAGATCTGGTGATCTCGCAGGCCAAGGTAACATGTCGACACTCTGTAGAGCACGTTGCGAGACAACAGCGGTATGAGGGCGAGCGTTATCCTGTTGAAAAACTCCCCCTTGAATGCTGTTCATGAATGGCAGCACTACAGGTTGAATTACCAGACTGACGTACAAATTTGCAGTCAGTGTGTTTGGTATAACCACAAGAGTGCTCCTGCTGTCATAGGAAATTGCTCCCCAGACCATGACTCCAGCCCTGTAGCGTGCATTCCACTGACTACAAGCCATCGCCGTTTGCGACTCCAGTGGTGTCAAGCCAGAGCTCATTGGAGGACGGAGTGGAGATCTGTTGTGTTTTCTGATGAAAGCAGGTTCTGCCTTGGTGCCAGTGATGGCCGAGTGTTGGTCAGAAGGAGGCCAGGGGAACGCCTGCAACCAAACTGTCTGCGGCCTAGACACACTGGACCTACACCTGGAGTCATGGTCTGGGGAGCAATTTCCTATGACAGCAGGAGCACTCTTGTGGTTATACCAAACACACTGACTGCAAATTTGTACGTCAGTCTGGTAATTCAACCTGTAGTGCTGCCATTCATGAACAGCATTCAAGGGGGAGTTTTTCAACAGGATAACGCTCGCCCTCATACCGCTGTTGTCTCGCAACGTGCTCTACAGAGTGTCGACATGTTACCTTGGCCTGCGAGATCACCAGATCTGTCTCCAATTGAACACGTATGGGATATCATTGGACGACAACTCCAGCATCATCCACAGCCAGCACTGACCGTCCCAGTATTGACAGCACAAGTACAACAAGCATGGAACTCCATACCACAAAGTGACATTCGAAACCTGTATGACACAATGCATTCACGTTTGCAGGCTTGCATTCAAAATTCTGGAGGTTACACCGGCTATTAATTTAACAGTATTTCACATTTGAAATGCATTTTCTTGAGCTTAAATTAACCTGTGATCTTGAAAATTTAATCAATTAAACATGTTAACTTGACAAATGCATTGTCCAAATTTCATTACTCTACAATAATTTTTTCTTGGTGTTGGGATTTTTTTTTCCGTCTGTGTATCTGGCAAGCAGCATTTCACATGTGGTTTTTCGGTTTTCTTGCTGCCTGTCAGTCAGTTCATGTCGAAGCCATTTCCCATCTTCTGGATTTTTCCCATCACTGTTAAACATATGGAAACAGCTTCCCATGTCACATTCAATTGATCTGCAAGTTGTTGCTGCGCTTGAACATCATCCTCCAACAATGCTTGCAATTCATTGTCTTCAAACTTCTTCAGAGGTCTTCCACAGTGTTCATTGCTGATGTCAAAATCTCCACTTTTGAATTTTTTAAACCACTCGAAACATTGTGTTTTACTGAGAGCACACTCACTGTAAGCTTCAACAAGTGATTCTGCAGCAGTTTTCTTTAAATGAAAATCAACGCTGTCCAAAAATAGTAGTTTGTGGGCTCAAAAGTAGACATCTTCAACAGTGTTAGAAACTGCACTGTCGTATGAAACTTGTATTGTCGGGAGTTGACAATCACAGTTGGCTGTTGACAAAAGAAACTGGTGACAATGACGCGATCTGGCGGTAACTGCTTTGATAGCTACAGCCATCTATTGGCAAATTCTGGTAACATATTTACACCCCTAGGCATATGAAATGATAACACACATTGTTAAGTTCATCGCTCAATTGGAATTTATTCTCAGTTCATGTAAAATACCTCTCCATCGCCACTATGGTTGAATTATTTGACTGTGCCTGGATAAGAACATCAAAATTTCATCTCCAATGTCACAATCTCTGGCTCATGTTAGCTTAACCGATGATAAACACACACACGTGCACTCGTATGCTGCCATTCTGAAAGTGCGACTGGAACAGACAACAACAATCAAGTAGCCAGCTCTCTTATAGTACATTGGTGGCCCTGACAATGACTATCAAAGTCTCTAGAATGTCTAAACAATTAGACTTATTCAAAATAACTCTTTAACCCATAAAAATATTTTATCTTTTCTCCAAATAATCACTAAAAATATCAACTTATTAATACACCACTCCAATCCTATTTTAAATAACTTTTCTCCAAATTAAGCTCTACTTCAGCAAACCACTGTCTCATCACAACCCCCTGGAATTTATAATTTGTATTTAAACGACTGTGTGCACAATAGCAATAATAAATTCTTAAAAACAAAGAGACACTAAACTGAAACATCCCCACACCCTCACACACATCTAATACACTTATACCAATTACATAGCTATGGCTGCACTCCTCATTTGCTGTGAAGCACTGTTAATTAAGGACTTCCTTGGGTGAACTAAACAGGTCTGAGTTGTATGGTGGATGTTCTAGGACAGCTCAGTGCATGACAAACCAATTTTCTTTGTGTGTGTGTGTGTGTGTGTGTGTGTATGTTTCTCTGCTCCATTGAGTTGTCAGGGGTTATTAAGAAGAAGCACTACACTTCTGACAGGAATGCTGCACCTTTTTGACTGACTAGCAACTCAAACTTCACTAATATGTTTACAATAACAGGTAGTATTAATGAATCAATATTCTTGAAGAAAATCAACAAGTAGAATGCATTTACTGCCCCTGTGATCTGTGGTGTGATGCTGGTGCGGGGAAGGCATGTGTGGGCAATATTTCCAACATGCTCCTGATCTTTGTTAAATTGTTTACATCACTTTTTTACCTGAGCCCTTGAAAGGGTTCTTTCCCCAAAGTGTTGGAATAAATAGAGCCAAATTTCATCAGTATTTACATTTTCTCTGACGAGAAACTTAACAATTTCATATCATGATACTGCGGGGTGTACTCTTTCTCACCTGTAGCCATTGCTGCTGAGAATAAGAAGCACTTGGTGTGAAAGTGTTATTACTGACTTACACATTAGTCACTTATACTATCCATAACATTTCAAACTCCTCATGCCATCCACGGACGCACAATTTAAGCAGACCCAATTATATTTGATCCTATCTCATATATACACTTACTTACTTCCTCTTCATGGACAGGCCAAAAGTTTGGATTTACGAGATATCATTGCAGTGAATTTCATTTAGAAGGTTATATTAAGATATTTTGGATGAAATGAAGAAGGAAGTCAAAGTTAGGAGTATGGCATTGGATCTTTGTAAGGAATTTTGCAGAGTTGATCAGAGTATTGTTGTAAATCACATTAACACTACTGGAATAGGTGTGAACTGACTTACTGTGTGGAGGGAAGCAAATTCAATATATGGAATGCAGCAAGGATTGGTATAGGTGGAATAGAGAAAAAGATACTGTATTGGGACCATTGCTGTTCATAATTTTAGTGAGTGCTTCCATTATTAATTGACAGTGAGGGGTTAGGTCATATGTAAATGATTTATTAGGTGCACAGATAAAAACCTAAAGATTCGGAAGAAATTGCTTGATGAAGATCTGAAGTATAATTGTCTTGAGATAACATTCAATATTCCACTTAACTGGCCAGGACACATAGGACAGGTGGCAGGAAAAGGTTTCAAAATTGGGTTCATGTATAAGGCAAGGTAATGAGAGGTGTACATGAGAAGTGAGGCAATGGGGTTACAAAACTTAAAACAAATTATTGCTTAGAAACACTGAAGTCAAAAGTCGTGGTAAGAAGATGCAAATACTTAGAATATGAATAAATTTGCTGCTGCAGTGTCAGAGCTTTCATTTGTATTCTCATGAATCATGTAAATGCTCTTTAACATGATTATGGCCACACAACATGAATTAACACACCTTGAACAGGGAATGATGATAGTTGGTGCCTGACACATGGGGCTTTTCACTACAGAAATTGTTCGTGAATTGTGTATTCCTCTATCTATAGTGTCAAGAGTGTGCCATGAATATGTAATTTCATGCATTACTTCCCACCGTGGACAAACCACTGGCAGACCTTAACCCTTTCCTCCCTGACGGTACAAATGAGTACCATTATGTTTACATCCATATAATTTGACAATACCATTGTGTACTTTATTGTTAAGCCTGTTGATCCATTGTTGTACCATTAGGTCAGACAATGACAACATTAATTTTTAGATTTTGCATGAAACTAACAATGAATTTTCCAAGTCAGGGCTTGACAGCGTATTGACAAGTGTTACGTTACAATGCATTTTTAGATGAGAATTTAATTGGTAAGTATTGTTTTCTGTTAACACTATTTTAGATTGAGCATTTAACCATATATATTTTACTTATAAAATATATTTTTCTAGTTTCTTTACTAAATAATCGAGAAAAACCAATGAAGTACCATCAGGGACTTCTGGTTAGTTTTATAAAAATTATTGGTAAATAGATTATACAAGTATGTAATTGGTTTTATTGTTATTTTAGATATTTTCTAAGAACTATGCTCCAGTTGAAGTGCTTCTCTTAAAAGTTTATAATTTATCAAGACAAAAATGCAGAAATGAATACAAAGTTCTCAGATTATTCATTGGGTGAAAGAGTGTTCTTAGAATTGACTGAATAGGAAAGGACATTTTCCAAATACTTGATCTCAGTCTATGCTAGGACTAACAAAACAACTGACATCTGTCTTTCAGAAACTCATCTTCCCTGACCTTGATATAAAGAATATCCTTCAAAAAAATCTCCATACTCATTGAAAAAATCAGAATGAAAATTTATTAATTGCTCATGACAAAATTACTTTCTGCCCTAGAGTTCAATATGACGGCCTCAACCATGCCCTCATTTAAAACCTATAGTGTACTACCATGGTCTTGCTCTCCTACTAACTAGCTTCTCTCTCATAAAGTCTGGCAAACACTGGCAGTTGGAAAAAAAAGGTTGCCACCATGACATAAATTGAATTATCATCAGGGGCAAGTGCCTCCAAACTGCCTAGATCCGGCACTGTCAACATACATAAATTTTACTACAGTTATGACTTGTGAAATCAGTATGCCAATTTTTGACATTTAAAAAAAAAAAATATTCCAGTTTCTATATTTCTCTGAAATTACATCTAGCTTCACAAATTGTCTGAAAATATTCCTTTTACTTTTGTTATACTCTTGATATAAAGTATCACAGAATTAAACAACTTTTCTCTTTAAAAGAAAACTTGTGTAACAACTTCTCCATTTAAATTTTTAAAATAATTTCTTAAACATCACTTTTTTCTCGTATTAATTTTTTATATATATATATATATAACAAACTAATTATTATTCTCATATCACAAACATCAAAATACACAGTTAAATACATTGTGCAAATCAACAAAACACACTTAGCCCAGTACTTCGCAACCTCAAATGCATTGTGTGTTGCTTGAAACAAGTCTTCATTGTTGCAGGATAATGGGCACATAGGGCACTCGAGGATATGATTCATAGTTTGGTCTTCACCACATTCGCACTTAATATTTGTAGCATAAGTATAACCCCATCTGACTAGGTTTTCCTTGGACCTACCCACTCCTGTTCGCAATCGATTTAAGAACCGCCAGACATTCCAGTCCTCTGCATAACCAGGTGGCAAGCGCTCTGCAACTGTCAGTGGTCCCGAGATGTTAGGAACCTTCATTTTCCATAACTGTCCTCTTGCATTTTCAGGTGACCCAATTAGTTCCCGTGATGTTCTCAGAAAGCTTTTCCTGGATTTGAGTCTCTGGGCTGGTGGTGTATGGCCATGCAGTGGATGAGCACTTTCCCATTCTACTTTGGTCCTCTCCTTGTTCACAGCCACTTCTCTGCGGATACTGGGTGGTGCAATGCCTGAAAGCTAGTAAAGCCTATCAACTGGGGTAGGCTTTAAGCAACCTGTCACTAGCCTGCAGGTATTATTGAGGGCTACATCCACCTGTTTGGTATGAGATGACGATTACCAAACTGGGCATGCATATTCTGCAATGAGTAACAAAGGGCCATTGCCGATGAACGTAAAGTTTGTGGTTGACTGCCCTGCTGTGATCCAAATAGTTTGCGCAGTAAGTTGTTTCTTGTAGAGATCTTCATTTTGCAATTCATGCAGTGCTTCTTATATGTGAAAGTTCTGTCCAGTGTCACTCCCAGATATTTTGGTGTGTTACATGTCTGCAGTTCGATACCTGCCCATATTGCTTTTAACTTACGCTGAGCTTTCCTATTTTTTAGATGAAAGGCACACACTTCAGTTTTTGAAGGGTTAGGTCTTAAGTGGTTTTCCCTATAATAGCTTGATAGGCCTTCAAGAGCAGCAGACAAATTTCTTTCTACAACTTCAAGCTTTGTGCTCTGTGAGGCTAGAGCTAGGTCATCAGCGTACTTGAAGCTCCTGGTAGCTGGATGTAATGGTTGATCGTTTGTATAAATATTGAAAAGGATTGGGGCAAGTACACTACCTTGAGGTAGACCATTCTTTTGTACCCTCCATTGACTGCGCTGTCCTTGAAAGTCAACGAAAAACATATGATTCTGAAGAAGAGTAGCGATGAGCTTGGTTAATCTGGTGGCCTTTGTCAGATTGTAGACCTTGTCAAGTAATAGTTTGTGGTTAATAGTATCATATGCTGCTGACAAGTCCACAAAGACCATGCCTGTGGCTACACAGGTCTCAAATCCATCCTCTATAAACTGTGTTAGGTTCAGCAGTTGCCCAGTACAACTTTTGCCAGGATGAAAGCAAGCTTGTTGTGGAATAAGTTTTGGATCAACCACAGGCTGGATACAATTCAGAATTAATCGTTCAAATATTTTGTAGAGATGACACAAGAGCGCTATAGGTCTAAAATCTTTTGGATTGTTTCCTTCTTTTCCAGGTTTCAGCAGCGCAATGACTCTCATCCTCCGCCACACCTTTGGAATTTGATATGAGCTCATACATTTGTTAAAAAGCTGTAGAACCCATTCTTTGGTTTTATATCTGAAGTTCTTAATTTGTTCTGATGGTATGTCATTGAGACCTGCCGACTTTCCTGTTTTGCACTCATGAATAACCATTTCCAACTCTGACATACTAAAGGGCTCAGTGAGGTTGTTCATCTCTTCCTGACTGTTGTTGTGCATTTTTCTTTGTTTTTTAAATGGCCCACTTTTATGAGTTTCCTTCCCATTCATGAGTAGCGGGTGTTGCAATTTGGTTTGTGTTTATATTGGAATGTCCAGTGATCTTCGATGCATCATTGTTGAGGCATTTTAGAAGTCTCCATGCCTTGTGATTATCTCTTTTCAGGTCCAGCTCTTCTAATGATGTGATACAGCGGTCTATTTTTGCTGCACTTAGAGATGAGATAAGTTGATTACCAGCTTCTACTGTCTTTTTGCCAAATGGATCATCTTGGAAAAGTGACTTATAAACTATGAACTGGGCAGCTAGATCTGAGGTGAGACCCGGAATAAATGATGATCGGCAACCACGGGGAATGGATCTTCTGGAGCATTTTTTCACAGCTGCAGTGAATCTGTCATATGATTCTGGTGTTGGTTCAATAGTAGACACAGCAGCATCCAATATTTCTGTGAACATTGACCAGTCAGCTCTCTTGAAGTTATACCTCCTCCGGAAAGGAACTCTCTGGGGTCTCACTGTCGCAAACACTTCACACATTATTGGCCTGTGCTGCGTGTTTGGTATTGGGCTACAGACAGACTTCACACATTGCTGTCTGATGTGATTACTGCTGAATATTAGATCAGGGTTGTAGCCCCATCTCCATCTCCCTCTGTTGAAAGATGTTGGCAGTTTGGGATCATGTATGATAGTAAATTGATTTACATCTGCCCATTCTTCTACTGCAATGCCATTCTCGTCGTCGAAGTCATAGCCCCAAGCAGTACAATGAGAATTAAAATCTCCAATAACAATCTGAACAAACTAATATTGGCCTTTATTGATTTTGAAAAAGATTTTGATTCAGTGCATCATGAAAGCCCTTCTAGAACAAGGAGTGAATCCAAGCTATATAAACTTACTGTACAACATCTACAACACTTCCATTGCCATTGCCAACATCGTTGAAGCCACCTAAGAGTTCCCAGTAGAAAAGGGGATAAAACAAGGAGACTCTATATCCCCCAAGTTATTCACGTCAGTCCAGGAGTTGGCAATGTTAAAAAACCAATGGAAAACAGAGGGATGAGAATAAATGGAAGAAGTCTCAACAACTTAAGATTCCCTAATGATATTGTTTTAATCTGAAACAGTCTGGAAGAGGGCAAAGAACTGATAAATAAACTAGAGACAGCTTGCAGTGAAGTGGGCCTTAAAATTAATATATCAAAAAGCAAAATGATGCAAAACAAATGACTTAGCAAAAAGACATGGCAGACACGAAAGATGCTGGTATTGCATTCGTAGATCCGTAAATCTATCTTGGCCAACTGATCAACAAGAATGGCAACTCAAAGCTTGAGATCTACAGATGCATAAAGATGGGCTGGAGAGCATACGCAAGAAATTCCATAGTTTTGAAATCCAACATGCCAGTACATCTTAAAAAACAGGTATTTTAACAATGTGTATTATCAGTCCTGACATATGCCTGCCAGACTTGGACCCTAAATAGTCACACGAAGCAAAATCTGCGAACTGCTCAGTGAAGATGGAAAGAGCAATGCTTGGGTTTACAAGAAGAGACAGGAAAAGGCCGTGCATATTTGTGCAATAACTAAAGTGACAGATATCTTAAAAAGAGTCATTACCCAAAAATGGCAATGGGCTGGTCATATTGCTTGCAGAACAGATGAATGATGGACTACAGCAGTAGCGGATCGCTGGGTTAAGGATATACGTCGAGTTACAGGCGTGAACTGGAAGAGGGTGGCTCAAGATCGATCAGCCTGGAAAGAACTAAAGCACTAAAGAATTAAATTCTAATACACAGATCATTAGACCTAAAGAGGCTACATCCTGAAATAAGGATTGATATAGCTGCAATAATAATAATAATAGGTAATTTCCACTGTGATGTCTTAGTTACCCTAGTCACTGTTATTTTCCATTCAAAATTGTAAACATAGAAAAATTAAATATTTTAATACGCTATTACAATCTTCATTTACAGGGTCAGCAAATTCCTCTACTGTTCCAACATTGTGGAGGTTGAAATCTGGCATACAATTGGTTTGAGTAATCATATTACAGATCTGTAGACAGATATTCAAAAGTTAGTTTTTAGGAACTCTCCCAATGTTGCTCAATAACAAGCATACACCACAAAACATTTATTCATTCAATAAGTATAAAAAAATGTTGTTTCAAAAAATTTCATTTAATTTATGTATTTTGCAAGAGATGATCTAATTTTCTAGCTATGTTACTGAAAAACCTGAAGACAAACTTTATTGTTTGCTTTTGTCAGGGACTTTTAATAAAAACTGTTTTGGATAAGATAAAATTAAGTTGACTAATGTTCAAATTTTACAATATTCTATTACTAACAATCTTAATTTTGCAGTACATGGAATACTTCTGGATAGTAAGCAATAAGATTTATTGACTTACATTAATTGTCTGGTATTTCAGTGACTAATAGGTCTACCTAGTTAGTTAAGGGGCCATAGTTTAAATCCCACTTTACTCAGGAACATTATGTTGCTTTACTAATAAGAAGCATGTTAAAATGTTCTGTGATTCAAATTCCATCTTAGATCCAGCCATGTCATCTGAAACTCATTCATCTTGTTGCTAGGCCACTCTGATTTAAAAACCTTTATTTTCATAAGAAACACCAAGAGAATGCATATTAAATATTTGTTATATTTTGTAACCACAAAAAAAAGTCATGAACTTGGAAATGTTTATTTTGTTATTTTTGTAATTATGAATTGTTTTTAAATGAGTTTCTACAATAATTATTTTTCTATGCTTCATAGAGGATCATAGACCTTCCATACAACATTTATGCAACTTTGGTGACTTGAGTGCTTACTATCCTCAGTTCCTTGTTATTCTTTTCCTTCCAAATGAAAATGGAACCTTTATAAATTCAATGATTTGTACGTTTGTGTTTCTGCCTGTATGTAAATTCTTTACAACTTCTGAAATCTTTTTCTTAGAAATTGATAACTGTACACAGCTTTAAATCTTAGATGAATTGCTGTCATTTTTGCATCAAATTTTGAAAAATCAACTGTGGTAGGGTGAAAATATTTACAAGGTTTTTAGTTGCTTAATTCAGGACACATTTTCTTTTTATCTTATGTGTCAATTGAAATCTGGCAACTGAGACTCTATAAAGCTAGGAAATTCTTTATTATTCCTCGATTTTGCATGCTAATATTCTATACCATCTTTACATTTTTGAAACTACTGAACTGAACATTCATTAAAAATTTATAGTGACATGTAACCTCTTAGAGTTTATAGGATATGTTTCTAGAGTTTTTCATGTTTACAAAGTAACTAAGTGAATAATTTAACAAATTAAACAACTTCAACATATAATTCAATAAACAATTTAGTGATTAACTGCTCAAAAATGATTTTTTTAAAAACTTTTACATTTTTGATTATAATATCTTCAACTTAATTTTCTAATATTTTGCATTTAAATACCATTTGATAAGCAATATTGCAAGACATGTAATAAACTCCATAAAAACTTACTTATATTAAAAAAAAACAATATTTTTGTTAAGTGAATTCAAAATAATACACAAGATCTGTATAGAATTCATCAACGCAAAAGTAACTTGCGTTTAATCAATTGTTTGTATCATTATTATTTAACATGATTTTTTTATATAATTAAGGATTTTTTACTGTAAATTGGTGTTTTGTTATGAAAATTAAAATATAAAAGAATTTATGAATTCTCAATTAGAATTACGTTATTCAAAAAAACTTTAAGATTTTTTTATAGCCCTGTTATAAATGTAATCTTACATCAGGTATTGCTTCAATAACTGATTATACTGGTAACTGAAATATTTTTCCTGAACCCTTAAACAAATTTTCATCACATATCATAAGCTTTTCAACCAAATTCCTAGTTCATTTATATATATACTACTATAGGACACTTTACTGTTAGAATTCACTGATAGAATCTGATGGACCAATAATATAGGCAGATCATCTGGCAAGTTGTCACACTTAGTGCTCTCAAAATTGATAATGCTACGTTATTTATCTATTCGTTATGCACTATCTGTTGCTTGCAGCTTTGTTTAGGTGTTCTGTTAATGTAAGTATTAAACCGATAATGTCATAGTTAACAACCTCCAGCAAAGGGAAAAAAGTAACTTAATTCTTCTGAAAAATACAATGCATTTCATTTGCTGAAATCACATTATGCAATTCGTCTGTGAAAGCTAACTATATATGACCAGTAGTTCTTATGTGAATAACATCCAACATTAAAATGAGCACTAATTAGTGGACAACTTTGTCTTAAATTTCTCAGCTTTCAGGCTTCATATAAAACTGAAACATACCTACTTTACCCTTGACATGATGGGCTATACATTATTTGAAACCGCATCAAAATCTGAACAGAGTTTTATGTGACTACTATTCAACAAAAAATTTCTACCCTTCTGTTTACCTTTTTATCCTAAATTTCTCTGCTTTCCAACTTAATATCAAAACATAAAATACATCACTTTACCTCCAAGACCAAGGGATGTACAGTGTTCAAAACCCCATCAAATTCCGACCATTCATGTTTGCGTGAATCTGTTCATCCAGACATTCACAAATCTATTTAAAAAATAAAATAAAATGGAAACTAGTCGATTAATTTTCTATAGAATATTTACAATATCCCCAAACTCATTTCTTCAAAAAATTTAAAATGTATAAATTTTAGATTGATTACAGTCTAATTATATGTATACATTGATATATTTCTTTATTCTTTTCTTTGATTAATCAAAGGAGCGTGGTGTCAGTAAAGAAGTAGTAGCTGAAACAGTTAAAGGAATACTTGACACTGTTGGAGAGATTCAGGGACTATTGAGTGATGCTGCGGAAGCAAAGGTTAGTGAAATATAAATAATATATTTTATATAAAACTTTCCCACTGAACTAGAGTTATATAATAGTTTGTTTAGAATAATTTGACTTTATGCCTCAAAACTCGTACCATTTTTATGATTAAAAAATCCTAATTCCACTAAATTTATGTTTAACCCTATCATATTACTCAAATTGGCTTTGTTGGGTAATTTGTACTACTGTAGAAGTATAAGCATGCTTAATTTTTTCGGTCAGTTACTAAATTAAATTTAACTCAATTTCAGATGGAAGAAGATATTTGCCATTGTGCTTCAGAACCGGAAGTGGCTCCTCCTCCTCCAGCCACAGCAGATATTTGCCAATGTAGTTCAGAAACAGAAGCGGCTCCTTCTCCTCCAACCACAGAAGGTAAAATACCAGCTCAACCAGAATTTAATCCATTGTAGTAGTTAACTGTGGGGTGTTTTTGATAACATAACACACCCACTTTGATATTGAGTTTGATGAGCTCCAAGTAGTTCAGAGCATATAAAGCAGATAACTGAGGTTGATAAAAAAAAGTTTTGCAAGCTTTTTTCCATCTGTTCCAGCTTCAGAACCACCTGCTCCTCCTGCTGCTGCTCCAGAACCAGAGGCTGCTCCTGCTGCAGCTCCAGAGCCACCTGCTCCTCCTGCTGCTGCTCCAGAACCAGAGGCTGCTCCTGCTGCAGCTCCAGAGCCACCTGCTCCTCCTGCTGCTGCTCCAGAACCAGAGGCTGCTCCTGCTGCAGCTCCAGAGCCACCTGCTCCTCCTGCTGCTGCTCCAGAACCATCTGCTCCTCCTGCTGTAGCTCCAGAACCTCCTGCCCCTCCTGCAGCTCCTGCTGGAGCTGAAGTAATTGTTGATATTGATGAAGCAACATTGGACAAACTGACTGCAGCTGCAAAGGAATTTGAAGATGAACTTGAACGTCTAAAGGTAAATAATAGATTGTTGTTTACTTGGCTCTCCATCAGATGACAGTTGTAATGTGATTGTGACAGTGTTTTCCTGTACCTATCTCTGTAGTTTGACTTGTACTTTTTAACTGAATCTTAAACAGTGAAAAGTTGCAGGTAGCAAATATGTCATAATTTTTAGTAAGTACTTATAGGGACATAGACATTTATCTTCATTGAGTTTTTGTTATTGTCAGTGTTTGAATAACAAAGAAGATGATAATTTTTATTATTTAAATGTTACCCTGTTAGTTACAAACTTTTGCTGATGCAAAAGGTATCAGAGTATCAGGAACCACAAAAATACTTGGAATCTGTGTCCTAACATCTTACCTATCAAGGTATCTTTCTTTACAGTATTGTACCATTTATAGAAGATGATTAGGAGATGTATGAGGGAAAGAAACTATATAATCGTTATTATCCATTTTCTTAAGTAAGGCAGAACAATATACATCCATGAAAATTGTTAAAATTGTTGTATGTTACCACCAGTAATTGAGTTGATCAAGAATGGATATGTGGAGTTATTTAAAGAAATGAGACAGGTAAAGGAAGTGTCAGGAAACATTTTAAGTGAGAATGTTATTCTTTTGGCGAATTGATTCAAACAAAGCATTAGACATGCAACATGCTCTAATAAATAGTATGCTACAAACTTACTTCAGAAATATTAACAGATGATCCAACTTCCAACAACATCACTGATCATGTTCAAACTTGCATAGGGTTTCAGCATGATAAGACAAACACGTCTTCGAACAGTCAATACTCCCCCACAATGTAATGTGTTATGAATACTCACACTCTAGAAAAGCCTAATTTATTTACAAAACCATTAAATAATTTTCATCCCAAAATTATTAGTCACTAATTTGCCATTAACATTGTATTCTCAATCTCCAATCACACAAAATTTCATTTTATATCAATATCTTTTTGTCACTTAGGCCTGTATTCTTTCACTGTCTTAATGGTACTTTTAGGTAACAATGAAAGGAAAGAAATGCCATGAGGCAATAGTTATATGGAAAGACAGATGAAATACACCCAACACTCACCAAAGTTGAAGGGAGGAGGGCAGCAGCAACACAAAACAACACAAAAACATAAGAATATTTCAGGCAAAACCCTTCTTCATGTCAACAAATGTAAGTGGGCGGGCTTGCGTAAGACTTGGGTAAGACGCAGCCACTAATAGAATGCAATAGACCTTCGGAGGTGGTGGGGGGAGCAACAATAATATAACCGCAAGAATAAATCATAAGAAAGATTAAAATGGTTGAAAAAATAATAGTAATAAAAAATATAAATAAATAAATAAAAATACCACTGAAAATTTTTGAAAAATATACGAATTTATTGTGCTGGCCAGTGATAGGTTTATAGGGGTGAGGATGGAAGAAATTAAGGCCTGGGGGATGTCTAGTCTGCAGGATGTGTTGATAAGCTGATTCCCACCTGCGGAGTTCAGATTGGGAGGCAGTGTCTGGAAGTACTCAAATGGCTCTGACTGTGAATCAGTTATTAAGGTTCGGGGTGTTGTGAGTACTGACATGGCGAGCAACAGGGAGTAAATTGTTTGTCTGTGACCATTCATTCTGATGGATAATGAGTTCAAGGTCAGGCCAATGTAGGAACTTGGACAGTGGAGGCAGGTGAGCTGGTATATGAGATGGGTGGTTGTACAAGTGGCATGACCTATTATGGGGTAGATTTCACCAGTAGTAGGGTTGCTATAGGTAGTGGTAGGTGGATGCATACCGCAAGTTTTGCAATGGGGTCTCTTGCAAGGGAAGGATCCAAATGGTGATTTAGGGGCATGAGAGGGTTGATATTTATGTACAAGAATGTTTTTTAGATTAGTCTGTCTGGTGAAGGTGACTCGGGTTATGGTGGGAAGGATAGTGGGAAGAATGTGGCACATTTCAGGAAAGGATCTAAGAAAGTCATGGCCCAAATGAAGACTATGGTTTAGCGATTCCAGACCAGAGAAAAACTGAGTGAGAAAGACAGGGTTCTGGTTGGCTTTCGGCTGTTTGTGTCAGTATGGGGGACAGTTCCTGACTCTTGATAGCTGTTTTTGAACTAGTTCTGGAGGATAATTGTGGTATGAGTGCCTAGGTCAGGTTGCTGGTGTAGAGAGTAAAGGACTCATGATTAGAGCAGATGCATTTGCCTCGAATGGCAAGGCTGTATAGGATGAAACGTTTTGTTGATATGGATGGCAGCTATCAAAGTGGAAATATTGTTGTGTGTTAGTGGGTTTTATGTGGACAAAGGTGTGTAAGTGACCATTCTGTACAGAGATGTCTACATCCAGAAAAGTGATGTCAGTCTGAGAGTAGGACCAGGTGAAGGTTAAGGAGGAGAAGTTATTAAATGATTACAAGAAGTCAAGCAGGAGGTTTTCACTGTTGGTCCAGATCATAAATATGTCATCTATATACCTGAACCACAAGGTTGGTTGCCAGGTAATCTTGTGAAGAAAACATTCCTGTAATCTGCCCATGAAAAGGTTGGCATAGGAAGGTGCCATGGGAGTGCCCAGAGCAGTGCCTCAAATCTGATGGTAAACTTGAGACTGGAAGGAAAAGAAATTTTTGGTAAGGATGAAGTGAGCCAAAGAAGTGAGGAAATGAGTGGTAGGGAAGGTGTGTGGGGGGCGACTGTCAAGGTAATACTCTATGGCACTTAGGCCCTGGCTGTGAGGGATGTTGGTGTAGAGTGATGATACATCCATAATGAACAGGAATCAATCTGTTGGTAGGGGTGTAGGGACCATTGATAGATGCTCTAAAAAGGGGTAGGCGTCTCTGACATAAAATGGAAGGATCTGATGAAAGGTTGTAGGTGCTGGTCAACGAATGCAGAAATGCGTTCTGTGGGAGACCCATAGGCAGCAACAATAGGATGTCCAGGACTGCCTACCTTAAGTATCTTGGGCAGAAGATACATGGTGGGGGTCTGGGGGGTCTTAGGAATCAGAAGGTAAATTTAATGGCGTGAAAGGCCCTGTAAGGGACCTTGGAGACTGAGGAAAGAGCGAATTTCTGTGCAAATTGAATTAGTGGGGTCAGTGGTATGAGGTACGTAAGTGGAGGTGTCAGAGAGCTGCCTGAGGGCCTCAGCTATGTAGTCACTTCAATCCTTGACCACAGTGGTCGAGCCCTTGTCACCTGGGAGGATAATGGTGTTTTTATTTTTTCAAAGTTCACTCATCGCCCGCATTTCAGTACAGGTCAGGTTGTTGGAGTGGGGGATTGGCTTTACGAAGGAAGAAAATGAGAGGGTTGACATGAGGAATTCCTGGAATAGGAGTAGGGGATGGTTTTGAGGGAGGGAAGGTGGATCTAACTGGGATGGAGGAGGAATTGTTGGAGGCTGGTTCCTATCTCTTCATTTCCAAAATATGTGCCTTTTCATAACTGCACTTATTACCACATTCAATTTTGGCCACTGGTTTACTGAACGCAATAATATCAATAAAACTACTTAAATATTTATACAACAATGTGAGACTGCACGAGATTATCATCAGGCTTAACCAGGAACTAAAGGGATTTTCATCTTGGACGCTCCTAGTGGTACTGGAAAACCTTTTTTTATCTAATTGATTTTGGCAATGATTCACTTGCAGAATGAAATTGCACTTGCACTTGCTTCTTCAGGAATTGAAGCTAAATTTTTGGAAAGCAGTCAAATAGCTCATTCAGCATTCAAACTGCTATTGAATATGCAAATCAATGAACCTCGAACATGCAACCTTTCGAAGAACTGTGCAATTGACAAAGTTCTGCAATATTGCAAATTGATCATTTAAGGTTTATGTACACAAAAAGGCCTTTGGAAGCATTAGACTGAACTATGAAAGGTCTGCAAAGCAATCAAAACTGATGTCCTCAATTGAAATCAATGGAATAGAGATAAAATAACTATATTTGTGCAACAGATCATGAAACAACACAAAAATAAAAGCAAGCAATTATGTCCATGATTGTTCAATTTGAAGAGGAATACACTCAGAAGTACACCAATTAAAGATAAAATCTGTAGAGGGAAAATGTAGGTGGGTGCAGGATAGGGGGAAGATGGAGGTGTAGGGAAATTGGAACCATGCAGTTTTGTTCCAAAATTTAAGTCACATTTAAATTAAATCAGAATTCCATGTTGACCAAATGATTCATTTTCTTCCATTAAATTTGAAATCTCAATGAAATTCAAGGTATTTTATTTAAATTTCGATTATCACACCACCAAACCAGTTTTGATTACTTTGCAGATCTTGTGACATTCAGTCTAATGCCCCTAAAGACATTAGATTTGTGATGCGATGCAATCCACAGTTCTTCAAAATGTTGAATGTTTATGTTTCACTGATTTGCATATTCAATGGCAATTTTAATACTGTTTGAGCACTTTCCAACAATGTAACTGCAATTTCTGATGAAGGAAGTGAAATTTCAGGCTGCGAGTGAATCATTGCCAAAATCAATTAGATCAAAAAGGTTTTTCCCGTTCCACCAGGAGAATCCAAGAAGAAAATCCCTCCAGTTCCTAGTTAAGCCTAATGATAATCTCATGCAGTCTCACATAGTAGTATAAATAATGTAGTAGTTCTAATGATATTAGAGGGTCAGTAAACCAGTGGCCAATATTGAATGTGGTAATAAGTACAGTTATGAAAAGGCACATATTTAGGAAATGAAGAGATATTCCATGGAGAGTTCAGATTAAGGACATAATAAGAATGGAAGAAGAAATGTTTATACCAAAAGAAAAATATGATTTTGTTTTATTTTGTGTATGATGCTATAAGACATTTACACAATTCAATTACAATTATACTATATGCAATGAAAATCTAAACACACATATGTACACATAGTTTAGCTGACAATTCCCACAGCTGGCCACTGAGACAGGATCTATAGTCACAACCACTACAACCGAATGTCTAGGCACTCCAACCAGGCCACCGCCTCCAGCTGTCGCATATTTATTTTGTCTCTCATATATTTACTTTGTTGTACTTTATGTTGTCTTAGCTCGTATTTTCTACTTATTTATTTCATAGTCGTAGTAAAGATATCTGTTTGATTATTCAATGTAATTTCTTCTGAAGTTATCTAGCTTCGCCAATAACCAATGAACTTATATGCTTGGATTCCTTTTTATTTATAATGTCATAACATCTTTAATCATCCGAAGTTATACAGGTTCTTTTCCGCGAGCAACTTTAAATTCAAAACGAACACGACAAGTTCTCACCAAGTGCGCCGATCCTGAGCTATGTTTCATCTGTTTATCCCAACGTTACCCTTAACTACAAATTTTCTCTAAGAGTAATTATTATAGTTATTCATCTCTGTTATACCACAGCCCCCCTCAAGTTTGCCATATATCTTTGTATTCACAAATATTCTGGCAAACTTACTGAGAACCTTTCGGTCTTAGCTTTGAATCATTATTCGTATATAACATTTTTCACAATCTCAACAATGAGGAAAAAAACAATAAATCCTTCTTCTTCTTGTCCTGTCACGGTCGCCATGTCGCATATTTATTTTGTCTCTCGTATATTTACTTTGTTGTACTTTATGTTGTCATAGCTCGTATTTTCTACTTATTTATTTCATAGTCGTAGTAAAGATATCTGTTTGATTATTTAATGTAATTTCTTCTGAAGTTTTCTAGCTTCGCCAATAACCAATGAACTTATATGCTTGGATTCCTTTTTATTTATAATGTCATAACATCTTTAATCATCCGAAGTTATACAGGTTCTTTTCCGCGAGCAACTTTAAATTCAAAACGAACAAGACAAGTTCTCACCAAGTTTGCCGATCCCGAGCTATGTTTCATCTGTTTATCCCAATGTTACCCTTAACTACCAATTTTCTCTAAGAGTAATTATTATAGTTATTCATCTCTGTTATACCACACAGCATAGCCAAATGTAGGTCTTCCAGGCTACCAGGAAAGGCACACAGTGGAGAGTCCTGCACAATTTAATTTAATTTAATTTAATTCAATTTAATTGCAATGGAGCACAGAATCCAGTGGCAATTTCCCTACACCCCCATCTTCCCCCTATCCGGCACCCACCTACATTTGCACTCTACAAATTTTATCTTTAAATTCTTTCAACGTTTTCGGTGGATTATTCATCATTTCTCTTGGTAAATCATTCCAATCCCTGACACCCTTACTTAAAAAAGAGAATCTTCCCACACCCTTGTGCCTGAAATTGAGTGCCAGCTTGTGGTCATGGTCATCTTATCCCTTCCATCCACTACTTTTCAAACCTACTCCAATATCTTTCCATGCCTCATCGCCAGTCTGTGCCCTGTACACTCCCATGACCCTCCTCAGCCTGTCTTGCAATGAATTCCCTTTCAGCTCCTTTATCATATCCGTCACTGATTGCATTCTGTGATAATTTCCAGAAACAAATCTAGCAGCCCTTTTTTGCACCCTCTCTAACTCCTGTATTTGATAGGTAAAATGAGGGTCCCATACTACACTACCATATTCCAGCGATGGTCTGACCAAAGTTTTGTAACCCAACTCTCTCACTTCTCTTGTACATCCCCTCATCACTCTCTCCAACAAGCGCAGAATTTTAAAACCTTTTCCTACCACCTGTCCAACATGTCCTGCCCAGTTAAGCTTGTTATCAAATGTATTGGCAAGATATTTACATTTCAAGTCTTCAGCAAGCAATTCTTTCCCCACCTTATATTCATAATTAATCTTTTGTTTTTTTATTTGTATATCTAATAAGCTGACTCTTCTTTGCAATTAAAGCGTGTTTAAGAAATGATCGGTATATTTGAAAAGCAATAAAAACTAAACGGGCAGCGATAGAAATACACTGTTTGTTGCAATGTAATTGGGACAACAATAAATTTTCAAACAGACAAACTTTCGAAATTAGTTACAATTTTCAACAACAGATGGTGCTGCAGTCTGGAAAAATCTAAAGTACGATTATTCTAAGGAATAAACCATTTTTTCACAGCTATCAATTTGGCCTCCCTTGTCCATTTCATCTGAAATATCTTGCATATATCCCACCAACTGAGACTTGCATGAATATCCTTGCCTGAACCAATGTTGCCTGCTTGAAAACCACTTACGCTCCTCACATATATTTCTGATGTGGTTGCATATCAATCTTTCCATTAATTTACCTACCACTGATGTCAAACTGATTCTCCTGTAATTCTAAACTCTATTTCTCACTCCTCCTTTATGTAACAGTACTACTATTACACTTTTCCAGTCCTGTGGTAATCAGAAAGTTTCCAGACTCAAATTAAATAATATTTCAAGATAAGGTACAATGTCACATCTGGCTATTTCAAGATATCCGGTGAGTTTGCTGGCCAGGGGAGTAAGTTAAACTCATCCTGGTACTCTTCGA
Source organism: Vandiemenella viatica (assembly GCA_031002005.1). Lineage (NCBI taxonomy): Eukaryota > Metazoa > Arthropoda > Insecta > Orthoptera > Morabidae > Vandiemenella > Vandiemenella viatica. The sequence continues at coordinate 105,253,599 of JARYHS010011408.1, forward strand.
ACCATACACATTCACTGCAAGCTGATTGACACCTCGCATTGTCCTGCTGGTAGATGCCATCATTCTTAGGAAACATGATTCGCATGTAGGCGTGGACATGGTCCGCTGATCCATCGTGCCTTCCATAATGATGGTTTGACCCAGTGAATGCAAAGAAAACATTCCCCAAACCATAATGCTATCTCTTGTACCCTGGATTCTTCTGGCAATTGTTGCAGGGTGTTTGTTTCAGATGTTTCATGCCATATAAGCCAACGCCCATTTGACCGATGGAGCATAAAACGTGATTCATCGGAAAAAGCCACCTGTCACCAATTTCTGGACATCCAGTTGCGGTACTGGAGTGCAAATTCCAGCTTTCATCGCTGATGAACAGCAGTCAGCATAGGTGCATTAACCAGGCGTCTGCTGCGGAGGCCCATGCGCAGCAACGTTCGCTGAATCGTTGTTGAGGATACAATCTTGGCTGCCCCTTGGTTCATCTGGGTGGTCAGTTGCTCAACAGTTGCATATCTATTTGTTCGAACGCATCTCTGTAGCCTTCGTTCGTCTCTGTCATCTATAGCCCGTGGTGCACCACATATTCCACGCTGCTGATTTTGAATAGTGTCATTTTGTCATGCACGGTATACTTTCACCACGACGACATGTGAACAGTTCACATAATTAGCCATTTCCGAAATGCTTCCATCTGTGGCCCGAAAGCTAATAATCATTCCCTTTTAGACTTCAGATAAATCGCTACGTTTCTGCATTCCGCCAACGATTGAAATGCTTTCCGATGCCCTAGGACATTTTTTATATACACTCCACTGTAAAGTGCTGCCACCAGCCTTCTGTGATTGGTTATTTCACGTTGACATTGAAAGTAGGTGGTGGTCACATTAATTTGACTGGACTGTGTATTATCTACATCAGCCCCTTTATGTTTTTTCAGCTTTCTTATTTCCTTCATGATTTCCTCAGGATGAATTAAATTTTTTTTTTATCTTCATTTCTAATTGTGTTGTTAAGCTCGTTCTCTGAATTAGACCCTCCCATTTCTGATTCATTGTCCCTAATGGTTTCCCTAAACCAGTTACTTAAAATCTCTGACTTTTTCAAATCCTCAGTAACTTCTTCTCCATCCTTATCTATAAGTATCTCTACACCCTCCCTTCCCCTCAGTTTCCTTATATAGCCTTAGAAATTTCTAGTTGCATCAGTCAATGGTCTCCCTGCACTGACAATACTCTTCATAAACCCTTCTTTAGCCACTTTCTTTGCTATTATTAAGTCCTGGGTTAGTTGTTTTAAATATTCCCTATGACCCTGCTGTCTCTTAACTCTGTTATGTTATCTTCTTACTAACCTCTTTAACCTCCTCACTTCCACATTATAGTACATAGGTTCTCTACTTCTCTTTATTTTCTGCCTTGGAATAAATTTTTCTTCCCTCATTGTTATTATCTCCTTGAACTCTTTCCACCTTGACTCTACTGTACTTCCTTCTATCTTCCTTCTATTTGCTGAATTGTTCTCTGAAATATCTCTTCAAATTTGAAACCTGTGCCTTTTTATAATTGTACCTATTTCCCCTTCAATTTTGGTTGCTGATTTACAGAATCCTATAATATCCATCAGAACTGCGTCATGTTCACGTATTCCTTCAGTTATTTGACACCCCACAAGGTTATCATCGGGCTTAATTAGAAATTTATCCAAAATATTTTGTTCCCTAGTGTTTTGATCAACCACTTGTGAAAATCCTCCTTCCCTTATTAAGATTTTTGCAAATCTTTGTTACCTTGTGTTATTTATCTTATTTCCTTCCCAGTTTACTCCTGGTAAATTTAAATCCCCACCAATGATGATCATTCTAGTCTAACTTTTGAAATCTGAGTATGAATTTAATTTCTCCCCAAGAGATTCGTCTTCTTCTGTCATTCTTCGACTGTGGTAAACGGCAAACACTCTGATTTTTTCTTTTTTACTACCCCAGATATCTACCCCAAGTAACTCATGGTCTTGATCTAGGAATGCCAGTGAATTGTGGTAGTTTTTGCTAACTACTATGAAAACTCCTCCACCTATTGCTCCTCTATCCCTGTGGTACACTCTGTAACCATCAGAAAAAACCTCACTATCTAGTGCTTCTTCTTTTCACCAACTCTTTACCCCAATTATTACTTTTTGTTCGTGAATCTCTATTAAGTTTGCAAATTCGATTACTTTGTTCATTTTACTTCTACAATTTACCATTAATACCCTTACTACTGGCTTTACATTTTCAGTATTTATCTCCTCTTTCCCAGTTTTACCCCAGACAGTTATTGTTTCAGCCACTTCATCTATTTCTTTAACTTCTGTGCCTTTTCACATCATGAATCTGCAATCAGTATCACTTTGATAATCTATTTTTGTCCCTTCACCAGCAGCCCCTAACCTAAAAAAAGGCACAGTCCTGACCCCATCATCGCTGGAAATGAGCTTCCTCACTGCTTTAGTTAACAACTCAGGAATTACTCCTTTCCCCTTTCTATTTAGGTGTAGGCCATGCCTAGTGAAACCCCACCTACCAATGGTGTTCACAGACACAACCCCCAACACAGAACTAATGCCTTTCCCAAGTAGCACTTCCGTTTCCACATTAACCCGCCTCACAGCACAGTTCAATCGTGGCCGGTCATGGCGACTTAGGACCTGCATGAGTTCCACCCTGGTATGCTGTGCCTCCTTCACCACCTTCCTCAGGTCACTTTCTATACTATAACTCGTGTTTCTATCAATACTATATCCCGCACCTCCCACTATCACTACTCTATCATCCTTAGTGAAACTCCTACAAAGTGAAACTATATCCTCTATTGCCTGACCTAATGTTGCACTAATTTTGAAAAAACCTTTGACCTGGTATCCTGTACCTAACTGATTCTGCAGAAGAGGACCTACACCTCTCCCATGGCTACTATCTGACAGCAGGACCCTTTTTTTCCTATTCTTGCCATGCAAGGCCTTATTCCTAAAGTTCTGCTCCATCTTACCTACTCCTAGAACTACATGAGGCTCTTCTCCTCCTGACTCTGGCAACAGGTCAAACTTATTTTGTCCCACAATTACTGAAGTGTCTGGCTTGTTCATCGCGTTAACCATGTTTCTCCTATAACCTGTTACCAGATCCCACCCATCCTTCTCAACTTCCTCCAACCTACTATCTCTACTTTCTGCCTCTAAAGCTTGAGTCTCGACAAGCTCAGCCCCCACAGGCCTTTTCCTGTGCAGCCTGAGCCTCCACAGTCTGGACTTACACAGGTTGAGCCTCCACAGGCTAAGCCCCCACACGCTGAATCTCCACAGGTGTCGCCACCACAGGACATGCCAGTAGAGACTGAGCCTCCAGAGGACTAGCCTCAAGAACCCTGATTCTTTCACGCAACTCCCTAATCGTTTCACCCATCTCCCATATCCTATAATCTCCAAGACAAAGTGAACAAAACCATGGTAGAGCCTCATTTATTTCCCCCATTTCCTCTTTCCCACATGCCCAGTTAATCCACTTCTTACACCAACTACAACCCACCCCAATGCTCGAATATGGTAGTGTAGTATGGGACCCTCATTTTGTGTATCAAATACAGGAGTTTGAGAGGGTGCAAAAAAGGACTGCTAGATTTGTTTCTGGAAATTATCGCAGAATGCAATCAGTGATGGATATGATAAAGGAGCTGAAAGGGAATTTATTGCAAGACAGGATGAGGAGGGTCATGGGAGTGTACAGGGCACAGACTGGCGATGAGGCATGGAAAGATATTGGAGTAGGAATGAAAAGTATTGCGTGGAAGGGAAAAGATGACCATGACCTCAAGCTGGCACTCAATTTCAGGCACAAGGGAGTGGGAAGATTCTCTTTTTTAAGTAAGGGTGTCAGGGATTGGAATGAATTATCAAGAGAAATGATGAATAATTCTCCGAAAGCGTTGAAACAATTTAAAGATAAAATTTGTAGAGGGCAAATGTAGGTGGGTGCCGGATAGGGGGAAGATGGGGGTGTAGGGAAATTGCCACTGGATTCTGTGCTCCATTGCAATTAAATTAAATTAAATAACACATTTCATTTTTTTTACAACAAATTGAGTAACTTTAAAGGAGAAGTCATGGTAAAGTAAACCAACCATTAGGAAGTTTTCCAAACACTGTAACATTTTGAGTGCTTGAAGTTACATAATTTTGCCAAACTATATTTAGAAGCAGGAAGTTACATGTGTCGTGGGTACAAGGCTATTTTAGGACGGGTGGTCACGAGGCCACCAGAGTCGGTCGGAAAGCATTGGAGTAGAGATGGAGTACAAATGAAACTTTGAAATTCTCAAAAGATGTTCGGTCGGTTTGTTTCTCTTCATTACTTGCAGTTTTAGGAAACGATTTGTCTGATAGCCTAATTCAATTGTAATAGTGATTTATAATGTGAATTTGAAGAATGTAGTGAAATTTTATACTTGAACTGTGCATCTCTTTTATTTGTGCAAACTAACCTTTTCTTTCCTGAGGATAAATAGGGAAGCAGTGGCCATAATTAATTACAGTTGATTTATTCTAGTTTTGTCCACGGTTTAACAGTTCGAACAGTTTATATTTCTCCAGAACTTAAACCAAGTTGGAGATTAGTTAAGGTGATGGAACCAATATTACAACCCCAGTATTGGTAAAGTCTCTTACAAACCTGATGTAAATGAAGTACTTAGTGAAGTAGCAAATTGGTTTAAAGCAAATTCATTAAAATTAAATTTTTTTAAAAAAAAGAGCACATTATATTAGGTTTAAAACAAAAAATTATGTATAGCCCGATTTACAAGTAAGCTATAAAAATAACACAATCTTGGAAACATTGTATAAAATTCCTTGGTATTAAAATAGATGAGAAACTCTGTTGGCATGAACATATCACTTCACTACCGGTACTTAAGAAGTTAAGTAGTGCCACCTATACAATACGAACAATTTCTTTAACAGCAGATCTAGAATTAAAGAAACAGGTGTACTCCTCATATTTCCATTCAGTGATGTTATATGGCATAATTTTTTTAGGAAACTCTTCACAAAGTAAAAAGTTCTCATAGCACAGAAAACAGCTATTAGGATGCTGTGTAGGGTAAAACCAACACCTTTTTAAAAAACTCAATATTCTTACAATGACTTCTCAGTATATATATTCTCTCATGTGTTTTGTCATAGAACATTTTAAGCTGTTTACATCTAATTCACACGTACACAACTTCAATACAAAAAACAGAAATAACTTGCACAAAACACAAACATCTCTGCCATTAGAACAAAGAGGAGTTAATTATTCAGGGATACATCTGTTTAATAAACTTCCCAAGAGTATAAATCAGTTTGCAGGTAATAGGGAGATATTTAAATAAAAACCGAGAAATTATCTTAATGCCAACTCCTTCTACTCCATTCAAGAATTTGAACAAAATAATAAATAGTATTCAATACGACCTTTGGGCAAACTCAGTCATAAAAATTAATATTTAATTTTATTGTCTTTGTCTTTGTAGTATTTGATTGCTTTCACTATGATTATGACTCATATTGTATGTATGTGTATTAACCATGACATATTTCACATCCAGGAGTTCACTCATCAGCAGGGATCCATGAAACAAGATAGATAAATAAATAAATAAAAATAATAAATAATATTTTTCTTTCTTTCATAAATCATAGAAGGGTCCAGAGAGTCCTGAAGAAAAAGATAAAGTTGTCAAAGAACTAGTTGGTACCGTTGAGGAGATCCATGGAGCCTTAGCAAATATTCGTGCAGTAGATGTACCAATACCACAAAGCAGATCACTACCAGAAGACACATTACCACCGGCAATGGTCAGTATTCTGATGTTTGTTTGCTTAAGAAAAATATCAATATTTTCAGTTTAAAAAGAATTTTTCTTCGTGTTGTTTTTATTTTGGTCACCTGAAATTAAATGTTTTTGATTAGTGTTAAGAATTCTCATAATGTTCATGTATGAAACATTTTATATTGACCTTTTTTAGAAATTGTACATTTGCCAGTAATTGTTTGATTTTTATACTCACATGGTTTGTTTTATAAGCTAGACTTTTGTCACATTATGATAAGTTAATCCCAACCCTGACCACAGATGAAGGTAGAAAAGCCATGACTGCACTTTAAAATATTGTGGTATAAACCTTTATACCGAGCGTGATGGTGTAACGGCTAGCGTCCTGACCTCGCATTCGGGAGGACAGCGGTTCGAATCCCCGTCCGGGCATCCAGATTTGGGTTTTCCATGGTTTCCCAAATCACTCCAGGTAAATGCCAGGATGCTTCCTTCAATAGGCCATGGCTGAATTCGTTCCCATTCCTTGCCCCCCATCATTTCCCGTCTCTAAAAGACCTCGCTGTTAGAGAGACGTTAAGCAGATAAAAAAAAAAAAAAGGCAGGCCTCTGGAGGTCTGGACTCTTATTTCTGTGGCCATTCATTCTAATTGAATGCTGGTTGTCAGTGAGGCCTATGTATCAACTAGTGCAGTGAAGACAAGTTAGTTTGTATGTGAGGTACGTTGTGCCCAGTGATGGGAAAGTTTATTTTCCTGTGGTTAGATAGAGATAGGTCATAGCCACCATAAACTGTATGGAAATATTGTGTAATTGTGTACCCTTGTGTTTTGTGAGCTCTCCTAGCTTTAATGTTCTGGGTTCTTCATTCTTCTCATTTCCTGAAAGCCTTTTCAGTTTTATAATTTTTATATATCCATAAATTCTGGATTCCAGGCACCTCCGTAGGTCTCTACCTAAGATGACACTCATCTTAAAATCGGTAACCCATCATTTGGAAGTATGTATCATAGTCTCCTTCTGTATTATCCTTCTGGTTCCTATTCTTCTGCATGAATTATATTTCCACCTTCCCTCGATTTTTTTGTTTTTGTTTCATTATGTATCGTGCCAGTGTGTTTCTAGTGCCTTGCAGGCCTATTACCATCAAAGTGGCTGGTCACTGTTTATGCAAGACTCTGCAGTCGTGTGGTGACAGTTTTCCCCATGTTCAGTTATTCTGTGTTTTTAATCCTATGCCTACACAATTGTATTGAATATTTGTTGATGATTTTTCCTGTGGTCTTCCTTCATTTACTGAACATTTTGACTATGGTTCTTACACTTTTCCCAGTAAATAGATTGAGTATAATATTTCAAGTCTTTGTATTATTTGTTCTCAAGCATGGTCATTATTTTTGGTATAGGGATTCAGTTACACATTTTATGCTTTTCCGTTTAAACATATTTTGAATGATGTTTTTCTCCACAAAATACTCAACATTTCAATCACCATTTATTTCTGGCTAATTTTGCTGCTCTTTATTTGTATAGTGATTATCATTTATTCTTTACTCAAATTTTTATTTGAAAATAACATATTTGTTCAATTTCAGAGTTGACATTTTTACTACGAGATTCTGCAACATACTTTATGCTTTTTCCATTTGAGTAATCTCTAGAAAATATTTCTGAAGCCCTACACTGCTTAATATTTCTATTACTTTTTATTTCTGAGTGGTTTTTAAGTATTTTAGATGTACTGTGATTATTGTTTACTCTATCAATCACTTTTTATTTTATGATAATAATTTAATGGTTCTCACTTGTGACCACTAGTCTTACTATGAGATTCCTATTTGGTGCTTTTAGCTTTTTTGTTTAAAAATATTTCTGGATGATTTTTCCACTGTTTGTCCATTTATTCATATTTCTATCACTTTCTCCAAACACATTACTGACAGATTTATACCTATCCTTCTATCATTTCCACACTCAACAAACTAAGTTCTCCATATATGGATTAACCATCAAACTACCTGCCTTTGTTTAGCCATCCACAAATCCACCAAATTGTTCATTCCTTTCATTTTACCCAATCCATCATCTTCACCAAGCTAGTCCATGAGTAATTTCTGTGTAAAACTGACTGACATTCAGTCCAGCTCATCTGCATACATAAAATGCTATGTTGGTCTGCCTCTAATGTAATCAATCAAGTACGGCAGATCCTAAGTGAATTTAGATGGATCCAAACAAATAATTCACAAACATTTCTGTCCCTTTCTGCACTTTCAAAACTGGCTATAGGTCTGCCCCTACCCTGCTAACATTCTAACTATACTGAGCACACTCCAACACTTGCTTGATTGCCAATACCACATTTATTTCCCAAATTTTCAACGTTCCCCACCAAATTTTCACATAACGTACTCTAGTGGGTGAGTGAACTTTTTTTCTTTTTGTTCACCTTTAATTATTTGTGGATAACCACTCTGTCATGTGAGGACTAGCACTATGAATAAAACTCTCCGTAAAGATATGTACATTCATATACTTGGGCACTTCTCCTAGCTCTTTCCCTAATCCTCCTGTCTATCATTCCTTCCTCTGACTTTAATCCCTGCTGTCTACATCGCTCATAGATCATTGGATTACTCCCACCTGTGTTCTGGCTGTGAAGTCTCTTTGCTACATCACTCGTAGTCTACAGCTGCCCTTGCCGATGACGACTAGCTCCTTCCTAGCCACTTGACTAGCTTGACGACGATCCAGCAGACAGACCTACATGACCAATAAGATGACCAAGACCTCCCCTCTACCTGTGCAGTCCAGTTTTGTGCCAAATTCCCCTCCCTAAGTTTTGTAGTAGGGAATGCCCCAGGACAATCAGAATCCTTCCTATCCTACCCGCTCTCTCCAAGTGACGTCTTGCTAACTCCTAATTCTGTTGATGATCTGTTCCACTTTGGAGGCATTGATACTCCTTTTGCTTACATTCCTCTAACTGTTTGATTTTGTTTTGTAACGTGCCCTGGTTCCAACTCTGCTACATGCAATGTCTCTCATCTAACAGTATTACCGTTATTATAGAATTATAGCCTAAAATTCCTTATCCAGGCACAATACTATTTCAAAAAGCCACAACCTACCTTCTGCTAAACTACAGCTGACTATGGTTAACCTTATATCTACTTCCCTGTCAGAACCCAACAGCCAGTAGAGTACTATCAAAGAATAAGAACATAATCATCCTCCTTTCTGACAAAGGTTCAACCACCATAGACATGGTCTGCAGTGATGAGGAACTGAGGCTTTGAGATAGTTCTCTGTACCATCAAAATTTTAAAGATCATACTTCTTCAATTTGCCAAGAACTACCCATTTTTCTTGACTATCAGGACCCTTAACAAGGCCTCTCAACTAAATCCTTGATCCTCTTTACTTTGTAGAATCTCCGTACACTTGCCTTGTACTTTCTTCTTAAGATACAAAAGCTGAAAACTCACAATAAACTATAGTTGTGGCATATGGATCACCTACTGATCAGATTTCTGCTCTTATGGATCATCACCTCCAACTTTTTGTTCAGAATACTACATACTTCCTTGAATATATTTCACAATCCCCAATTCTCTACCTCCAGACTCCTTCTTGGTATCCATATAAGTATCTTCCCTGTACACTAACATCCTCACTTTCAGAACCTCAGTGCCATGGAACACACCATTGAAATGGGACCCTCAGACAGCATTCCCAGTGGATATTTCCTCGTTTCTTTGGCAAACCTCATTATATCAACAACAAAAAAAAAAAAACCTTATTCTCCTTCAAGTCCTAAGTATACCACCAGATACTTGGCACTACCATTGCTGTTCATATGGGCCCATCTTATTCAACTCTATTCCAAGGCCATCTCAAACATAAATGATACCCCGTACTTCCTTGAATGTCTTTCCACAGATCCCATTCATCTTACACAGACTCCTTCATCTACCTAAGCAATAGCCACTCCATCAACTTTCTGTGGACTTACTCACACACACGTCACCTTATTTGATGTTGGAATTTCCTTACAGAAGGAGGACCTCTGGTCATAACAAACCTAAAAATATACAACATTCACTTCAACAGTTTTCATCCCTCCCACACTAAACATTACTGTCATTACAGTCAGGCCGATCATAGTAGATGCATCTGTTTCAATGAAGAATATCTCTCCAGATTCGGTCAAAACTGGTCCAACAGTTACCACCTGATCTAGAAAAAATACAAATCTTTTGTGTTAAAATAAATCCTTCACACTACTTCAGTGGTGTTCCCATTAAAACCAAATGTAACTCTGTTTCCATCACCCAGTTCTTTCCTGAGCTTGTGTCTATTAACTTAATCATTCATCTTGGACATGACCTTCTATATTCCTTTCCCAAAATGCACACCCTTCTTCATAATATCATGCTCAATGCACACACACATGCTTCAGTAGATCACTCAATCCCAAGAATATCTCAGTTTTGATAGAACTTAGTGTACCTTTACTATAAAACTAAGAGAAAAGTAATGTCAACCTTTGGTTTGCAAAAGCTGAACCCCTCTCCCCATTTCCACCCTCTTCATTTTTTTTAATTTTCTTTTTAAAAAGCTACAGTCAACACCATTTCACTGATCTTTATGAAAGTTGGCACACATATGTATTTTTTTATGGAGAAGATTTCTGAGCAAAAAATCCCCTTTACATCCCTTAATTTTTATACAAATCCTCAGTTTTTATCCGATCAAGATGGATTCTTGCACATATATACTTTTAAAATAAAGAGAAAAATACTGTCAAGATTTGTTTGTAAAAGTCCAACCCCTCTTCCTGTTAGCACCCTCTTAATTTTTGTCAATGTTGTTTATTAGAAACTACAGTAGACACCATTTTATCAGTCATTATAAAAGTTGGTACATATATATATTTTCATGAAGAATATTGTTACATGCCTATTATATTACCTAAATTACTCATCAGGTGGCCCATTACATACAATGAATATACAAAATAACTTTTATAAGCACTTTCAGTAGTAAAGCACTTTTCATCTGAGAACATAACGTTGTTATATGTCCATTATCTGGCTGAAACCAATCAGAAGGGGGTAAATCCCCTTATATAAAACGCTAACGTGGAGTCTGGATGCGTCGTCTATAGCTGCTACAACTATTAGCTACAGGACAGTCACGTGCCAGCTTTCACTCGCCAATCAACAGCCACCATATTACATTCCTTCCATCATCTTGCTTTTCGTTCATTTACAGCTAGATGCAGAAATTCATGTAAGGAGAAGGAAATTCAATATTTATGCTATTTTATCTGTATCAGTTAGACACAGAAATGGAGAAGGGGATTCAATATTTACGCTATTTTATCTGCATCAGTTATAAGGACTATGTTAAACCATAACCTAAGAATTTTTTTGGCAGACGGTAAGAACAATGAAGTTTATTAAAAACACAGAGAAACGTAATGCGAAATGTATTAGTCAAATAAATAACAGTTATCCATTTTCGAAATTATAGTCCCCGTCATCTAAAGTGAAATGCATTTATTTTAAAATCCTAACCAAATATTCGGATAATCTAACCAGAGTAATGTGTTTACATAACGAAAGATATCATTAAAGATGACTTATTCGTTTATCCTTATAAGCTTTTCCATAATAAATTCCTACTACTGTTATATATGATACCCTTAGTTTTCGATAAATGTTTTAGCTATTAAATGAGATTTAAGATAACCTTTTTATCAGATCAATTTATAAATGGCAATTCTACAATGATATTCTTGCACCCAAATAGTGGCGAGCAGAGATATTAGAGATTATTTACACAGTTTAATAAATATGCAACCGCAAGGCCTCTGCTATTGGTAAATTCCAAAGCTCATTCCAGCCTTTTTTCAATTTTAATTTAATTAAAACATACGCTAATGTTGCTGCTTGATTAAAGATTATTTATTACGGTCTATTTCCTTTTTGCATATTTTACTGAACAGTTTCGTTAGTGGTATTTGTTCACGTTTATCCATTTTTGATGTTGTACTTTCCGTCATTTAATGTAAAATAAAGTAAAGTAAATAAATCGTTATCACTGGAGATCACGATTCCGCCAGGAATTGCCGTGGTAAAACGCAAGACTCCTCTAGAAATACTTTCCGAAATACATTAAACTGTATTATGCCGGTCCAGGCTGTAATACAACCTAATTCCTGCTTGAAAATAATGGTACAGGCTGTATTACAATGGAATTACTGCTTGAAAATAATATGTCTTGCGACTGACTACAACAGTTTTACTACGCCATTACTGATCGTTATTCATTTTTCCTTGCAAGCTTTTCCGGAAAAATTCCTACTACCACCATAGGTGATAACCATCATTATTCATATGAGGGTAATAGATGCTGTGATTTTCTAACGCAATATTAGTGGAGGTTGTGGTTAAGTTGACCAGAATCGCAACTGACACATTTTGTTACAGCATAATTCACTCTGAAATCAGTTTTACAACCCAATTAAACTGCTTTCATAAGTGCCATATTACTAAAGGTATTAATTAATGTGGTTGGAAGTAGTTCCATATTTAACGTGCTGAATTGTGCCTGGATCAGAAATAAAACTGATATTACATGGATAGCAAAAGTTTTTGGGATTGCTAATTTGATTTAATTTCATTGGTTCTTTACTTCCGGCATTATTAATTCAGTAGAACTTACTACTGTATGGTTATGCGAACTGCAAATGAAATATATAGAACATTGCAAAATCAAGGCCATTAGCATTATGTAATATCAATACTGTATAATTAACCAACTGAAAAAAAAAAAATGAACTGCCAGAATATTACGTTCAAACCATCATTTTTGACGGGCTCGAAGCTAGTCTCATATACTTGTATAGTAAAGAACTTTTATAACCATTTTCTTAACAAGAAAGCACTTTTTAAATTGATTCTAAACCATTTTCATAAAAGACATAAGATTCAAATAAGGTTGTTTTTCAGCAATTATGTTCATTTTTGTTGCATTCATTTCCAGTAAGAAAGCAGAGAATGACGATCACTTTAAGGTGGGTTTGTGTGCTGTTAATATTTATGTAAGGAGATATTTCAAACCAAAATAATTTGATCTTTTTAGATAATACAGCTAGGAAGATAAAACCATGCTTAAATGATTGAGAAAAATTCAGTTAATAACACAAAATATAAAAGTTCAATTTAAAGTAAGAAAAACTAAGTTGTAGTGTCGACTTGTGATGGCATCACCATGTGTGACATATAGAAATTAATAGCTCTTAAATGAGGATAATTACAAGAAATTTTTTCATGACCAATAATAAATTAAACTATAACATATTAAAATTTTGGGAAGATCAGAGTAAAATTAGTGTTTTAAGGGATTTTGGTACTTCACCAAATAATAGTGTTTCCCATTTTTCTATGGCAATTCAGCAATAGATAAGCCAAGGCTACAAAAAGCCAACCAGCGCAAGCAGTTAGGAATAGTTTTTGAACAGTTTTTCAAACGGCAGTCAAGGTGAAAAGAGCTCCGTGATGGGCAGCAAACTACGACGCTAGGGACTTTGAAGATTTTCAGTAGTGGTGAAACGGGGACTTATAAAACTTCAAGTTGTTTTAAACTATATATTAGCGATGAGGACAGTGGACTTTGATGCTATTCCGGTATGCCATAGGATGATTTTTCAAATTTTGGGGGAATTTTCTGAAAGATTGCCAAAGAATGTCAACATGCAATCTGAACTCAAGGAGATGATAGTATCGATGCCTTATCTTTCTGTTACCAGCACATAGTATACAGAATTCAAGAATATAAACTTTGTCTAAGCAAGAACTGTTTCACTCCATAAACCTTTTTGGGATAACTACGAGGGATTGGCTGGTGAATAAAGAATCTATACAAGCATCCTCTAAAGGTAACAACCAGCATGATCAAATTTGGTAGAAATGTTTGAATCCCCATCAGCAGCGTTATACGACAAGATTTCTGACCACAAAATCCTAAAACAAACTCTTCTCCCCCTTTAAACACTTTTTATTTTTGTACAAACCCACATTTTATTCTGATTTCAGTGGAACTTCTCATACATATACTTTAAAACAAGGAGAAAAAGAAAAATTCTGTCCATATTACTTTTACAAAAACCCAAATCCTGCCCCCCTTTCTACCCCTTCAAATTGCTGTCAATGTTCTTTATAGAATGTTACAGTTTACATCTAATTTTTATGGAAGTATGCACATGTATAATTTAAAACAAACAGAAAAATATTGTTAACATTTGGTTTAGAGAATCTAAACCTTTTGACCCCTCTCCATCCCCTTGATTTATACAAAGCTACAATTTCTATCTGATTCTGAAAGGAATTTGAACACGTATACTTCAAAACATACAGAACAGTTCTGTTTAAATTCGGTTGCAGAAGCCCAATCCCTCTTCCCTTCTACACTCAACCCTATTAATTTCAATGTTCCTTATAGATACCTACAGTTTTTATCAGATTTCGATGGAACACTGCACATGTATACTTAAAAAGAGAAACATGGTGTCTATATTCTGTGTACAAAACCCAAACATTCACTCACTTTCCCCATTTAATTTTTGCAAATTTTCTTTACACAAAGCTGCATTTTTTATCTGGTTTTGATGGAACTTTGCAGATGTATACATCAAAACAGAGAAAAATACTATCCACACTAGTTTTACAAAAACCAAACTACTCATCGCCCCTGCACCCCTTAATTGTTTTATTTTTTTATACATACCTACAGTTTTTATCTGATATCAATAGAAATTTACGCACATAAACTTTAAATCAAACAAAAAAGACAGTCTACATCTGGTATAAAAAAGCCCAATCCCTCTTTCTCTTTTCCCCCACCCCTTTTAATTTCCAATGTTCTTTACAGAAACCCATAGTTTTAAATCCCTTCAAAATCAGTTAAGCTATTTTAAGTCATGCTAGAATATTCATAAAATAAATGTCCCCTAATGTCTCAATCTGCACCTAAGATTTTAACTAGGACCCCAATCTTTCACGTTGTTAAAACCAATTAAAAATCTATATTTTCTGTGTGATACCAGAACAAACAGATACCCATATACTATAGAGACAGATTTGTGTATTTGGTATGTATTAATGCCCAGATGTTACATGTTTTGATTATTGAGCAGCATGTTTAACAGAAGTTATGATTTTGTTGAAAGACAGCCTTGACCAAAATGAAAACTGACATTCCTTAATACAGCATCCAATTCACCCCATTCTGAAAGTTGTTGGGGCATATCGAGCCAGATTTTTTTGAAAGCAAGCGGCTTAACAACTGAGCTATTAGGAAGTTGGCAAAAGGAAAAATGCTGCGGCATATTTAAAATATAAATCAAAATATAATACCACTTAAAATTGAATAATCATCATCAAGGTTTCTCTGCTATACAGCAGGTCCACGCACAGTGACAGCCCTCCATGCCTCACTCTGTTCCGCCATTCTTTTAGTTTCTATGTATCTCTCGTTTATCATTATATCATCCATCATTTTCATCCTTCGCCGACCTCTTCTCTTCTATCTATTTACAGTCCCCTCCAGAGCAGTCTTAAGCAAACATTCATTTCTCAGCACATGCCCAATCCAGTTCTTTTTTCTGTTTCTTATTGTTTTTATGAGTGACCTTATCTCTCCTATTCGTTTCAGCACTTCCTCATTCCTTACTTTGTCCTCCCAACTTATTTTCTCCATCCTCCTCCATACCCATATTTCAAAAGCTTCCAACCTCTTTAGATCCACTTTGCGTAGTATCCATGTTTCTGCTCCATACAGTCCTAAGCTCCATACAAAACATTTAGCTAATTTTTTCCTCAAGGTTTTGTCCAGCCTTCCTCATAGTAATTTTTTCTTTCTATTGAAAGCTTCCTATGCCATTGCTATTCTAGTTTTTACCGCCTTCTTGCAGCTCATATCACCATTCACAATACTCCCAAGATATTTAAAGGACTCCACTTGTTCAATTATTTCTCCGTGCAGTGTTATCATCATTTTTTTCCTACTCTTTCCCACCATCATACATTTAGTTTTGGTCCTATTGATTCACATCCCGAATTCCTCACACTCTTTGTCTAAAGTCTCTAACATTCTTCTGAGTATCTTGACACTTTTTACCAGCAAAACCATGTCATCAGCAAACCTTATGCAGGTAATCCTATGTCCACCCATGCATACACCTCTTTTACCTCTTAAACTTCTTTTCATAATTTCCTCCAAATATATGTTAAATAACATGGGTGACAAACAACCTTCCTGTCTTACACCTCTTCCAATCTTTCCCTCTTCTGTAAGATCATTCTACACTCTCACTCTCACTCCTTGCTTGATGTACAATTTACTTATTAGCCTTCTTTCCTTCCAATCAATACCTTTATTTTTTAGAATCGTCATTAACTTCACCCATTGTACTCTGTCAAAAGCCTTTTCCAGACCTATGAAAACCATGTAACAATCGCTTTCCCTTTCAATGTATCTTTCTCCTAATGTTCTCAGTAAACCAATAGCGTCTCTTGCACTTCTTCCATTTTGAAGTCCAAACTGTTCTTCAGCAATTGACATGTACAGTTTGCTAGATATTCGTCTATTTAGCACTCTTAGTAATATCTTAGCAGCATGGCATAAGAGACTAATGGTTCTGAACTCTCCACATTTTACTGCATTCTTTTTCTTTTCAATTGGTATCAACACTGTTGTTAAAAAGTCTTTTGGCCATTCTCCTCTTTCATATATCTCATTGCACAAATATAGTATTTCTCTTCTTCCCTCATCTTCCAAACTTTTCAGAATTTCTTCAGGTAACTCATTGATCCCACAGGCTTTCTTGTTCTTCATCTCTGCCAAAGCCTTCTCTACCTCCCCCTCCAGGATATGGCTTCCCATCTCCTCCTTGCAGACTTTCTTTTCTTCTTCTTTACCAAATACTTTGGTCGGTGCTGCAGATCATACAATTTTTCTACATATTCTTTCCATCTTTGCTGTATTTCATGATAAAATAATTTTTAAAAAAGAATAAAACCGCCTTAAAAAACACAATAAAAATTTTAAACTAACTTTATACCTTGTTTATAAGAAAATAAATCTAAATTGACAATATTTTACATTACTATTACTGAAATTTTTACATTAATCAGTTATTTTTGGAGCCTGGGTTCACAGTGCAAACCAACTCCTAGAAATTCTCTGTTCCCTAAACAATAGCCATTCCATTAATATCATCTGGACCTACTCTCATTTTTAACACACATCATGTCCCTCGATGAGGATATCACACTCAGGCAGGGTGACCTACACACCTCTGTCCATATCAAACCCACTAATCTTCATATCGTCAGCTGCCACCCATTCCATACTAACCATTCCCTCCCCTACAGCCTTGCTATCAATAGCAAACACAACTATTCTGATGCTGAATCACCCTCAAGTACACCCAGAATCCAAGCCCTTATTTTCCACTGTTACCCAGCAGATCTTGTGCATAAACAAATCTCCCATTTGATCACCAACCCTCCATGTAACCACTCCCAACCCCCCCCCACACCCCCACCTCTAAAATCTAACCATCATTCAGTGATGTCATATGGTATAATCTTTTGGGGAAACTCTTCACAAAGTAAAAAAGTTTTCATAGCACAGAAAAGAGCTATTAGGATCTTGTGTTGGTTGCAACTAAAAACTTCTTGCAGACAACTTTAAAAAAACTCAAAATTCTTAGTATATATATTCTCTCATGTGCTTTGTCATAGATCATTTTAACCTGCTTACTTCAAATTCACAGGTACACAATATCAATACAAGAAACAGACATAACTTGCACAAAACACAAACATCTATGTCATTAGTACAAAGAGGAGTTAATTATTCTGTAGACATCTGTTTAATAAACTTCCCAATAGTATAAAAGAGTCTGCAGATAATAAAGGTATATTTAAAGAAAAACTGAGAGATTATCTTATTGGCAACTCCTTCTACTCCATTCAAGAATTTGAACAAATTAATTAATTGTATTCAATATTTTTTTTTTTGCTGTCGTCAGTCTTTAGACTGGTTTGATGCAATCCTCCATCCCTTCCTATCTTGTGCTAACCTTTTCGTTTCTACATACCCCTTACAACCCACGTCCCCAATTATCTGCTTCATATATTCTAATATCTGTCTACCTCTGCAGTTCTTACCTTCGACTGTTCCCTCTACTAACAAATTAACCAATCCAGCATGTCTCAAAATATGACCTAAAAGCCTGTCTCTTCTTCCTGTAAGCATCTTCCATAAACTTCTTTTCTCACCCATCATTTCCAAAACTCGTTCATTTCTTACTTT